>CM053038.1:3134500-3393868 GCA_028564925.1 Lithobates sylvaticus
CACTCCTATTCACTCCTATTAATTCATCGAACATCTGCCTTCAGAGCGACTCCTCTACAGATTTATCCACATCAAAGTTGGCTCCTCTGATGACCATCTTGGCCCTCGGGCCAACACAAGCCTGATTGACTCACTGACGTACGACAGGTGGGTCCACCTCATCTGTTAAGAGGTATTTATCTACAATTTCCCTTCGGACGAATGGGTTGGCTTTCATTATATCTTACACCTTATGGATGTGTTTCGTACCGGGTCGACCGATTTCGTGGATGTCGGCCGATTTCGGATATGAAATATGGTCCATATTACACTAGACGTATATAGGTTGTCATCATATCACATGGACCGTGGCTTCATGCCGGGACGACCGATCTCGTTGATGTCGGCCGGTCTGTATATTTGAATTCATGGTCCATGCGACCACTAGGGATAAATCGTCGGCAATGATCCATAAGGGGCCTATTTTTATATTTAGTATTTATATTTCGTTTTTTTAGTCAGCTAGTGTGTGTATCACAGATATCGGTCGACCAATATGGCGCCTGTTGTGTATACAGTAAGTGTCTCCGCTTGTTACTTATTAACCACTTCAGCCCCGGACCAATTTGCAGCTAAAGGACCAGGCCCCTTTTTGCAATTCGGCACTGCGTCGCTTTAACTAACAATTGCGCGGTCATGCGACGTGGCTCCAAAATTGGCGTCCTTTTTTTCCCACAAATAGAGCTTTCTTTGGTGGTATTTGATCGCCCCTGCGGTTTTTATTTTTCGCGCTATAAACAAAAATAGAGCGACAATTTTGAAAAAAAATGCAATATTTTTTACTTTTTGCTATAATAAATATCCCCAAAAAAAAACATTTTTTTTCCTCAGTTTAGGCCGATACGTATTCTTCTACATATTTTTGGTAAAAAAAATCGCAATTAGCGATTATTGATTAGTTTGCGCAAAAGTTATAGCGTTTACAAAATAGGGGATAGTTTTATAGCATTTTTATTAATATTTTTTTTTATTAGTAATGGCGGCGATCAGCGATTTTTATTGTGACTGCGACATTTTGGCGGACACATCGGACATTTTTGACACATTTTTGGGACATTTGTCATTTATACAGCAATCAGTGCTATTTAAATAGCACTGATTCCTATGTAAATGACAGTTGTAGTTAGGGGGTTAACCACTAGGGGGCGGGGAGGAGTCAGTGTGACGTGTTGTGTTTTTTTTTTTACAGTAGGGGGCGTGGCTGTACGTCTGACGTCATTGATCGGCGACAGGGAACCGCCGATCACTGACAGTCAGTGTAGGAAGCGCGGGGAGAGGTTTGTTTACATAGACCTCTCCCCGTTCTTCAGCTCCGTAACCCGATCGCGGGATACCAGCGGCGATCGGGTCCGCTGGTCCCGCGGCCGGGGTCACGGAGCTCCCGACCGGGTCGCGAGCGCGCCGCTAGCGGCGCGCGCGCAACCCACGGGCAGGCACATGCACGATCACGTACAGGTACGTGATTCTGCCTGCCCGTGCCATTCTGCTGACGTATATATGCAGTGGCCGGTCGGGAAGCGGTTAATGAATAGATTCTAATAAAACCTTAGATCGGGCTTTCTCAACCTTTTAACCCTAGAGGAACCTCAAATTTTTTTTTCAGGTCTCGATGAACCCTTACTAAAACCAATTCATCAGGGGTCAATAGAACAATGCCCTTTATGCTGGTGGTCAATAGGAAGAATGTTCCCCTTAAAATGGTGCTCAGAACGCCACCCTCAAAGACAGCTAAATTGATGCTGAACCTTGAACTTTGTAGGCACCATCAAAAAGGTGGTTCATTAGCCACAGCTCAAGGAACCCCTAGCAACTGGAGGAACCCCAGGGTTCCGTGGAACCCTGGTTGAGATTGGCAGCCTTAGATGGTTTTATAGTTTCCATTTTTCTCTATGTAGTAGTTTAAAGGTAGCATCACAGCTGGCTACCGATCAGTGCCGGTAGTGGCGACTTTTTTAGTATTGTTTTTTTTTTGGTTTGAGAGCCATCTCCATGTTGTCCCTTGATGTAATCCACTGTGATACAGAGGTTTATCCATGTGAGGACACCGGGCCATTTAGATGAGAACTAAAACAGATATACTTGTACTATTGTCCAGAACCCTTTAGGCTTATTGTGTAGAGTACTTCTGGCATTAGTAACTTGTCTTCCCTCTTCTAAAAAGGCATTCCACAGCCAGCCACCTACGATTCAAAATGAGGCTTGGTTTTGTGTATATTAAGCGGTGCGTCAGTACACCACCTGTGCCCGAAGACGACGTCAAACCTGTGACGAAACGTGGCGGGAGGAGCGACGCGCTGACGTTACGTCCTGTTGTTTGTTAGCGCGGCCAGCCATATATTTTCATCCATTGCTATTTTACGCCTAATAGGTGTTTGTGCTTTTAACCACTTAAGCCCCGGACCATTTTGCTGGCCAAAGACCAGAGCACTTTTTGCGATTCGGCACTGCGTCACTTTAACTGACAATTGCGCGGTCGTGCGACGTGGCTCCCAAACAAAATTGATGTCCTTTCTTCCCCCCAAATTGAGCTTTCTTTTTGGTGGTATTTGATCACCTCTGCGGTTTTTATTTTTTACGCTATAAACAAAAATAGAGCGTCAATTTAGAAAAAAACGCATTATTTTTTACTTTTTGCTATAATAAATATCCCCAAAAAATATATAAAATTTTTTTCCTCAGTTTAGGACGATACGTAGTCTTCTACATAGTTTTGGTAAAAAAAAATCGCATTAAGCATTTATTGATTGGTTTGTGCAAAAGTTATAGCGTCTACAAAATAGGGGTTCGTTTTTATGGCATTTTTTTTTAATAATTTTTTTTACTAGTAATGGCGGCGATCTGCAATTTTTTTTATCGTGACTGCGACATTATGGCGGACACATCGGACAATTTTGACACATTTTTGGGACCGTTGTCATTTTTGTGCTATGAAATGTGAAATGACACTGGCAGTGAAGGGATTAAGCACTAGGGGGCTAGGGAGGGGTTAAGTGTGTCCTGGGGAGTGATTCTAACTGTTAGGGGGCGTGGCTACGAGTGACACTTCACTGATTATAGCTCCTGATTACAGGGAGCTATGATCAGTGACAGTGTCACTAGGCAGAACGGGGAGATGCTTGTATACATTAGCATCTCCCCGTTCTTCAGCTCTGTGAGACGATCGCGGATATCCCTGCAGCGATCGAGTTTGCGGGACCCACGATCCTACTCACGGAGCTCCCGGCAGGGTCGCGCGCGCGCCACAGGCAGCACGCATGTGACCACATGGCGGGAAAATTCAAAGGGACATACCTGTACGCCCATTTGCCCAGCCATGCCATTCTGCCGATGTATATGTACATGCGGCGGTCGGCAAGTGGTTAATATTTAAATAAAAACCAAGCAGGTTTTACCTATGGCCACTTTTATTATTTCTTTCCGAGCCACGTTTTGCACCATCATGCGCTGAGCTATGTACAAGCTCACAGCAGAGGATTCGTACAGTTAAGGTCCGGACCAGAAGACCCCCCCCCCCCCCCCCCCCACAGATGCGGTGGTTGGACCTATATCGGAACACCACTGAGGGAAAGGCCCCGGCTGGGTGTCTATACACACATTTCTTATGGTGGTGGGTCTGTCAAGCAACGTCACATCAGTTCCTTGGAAGTATTCACAAGTTGATATATTCACTATTTACTAAGAATTTTTTTTTTGATTGAAAGTTTGATTGATCGTCATTGGAATTCTGATTTACCATCACTAAACATTCACAGAGTCATCATTTTATATGTGGGACTATTTTTTGAAGTTATCGCTAATGCCCTGTACACACGACCGGACTTTCCAGCAGACTAGGTCGGACGGACTTCCCGCCGGAATTCTGGCGGAGTTCCGACGGACCTTCCGAATAAACAGACTTGCCCACACATGACCGGACTTTCCGGCAGACTAAGTCCGCCGTTCCTCCCGCCGAAGTTCCGGCGGACTTCAAAATGAACGGACTTGCCCACACACGGACCAAAGTCCGTTCATTTTTAACGTGATGAGTTA
Organism: Lithobates sylvaticus; assembly: GCA_028564925.1. Classification (NCBI taxonomy): domain Eukaryota; kingdom Metazoa; phylum Chordata; class Amphibia; order Anura; family Ranidae; genus Lithobates; species Lithobates sylvaticus. The sequence goes on from CM053038.1 coordinate 3,138,569, forward strand.
CGACGGGACTAGAAAAGGAAGTCAATCTCGCCGATTTTATCGGCGAGATTGACACCTTGCGAGCCCCGTAGCATGGTATGGATTTTAAGGGGAGGCCTCTACGCCGAAAAAACGGCGTGGGGGTCCCCCCAAAATCGATACCAGGCTCTTATCCAAACACGCAGCCCGGCCGGTCAGGAAAGGGGGAGGGGACGAGCGAGCGTCCCCGGATTCCGATAAGCCCCCGCCCGCAGACCCCGACAACCAACGGCCAGACTAAAGGGCCTGGTATGCCCTTGGAGGGGCATTCCCTCTCGCGCTCGCTGCTATAGGAAAATGTGTCTTTCCTATTGCAGCCAGCGCGAGATGTACAGTACCCTGTCGCCGAGAACCGAGAAACATTCTCGTGTGCAGGTGCTGTAGCTGCCCTTGCGTCGTATTTGGTCCGTCAGACCAGCATACAGACGAACGGGTTTCCCGCTAGGAACTGAGTCCGGCGGAGTTTCGGCGGGAAAATTTAAAGCATGTTCTATTTCTAAAGTCCGTTGGATTTTTGGCAGGCAAAGGTCCGATGGAGCCCACACACGATCGGAATGTCCGACGGATTTGTTCCGTCGGACCCTTGCTGTCAAAAAATCCGGTCGTGTGTACGCGGCATAACGGATCATTCATCATCAGGTTTTTATTAGGTTAAGGCAGGGGTCTCCAAAGTACGGCCCGCGGGCCACATCTGGCCCGCCAGGCCATTTCTTCCGGCCCGCAGCTGGAGTCCCTAGTCCACCTGTTAGTTGTGGAACCTGCGCTGCATATTCTCCCCCGGCAATATGCAGCGCAGGTTCCGCAATTCCTCCCGGCGTCTCACTGTGTTGGCTGCTGGGACCACGGGCATCCTAGCAGCCAATGAGATGTTTTAGTGCAGACCTGTTGCCACCTCCCTGCTCCCGCCTCCCGCCTTGCTGTTAATGAGTAACGAGTGTGTAATACCAGCGGGGCGGGAGTCGGGAGGTGCAGCAGGTCTGCACAGCCAGTGTAATGTGCTGGTAAAGTACACATGCAATGAGGGGGAATGATGTGAGATGGTTACACTTGTTCGGGGGGGTGGGTTGAACGGCTCTGATGGGGACACAAATGTGGGGGGGCTGATGACTCGGATGGGGACACAAATTGGAGGGGGGGGGGCTGATGACTAATGGGGACACAAATTTGGGGGGGGGGCGATGACTCTGATGGGGACACACATGTGGGGGGGCTGATGACTCTGATGGGGACACAAATTTGGGGGGCTGATGACTCTGATGGGGACACACAAGTGGGGGGGGGGTTGATGACTCTGATGGGGACACAAATGTGGGGGGGTGGTGACTCTGATGGGGACACACGTGGGGGGGCTGATCACTCTGATGGGCACACAAATCTGGGGAGGGGGGTGATAACTCTGATGGGGGACACATATCTGGGGGGTCTGATGGCGACACAAATGTGGGAGGGGGCTGGTGGCTCTTATGGTGACACTAACATGTGAGGAGGGGGGCTGATGGGGACACAAAATTGTAGGGGGCTGATGGCTCTAATAAGGACACAAATATGTGGAAGGGGAGGTGATGGCTCTGATGGAGACACAAATATGCAGGCAGGGGTGGGCTGTGATGGGGGCACAAATGTGCAGGGAGACTCTGATGAATGATGGGGACACAATGTGTGTGGGGGGGTTCTAATGGGGACACCAATTTGTTGGGATACCCTGATGAGTGATTGGGACACAGATGTATGGAGACACAGATGAATGGGGAGACTGATGGGGACATGGATAAATGGGGAGACTGATGGGGACACGAATAAATGGGGAGTCTGATGGGGACACAGATGTATGGGGACACAGATGTATGGGGAGACTGATGTATGGGGAGACTGATGGGGACACAGATGTATGGGGAGACTGATGGGGACACAGATGGATGGGGAGACTGATGGGGACACAGATGGATGGGGACACAGATGTATGGGGAGACTGATGGGGACACAGATGTATGGGGACACAGATGTATGGGGAGACAGATGGGGACACAGATGTATGGGGAGACTGATGGGACACAGATGGATGGGGAGACTGATGGGGACACAGATGTATGGGGAGACTGATGGGACACAGATGGATGGGGAGACTGATGTATGGGGAGACTGATGGGGACACAGATGTATGGGGAGACTGATGGGGACACAGATGGATGGGGAGACTGATGGGGACACAGATGTATGGGGAGACTGATGGGACACAGATGGATGGGGAGACTGATGGGGACACAGATGTATGGGGACACAGATGTATGGGGAGACTGATGGGGACACAGATGTATGGGGACACAGATGTATGGGGAGACAGATGGGGACACAGATGTATGGGGACACAGATGTATGGGGAGACTGATGGGACACAGATGGATGGGGAGACTGATGGGGACACAGATGTATGGGGACACAGATGTGGGGAGACTGATGGGGACACAGATGTATGGGGACACAGATGTATGGGGACACAGATGTATGGGGAGACTGATGGGACACAGATGTATGGGGACACAGATGGATGGGGAGACTGATGGGGACACAGATGTATGGGGAGACTGATGGGGACACAGATGTATGGGGACACAGATGTATGGGGAGACTGATGGGGACACGGATAAATGGGGACACAGATGTATGGGGAGACAGATGGGGACACAGATGGATGGGGAGACTGATGGGGACACAGATGTATGGGGAGACAGATGGGGACACAGATGTATGGGGACACAGATGTATGGGGAGACTGATGGGACACAGATGGATGGGGAGACTGATGGGACACAGATGGATGGGGAGACTGATGGGGACACAGATGTATGGGGACACAGATGTATGGGGAGACTGATGGGACACAGATGGATGGGGAGACTGATGGGGACACAGATGTATGGGGACACAGATGTATGGGGAGACTGATGGGGACACAGATGTATGGGGACACAGATGTATGGGGAGACAGATGGGGACACAGATGTATGGGGACACAGATGTATGGGGAGACTGATGGGACACAGATGGATGGGGAGACTGATGGGGACACAGATATATGGGGACACAGATGTATGGGGAGACTGATGGGGACACAGATGTATGGGGACACAGATGTATGGGGACACAGATGTATGGGGAGACTGATGGGACACAGATGGATGGGGAGACTGATGGGGACACAGATGTATGGGGACACAGATGTATGGGGACACAGATGGGGACACAGATGTATGGGGACACAGATGGATGGGGAGACTGATGGGGACACAGATGTATGGGGAGACTGATGGGGACACAGATGTATGGGGACACAGATGTATGGGGAGACTGATGGGGACACAGATGTATGGGGAGACTGATGGGACACAGATGTATGGGGACACAGATGTATGGGGAGACTGATGGGGACACAGATGTATGGGGAGACAGATGGGGACACAGATGTATGGGGACACAGATGTATGGGAGACTGATGGGGACACAGATGTATGGGGAGACTGATGGGACACAGATGAATGGGGACACAGATGTATGGGGAGACAGATGGGGACACAGATGTATGGGGACACAGATGTATGGGGACACAGATGTATGGGGACACAGATGGATGGGGAGACTGATGGGACACAGATGGATGGGGAGACTGATGGGGACACAGATGTATGGGGACACAGATGTATGGGGAGACTGATGGGGACACAGATGTATGGGGACACAGATGGTAAAATTCTATTCTATTCTTCTACTGTGGATTTATTTATAAATGATTTTTCCGGCCCGCGAATGTGTGTAAAATATAGAATGTGGCCCTCGAAGTAAAAAGTTTGGAGACCCCTGGGTTAAGGGTTTAGAGCGCAACCATTCCATTATTTTTCATCCGCGAACCAACAACAGCTTTCCCATGGGGGGGTGGTTATGAAATACACCTTGTGACCACTAGTGTGCGCTGATGGTTTGGGGAAGGAAGTAATGGCGGGGAGGTGACGGGTTGTGGTCGCCCTGTGTGGTGCCACATCTCAGTCAGGTTCTTGCTTCCTCCTCTAAGGTCACATACAATGATTTCCTCTGAGCAATGATCCCTCATCACCGTGACTAGAGATCGGGCGTGCCAGATTTTTGGGTTGTGTCCAGACCTCTTATTACTTCTTTTTTTTCATTTTCTTATTGCTTCTTTTTTCTTTTATTTCCTTATTTCATTTGACCAGCAACAGGGTAAACATTTCTTAATAGGATTTTTATTACGTTAAATCTGACCTCCCATCCTCCGGGTGTACCGGCTCCTCTCCTGGACTGAAACGGCCTCCTCTGATTCCACTGCACACTGTGAGCTTCTCACAACGTGCGTTAGAAGCTGCAGCAAGTCCGAGCCCCGCCTCATTTCCTGGCTGGAGGGCGTCCAGCATCCTCTAGCTCTTTCCTCCCAAGCCTGATCAGCCTCATCCCATTGAATTTCGGTTCTTTCAATCACGGAGGCTCAGCATCACATGTGGGTGTTGCCAAGGTCTGTGTCACGTACCAGATAAGACCTGAACTGTGTGGACTGCACAGAGGAAACCCAACCGTGTATAAGTGAAATATAATGATTTATTGAGGGAAGTGAATAATATAAATACAACTACACAGTGCAATAAACCAACCGACAGACAGAGACCCGCAAATAACAACAGACAGATATGTACAATGAATGGGAAATACCAGGATCATAAACAATAGCCAGGCCAGGGTCATCAACGGGAGATCAGCAGATGGGGTAAGGAACACAGGACAGGGAGAGGAAGGACGGATCAGACTGCAGGGCAGGGATGCAAAGCAACAGGTGGGACAGGATAGGGATCAGGACAGCGAGACAGGATCAGGTGGTCAGGTACTCAGGTAACAGGTTTCAGGGACAGGGACAGGGACAGGGACAGGGACAGGGACAGGGACAGGGACAGGGACAGGGACAGGGACAGGGACAGGGACAGGGCTTCTCAGGATCAGGACACAAGGAAAGATACCAAGGCAAGGCATAAGTGTGTCTGCCGGGTATTTATATACATCTCAATCAGACTCAGGTGATGCCTGATTGCCGGAGAAGATGTTGGCTCCACACTGCCAGGAACCACCCGCTGGTGGACACCAGTACTGCGGCCCAAAGAGCACATAATACTACCAACAGGGGAAAGCTCCCCTAGCAGTTCCAGACTGGCAGGAGACACCTGCTTGTGGACCACAGTACTGCGCGCCATATATCAGGCAGTGTCATCAGCGGATGGAACCTTCCCTGACAGTCTGCCTAGGGACGCCCACTCCTTCAGACAGACACTCACCCACCCATCAGGACATTTTAATATTTGCATGGCTCCTCCTACTGCTCTGGAGAGGACTACTGTGATGTTTTTAGGAAGCTCTGTACAGCCCCCTCCCACCAGCCATGATCTGTGTGCATTGCATAGAGAAGCGCGTGGGCCCAGACGTGACATGTATACATGTAACATAAGGTATGGAATGAAAATGGAAAGGTTTATTTAATTGGCATGCTGGGGAAGGGGAAAAAATATAAGCAGATTAAAGTGTCACTAAACCCACATGATAAAAAAACGATCAATAATTGCTGTATTCCATGTTGTTCAAACTCACTCGTTCACTCCCTTTGGGATCCATTTTCGGTATTCTGCAAAAAAAAAACTGGTTGATCCTGCTGCTCTCTATCGCCCCCCTTCTCTCCATGTCCCCACTGTAGTTGGGTATTTTGAAGAGAAGTGGTGGCAGCTCTGCACATGCTCAGATTTCAGTCATTTTCTATGCTGAGCAGTCCTTATCTATCACATCTGAGCAGCCCATGTGACTATAAAGTCACACATGTGGGCGTGTACACAGTGGTAAATCACAGCCCAGTCCCTCCCCTCCCTCCTCCACGCCCACTAACCAGCTAAAACACAATGGGGGCGGGATATTACATGTAGATTGATGGAGGCTTCACCCCTCTCTTATTCTAAGACACAGGCTGAAAATATATATATATATTTTTTTTAACCACATGCCGACCGGGCCATAGCCGAAAGACGGCTACAACGCGGTCGGCTTATTCTGGGTGGACGTCCTACGGACGTCCTCCCAGAAACTTGCTCCCGCGCCCCCCCCTGGGTTGCGCACTCGGGAACATCCGTGACCACCGGGTCCCGAGGACCCGGCGCATCACGGTAAACGGACGCTGATATCGGCCGTTTACCACGTGATCGCTCCGTCAAATGACGGAGCGATCACATGTACACAAACCGGCGTCACGTCATGATGCCGGTTCCTCCCTCCCCTCTCTGTACCGATCGGTACAGTGAGAGAGGATAGCGGAAAGGGGGAGAGATGGGACCAGCGCTGTGGGCTGGATGTGTAGTGCCCACAACGCTGGTCAGTGCCTGCAATGTGCAATACTCTGCCAATACTCTGCCAATACTCTGCCATCATTTTTACCGAATCTTCAGTATTTTTGATTTATAGCGCAAAAAATCAAAAACCCAGTGGTGATTAAATACCACCAAAAGAAAGCTCTGTTTGTGTGAAAAAAAGGACACAAAATAATTTGGGTACAGTGTTGCATGACTGAGTAATTGTCATTCAAAGTGTGAGAGCACCGAAAGCTAAAAAAATTGGTCTGGTTTAAGTGCCCAGTGGGTAAGTGGTTAATATATATATATACATATATATATATATATATATATATATATATATATATATAGATATATAAATAAAGCCTACCAAGGTCAGCATTTATAACCCTGAGAAGATTTAATTTGAAGAAGCCACTTCCAGATCCAGGCTAGATAGATGCACTGCCGGAAAAAAAAAATTCTTGGTTTTTCGGGTCATTCGTTCGGGTCGATCGAAAATGAGAAAATTCTTAAAATCATAAAATCTAAAATCCAAAAATAAGAAGGAAAATCTGAAAATTCAAAAGAATAACTAACTACCTAATAATAACTAACTATTAATTTATAGGTATTGGAATTTCCTTTCCAATTTGGCTGTTAGTGAACGTAGCGAATACGAATTTATCCGAAGTTACGAATTATCCGAAATAACGAATGCCGCATCTAAACAAATGGAACGGAGCAAATTAATAATAAATAATAAAAATGTTTTTATTATCAATTATATTATTATTTCGAATTTATCCGCAGTTACAAATTATCCGAAATAACGAATGCCGTATCTAAACGAGTGAAACATAAGGAATTAATAATAATAAAAACATTTTATTATTATTATTATTTATTATTAATTCGTTCTGTTCCATTTGTTTAGATGCGGCATTCGTTATTTCGGATAATTTGTAACTGCGGATAAATTCGAAATAATAATATAATTAATAATAAAAACATTTTATTATTATTTATTATTAATTCGTTCTGTTCCATTTGTTTAGATGCGGCATTCGTTATTTCTGATAATTCGTAACTTCTGATGAATTCGTATTCATTACGTTCACTAACAGACAAATTGGAAAGGAAATTCCAATACCTCTAATTTAATATTTAGTTATTATTAGTTATTCTTTAGAATTTTCTGAAAAATTTGTTAAACCGTTTTTCGTTAATTCGGATATATATCCAAATTTGTCAAAATTTGTTAAACTAATTTGGAAGGAAACGAATTGCACATGTCTAATCCAGGCTTCGGCTTGGAGAAGATTCTGTTGCCTCCCATGTGGATGCGGAAAGCTCCGACTTCATATATTTATTACGCAGCATTTTCTCGGCAGCAGAGAATGAATGAACTTCCCCGTCATCTCATCACAAATCCTTCCTATTATCTCTCCTCTCTGCTCCTGTCATGTGCTGATTTGCTGAGTCATAAAACAGCAACACTATTTGCATATGACATAAAATATTCAAAATATGAGACAGCAAACAAATACAAACTGAACGTCACGAGAAATATTGCCGTCGGCAAAAAAAAACACGGCGGTAACACACAAGCATGCAGACAAGAGAGTAACAATTTTTCCTTGCTGAATATTTTGATGGCTGGTGCCGGGGGAGCTGCTGGGGGCTCACTTCTTACAGACATTGGCCCCACCCCCAGAACTACATCTCCCGAGAGCCTTTTCCTTTATACGCAATGGGGTTGATGTATGAGAACTGGAGAGTGCAGAATCTCATGTAGCTGTGCTTAGTAGCCAATCGGCTTCTAACTATAGCTTCTTCGGTTAAAGTGGTTCTACATGCAGGGCGTTGGCTCATGGATAATAATGTTTTTTTCCAGAGGCTCTAATAGGCTTCAAAAAAAGGGTGGGCTGGGTGCTCTGCCTTCGCCTTGGTCACATGACAAGAAACTATCTCCTGCGTTCCTGTTTAAAGACTGGCTTTGCTAACATCCCTTCTGGCTCTGGAACTTGCTGTTCCACTACATTGATCCCTGACTTCTGGCTTGTCTGACTATCCGTTCCGGTTACTGAACTTTTCTATGTTTTGACTACGTTTGTTCTTTTTACTTTTATTATTAAACAAGTGTGATTTAAGTGTACTTATGTCTCGGTCTGATTTCATGGTTTCTGACACTCTCTGTTATAATAAACCGACCATTAAAATTATAGACGGATCATTTCTTTGTCCGTGGGCAAACGTACAAAGTCAGCAGCCGATCAAATACTTTTTTCCCCTCACATGGGCATGAGTTGTTCTAGTCTCTGGTCTCTCACAAGTGGTCCTGGTGAATTGGCAGCATCTGGCACTGGAGCTGGATGGATGAGAAGCTGTAGGAAGCGGGCCGATCACCGCATTAAACCAGCGTGGAACGCTAGATGGCGCCAGACCGGACGTGACGTCACTATAGAGGCTGCGTTGGCGCAAAGGGCCGGTAACGGGTTTCACAGCTTCCGCTTCTTCAGAAGATCTTTTCATCAGTCTTTTGATTTTCTCACGTTTTTTATGATTAGTACTGTATGTCGTTTTTATGCTACAATCCCTCTCGTGCCACTTTAGATCTTTTGTTACAATGTAACGTTGGCAGTTTCAAGGTTCGAGGCTGCAGCAGGGGCTGATTTGCATCAGGTATTTGTGAACACAGCCAAGACCTGCACAGGCAGCAAGATTTTTCATGATTGTGTCATTTTTGAGCCGGCCTCTCAGTCCAGGAAGTAGATGCTGACCCTGGATGATGCCTGAATAAACATGGCGCCGTCCTTTTGAAAAAAGAAGGCAGATGAAGGCATTCTTAGGGGGAGTACTCTGATCTCCTTGAGAGGCAATACAAACCTGTACACAGGTAATAAGAGCCATTTACATTTTGGTGGTGCATTAATGTGTGAGTGTTGAAACGCGTTGGGATAAGGCAGACCATGGAAATGAATGGGCTGCCGACACACCAAAATACTCCAGAAATTGGAAGTGTCGTTAAATTCATCTTGCGGCATGCTGTGATGCATTGCAGTGATCTGCAGAGCGTGTGTATTGCCTTGTTGCATTTAGACCCATTCAAAATGAATTGCACCACAACGCACATAACACGCACATTACCACAGCACAGTCATCCTGTGTTTTCGGCTCAGCAAGTCTAATGTAAAGAACTTGATGTTTGTAACCTTTCCTCCACCCATATATATTCTATACATGCTGGGAGTTGTAGTCATTGAACAGGTAGAGGATTACCCCCCCCCCCCCCTGGCTGTAACCTGACTCAGATTTCTGTGCTGGGAGCGGCCAATAGCCAGACTGGAATGTCAGCCATGCGGACAGACTGGATCTGCAGAGCCGTGTCATCATCCACGCTTCACTGATGGCAAAACAAGTGTGAGAAGAGCTCAGCGAGAGCCTTGGCGTCACTCCACCGCTCCGTCACATGTCACCAAGGGGGCTCAGCAAGGGCCGCGGCGTCACTCCCCCGCTCTGCCAGATGTCACCAAGGGGGCTCAGCAAGGGCCGCGGCGTCACTCCACCGCTCCATCACATATCACCAAGGGGGCTCAGCAAGGGCCGCGGCGTCACTCCACTGCCCCAGCCAGATGTCACCAAGGGGGCTCAGCGTGGGCCACGGCGTCACTCCACCACTCCGCCAGATGTCACCAAGGGGGCTCAGCAAGGGCCGTGGCATCACTCCACCGCTCTGCCACATGTCACCAAGGGGGCTCAGCAAGGGCCGCGGCGTCACTCCACCGCTCCGCCAGATGTCACCAAGGGGGCTCAGTAAGGGTCGTGGCGTCACTCCACCGCTCCATCACATGTCACCAAGGGGGCTCAGCAAGAGCCGCGGCGTCACTCCACTGCCCCAGCCAGATGTCACCAAGGGGGCTCAGCGAGGGCTGTGGCGTCACTCCACCGCTCTGCCAGATGTCACCAAGGGGGCTCAGCGAGGGCTGCGGCGTCACTCCACCGCTCCTCCAGATGTCACCAAAGGGGGCTCAATAAGGGCCGCGCCGTCACTCCACTGCTCTGCCAGATATCCCCAAGGGGGCTTAGCGAGGGCCGCGGCGTCACTTCACTGCTCCGCCAGATATCACCAAGGGGGCTCAGTGAGGGCCGCAACGTCACTCCACTGCTCCGCCAGATGTCACCAAGGGGGCTCAGCGAGGGCGGCAGCGTCACTCCACCGCTCCACCAGATGTCACCAAGGGGGCTCAGCAAGGGCCGCGGCGTCACTCCACCACTCCGCCAGATGTCATTAAGGGGGCTCAGCAAGGGCCATGGCGTCACTCCACCACTCTGCCAGATGTCACCAAGGGGGCTAAGTAAGGGTCGCGGTGTCACTCCACCGCTCTGCCACGTGTCACCAACGGGGCTCAGCAAGGGCCGCGGCATCACTCCACCGCTCTACCAGATGTAACCAAGGGGGCTCAGCAAGGGCCGTGGCGTCACTCCACCGCTCTGCCAGATGTCACCAAGGGGGCTCAGCAAGGGCCCCTGGCGTCACTCTACCGCACCATCACATGTCACCAAGGGGGATTAGCGACATGAGGAGAGAATATCGAAATGTCGCTGATCTTTCCACGCCGGTCATTTTAATAATAGGACTGAATTATTCCAATTTTTAAAAAAATATTTAAAAATATTTAGGATATGTGTGAGAGCAATCCGTTTATCAGTAATAATCCGACGATGTGCGCCAACGTTTCAAAATCTTAGTCTAGGTTCACATATGTGCGGGGCGGGAGAGCGCACAATTACGCACCTGCAGGCAACATGTAAGGGGTGCCAATAATTCCTAATTCTTCTTTGATTAATCCTTAACACTTAAATTCTAATTGATTAATAATTTTTAATTGATTTAATACTTAATTGATTAATTCCTAATTGATTATTCCTTAATTCTTAACTCTTAATTGATTAATTGTTAATTCCTAATTTATTTTTTTATTGATTAATCCCAAATTTTTTATTGATCCTTAATTCTTAACTCTTAATTGACTAATCATTAATTTTTAATCGATTTAATTTTTAACTCTTTATTGACTAATCATTCATTTTTAATCGATTTAATTCTAAATTGATGAATTCCTAATTGATTATTCCTTAATTCTTAATCGATTAATTGTTAATTCCTAATTGATTTTTTAATTGATTCATTCCTAATTTTTAATTGATCCTTAATTCTTAACTCTCAATTGATTAATCATTCATTTTTAACTGATTAAGCCTTAATTCTCAATTGATTATTTCCTGATTCTTAATTGATTAATTCTTAATTTAACTAATCTCCAAAGCATCCCAACCGCTGCAGTAATTTTCACCCTGGGGCAGCCTCCAGCCACCCTCTCCTCTCCGGGGCCCGGCCAGGTAACAGCTCTGCTCAGTGACCATGCCTGGGATTCATCCCTTTTTTATACAATATAGATTTTTTTTTGTTGTTTAAAGGGATAGCATACCCATATTTTTATTTTTTTTTCCAAAAAATTTTTATACCCATATTTTATATATGCTAGAAAATGGTGGTGTTTGCGTATTCCGGCACCTCTGAGAGTGCTGCTTTTCCAGTATTGTAATTCTTGTTGCATTGTTTGATTTGCTGCACAAACATTTTTGCACAGAGGTACACAGGTACTGGTCTTTAGTGCACCCTCCAGTCTTCACATTTCCTCCCCATTGTAGTAATGGTGCACGCCTTGAATTTGGGGCAGGAGAGGAGCGGAGGGGTCTGGGAGATGCACCACCCATCACCAACTCCACCACACTCCTGAATGCCGTAGGACGCATGTCATCACCTGGCTGCAGGCCCTAGATAACAGTCAGATGGGTTCAGAATATAAACGCACCTGTCCCCCGGCACGGCGTTCCCATGTCCTGTATTGTCCTTATAGCATGTTATCTCACAGACCGTACTGGTTGTCCCTGGAGAGGAGTACATTGTGTCTGAGAATCCGACCACCTGGTGTTCATGTACATTTAAGTGGTAAGAGTCAGCAGCTACCAATAGCAGCTGCCGAGTTGTAATAAACACGCCCATACCAGTCCACAGATCCAGCGCTGTCCTCGCCTGGGCCGGTTCTTTGCTGGTATTTGGGTCCCCAGAGCCACCATTTTGGCAGTGTGAAGCCGGCCCTGAAGCACCAGGAAGTCAGAGCCGGATTCCCACTGCACATGTGCGAGTAGTGCTGCTCTTTCTCAATGGACCCGCAGCCTCCTGGGACCTGTGACATGTTCCAGGAGGTTGCAGACAAGGAGGGGGTGGGGGGGGGCAAACTTCTGCTCACATCCATAGCTTCCAACTGTCCCTGATTTTGAGGGACTGTCCCTGACACCCCCCACATGGCTTCTCGCAAACTGCAAACAGGACTTCTTATGACTTTCTTTCACCAATGTCTTTCTTCTTGTCACTCTTCCATAAAGGGCAGATTTGTGGAGAACACGACTAATAGTTGTCCTGTGGACAGATTCTCCCACCTGAGATGTGGATCTCTGCAGCTCCTCCAGAGTTACCTCTTGGCTGCTTCTCTGATGAATGTTCTCCTTGCCCGGCCCGGTCAGTTTAGGTGGATGGCCGCGTCTTGGTAGGTTTGCAGTTGTGCCATACTCTTTCCATTTTCCGATGATGGATTGAACAGAGCTCCGTGAGATGTTCAAAGCTTGGGAGATATTTTTGGATAACCTAACCCTGCTTTATACTTCTCCACAACTTTATCCCTGACCTGTCTGGTGTGCTCCTTGGCCTTCATGATGCTGTTTGTTCACTAAGGTTCTCTAAAAAACCTCTGAGGGCTTCACAGAACAGCTGTATTTATACTGAGAATAAATGACACACAGGTGGACTATATTTGCTAATTAGGTGACTTCTGAAGGCAATTGGTTCCACTAGATTTTAGTTAGGGGTATCAGAGTAAAGGGGGCTGAATACAAATGCCCCCCCCACCCACACACTTTTTACATATTTATTTGTAAAACATTTTGAAAATCATTTATCATTTTCCTTCCACTTCACAATTATGTGCAACTTTGTGTTGGTCTGTCACATAAAATCCCAATAAAATACATTTACGTTCTTGGTTGTAATATGACAAAATGTGGAAAATTTCAAGGGGTGTGAATACTTTTTCAAGGCACTGTATGTACGTCATTACATTGGTCCAAGCTGAAACAATGTAACTGTATAAAATATACCATACCTGGAGTTCTTTAAAATCAAGAATACATTTTTGGCTCAATTGATCAGATAAATATCCAATAATTTATTTGATCTGTTAATTGTAGATTGTTTTATTGTGACAATAATCTGATAATTATAGGACAACACAATACAAAGTAACCCGAATGTATTATAATGCGGGAAACAATTGGTAATAAATTACATCAAGGTCATACGATGAAGGGTGACCTACTTACTCACTGCTGTAGGTTTGTTTTGTTTTATTTTGTTTGTTTTTTTGTTTTGTTTTTTTTTTTTGCTTTGTTGTGTTTTGTTTTATAATATTTTTTTTTTTTTTGCTTTGTTGTGTTTTGTTTTATAATATTTTTTTTTTTTGCTTTGTTGTGTTTTCTTTTATAATTTTTTTGTTTTGTTTTGTTTTTTTTGCTTTGTTGTGTTTGTTTTATAATATTTTTTTTTTTATTTTTTTTTTTGCTTTGTTGTGTTTTCTTTTATACTTTTTTTGTTTTGTTTTGTTTTTTTTGCTTTGTTGTGTTTTCTTTTATAATTTTTTTGTTTTGTTTTTTTTTTTTTTGCATTGTTGTGTTTTCTTTTATAATTTTTTTTTTATTTTTTTTGCTTTGTTGTGTTTTATTTTATAATTGTTTTGTTTTATTTTATGCTGTTTTATTCCATTTTTTTACATTTTTTTTACAAAGCGCCAAACAAATCTGTTTGCGTTTAAATAACTGTGCGCATTTTTATTTTATAAACCAAAAAAAATGATAAGGTCGCATGGACTTTCTAAAAACAGAAGCGTTGGCTGTGGAAAGCTGTAGCTTTAGAATGAGTTTTGCAGCATTCTTGCACTGGCAATTTTTACCTTTTTTTTTTTCTTTAATGAACGAATGACTTGTATAATGCTACCAATCGCCTCAAAGCACTTTTTGCCACCAGTGTCCATCTATGGTATAGCACGGCCCTTTACCCTGTAGGGTCCCGACGCGCTTACAAACACATACTAGGGTAAAAAAAAAATTTAAGACAGGATCTAATTAACCTACCAGCAAGTCTTTGGAGTGTGGGAGGAAACCGGAGTACCCGGAGGAAACCCACGCAGGCACAGGGAGAACATGCAAACTCCAGGCAGATGGTGTCGTGGTCGGGATTTGAACCAGCGACTCACAACCTGAGATATCAGGACACAGCACGGGACTAAAACTTCAAGCGAAGAAGGAGTTTAAACTGGGATAGTATGAGGCAGCTGCCTTGGGCCCCATAACTATGATGTCTTTTGCTTTTGCCCTGCCTTAAAGACAGCCCTGCCCAAGATGTATTATGTGTCAGCAAAAATCCCCCCCCCCCCCCCCAAAAAAAAAAGAGTCTAGGACTCATATGCATGCTCACCCCTTAAGCATAGATCTCCCTTCCTCCTTAATACAAATCCACCCCTTGCTGAAATCCCCTTCCCAGCACAAATCTCCCCCCCCCCCCATATCCCCCAGCTCAAATCCTCTCATTTCCCATATGCCCCCAGCACAAATCCACCCCCGGAAAACAATTCCTCCCTCCTAGTACAAATCCCCCCCCCCACTCCAAATCCTTCCTCCCAGCACAAATTCTCCCCAATCCCCCATCCTAGCACAAATCCCCCCCCCCCAACAAAAATGTCCCCTCCTAGCACAAATCCACTCAATCTTCCCTGCTAGAACACCCCCCCCCCCAAAAAAAACAACAACAAAAAAACAAATTCCCTTCCTAGCACAAATCCCTTTTCTCTTAGCATAGTACCTTTTCTAGCACAAACCCCTTAAAATGACCCCCTCCTAGCACAAATCTTCTTCCCCCATCACCCCTTCCAACACAAATCCCCCCCCAAATCACTTCACTGAACACACCTCTCCCAAATGTCCCCTCCTAGAAGAATTCCTATGCCCTGCCCCCCAAAATTCCTCCTCCCAACACAAATCTCCTCTCCCTTGTGGTGCCCCCCACTTCCTATGGTACCACAGTGCCCAGGGCAGCCGCCCCTCCTGCCCACCCCTTGTCCTGGCCCTGCTCCCCAGGTACAACTCCAGCCCCTGTAGTTGCCAAGGATAATAGCTGTACGGCACAGAATCATGTGATAATGCTGCTGCAGCCCCGCCCATGAGCACTGATAATAAAGACTGCTCGTGGGTGGGGCTTCTTAATCTCATCACAAGATTCTGTGCCGTACCGCTGACTGAAGTTTGCTCTATAAAGCTCCAATTCATGGTGAACAAAGTGTATTTCAGACTTAAGCTCAGAAATGTTCCCCCCCACCCCATAATTGCTTTAATTTCCGTGAAAATGAGAGCGTATGCCGACTTAAAAGGCTGTTTTCTTGTAAAAGATAATTGTCTAATGTAGCATCATAACAGCTCATAAAGCTATAAATCACATATAAAACAATCAAAGGGTTTCCGGCTCAGACAATCTACTTATTGCAATCACCCCGGGCGTCATACACAGGAAAATCTAAAAGCAGAAACATAAATGTCAGAAAATATTATATATATTAAAGCAGGAAAATCAGTATTTGATCAGGGCATATTTTTGTTTATAGAAATGATGTGGCCCTTCATTAACCACATTATTAGGTTTTTTTTAATACAAAAAAAATATAAAAATTTACATACAAAGAAGACCAAAGGAAATAAACAAAACTATCCTAAATATCCCGCACTTAATAAAGACCGCACACCCTCTAAATCCTACGGCCCAAGGACCATGTGCAGCCTTCTGGTACTGGATGTGTGGCCCTTGGCCCTCAGCAGTTAGTGATAGGAATGGGATCATCGATGTGTAGAATGTCAATAGTAGTGATCTCTACCCTTCTCATGTAACGTGTCCCCAGGCTGTCGATTTCTTCTGTAGCATGTCTTTAAGCCTAGTACACACTAATCGTTTTTGAAAAGACTGAGTGCTCCAGTCAGAGCCGCTGTACTAACAACCCAATGTTAGTACAGCGATCTCCCCTGCTGTGCTTTTGTGTTCTCACAGGGGGACGCCCGGGACGCCCCCTCCGCCAGAACACCCCGGTCAGTGCTATCAGCCATTAGACCGACGGCAGTATACACGGGCCAAATGAACCGGCCAATGCCGCCCGTCATTCAGCCCGTGTGTACTAGGCTTTAGTCTCCAACTACAACATGTTTTTAGTCTCCAACCAAACCTGCACCACATCCAGAGCCGATCGGCCCTATAGGCACACTATGCAAGCTGCTTAGGGCCCCGCCGCTGTGGGGGGGCCCCCAAGACCCAGCATACCCCCCTGCACCTCTGGCTGGCCGTTTAGAGTGCAGTGAGGAGAGGTGGGAGGAGGTGGGAGGAGGTGGAAGGCGGCGATCGGCAGCTCTATGGTGCCTGTGTAGGCGGCGGGATCTCCCTGGGGTTTGTAGTACTCTCAGTGTATACAGTGGAGAGGAGAAGGGAGGGGCCTCTGACCCAGACAGGTATCAGTTTCACTTTCACTCTGCTTGAACACTGTTGCTGATGCCCGGGTCAGAGGCCCCTCCCCTCTCCGCTGTATACATTCGGAGATAGAACTACAGGGAGATCCCCCTGCCTGTGAACACCATATAGCTGCCGATCGCCGCCTCCCACCTCCACCAGCCAGGTACAGGGGAACCTCTGCAAGGGGGGGGGGGAGTCAGCTGTTTGGGGGCCCTAATGTAAGGAAGGGGGCCTCTGGGGACACTAATGTAAGGACAGGGCCCTCTGGGGACACTAATGTAAGGACAGGGCCCTCTGGGAACACTAATGTAAGGACAGGGCCCTCTGGGGACACTAATGTAAGGACAGGGCCCTCTGGGGACACTAATGTCAGAGGGGGGGGGGGGGGGCTCTCTGGGGACCCTGTGTAAGCAGGGGCTCTCTGGGGACACTAATGTAAGAGGGAAGGCTCTTGGGACCATGGTGTAAGGGGGGGCTCTCTGGGGACCCTGATGTAAGGAGGGGCTCTCTGAGGAGCCTGGTGTAAGGGGATACCCTCTGGGGACCCTGATGTAAGTAGGGAGGCTCACTGGGGACCCTGATGTAAGGGGGGCTCTCTGGGGACCCTGATGTAAGGGGGGCTCTCTGGGGACCCTGGTGTAGGGGGATACCCTCTGGGGACCCTGATGTAAGTAGGGAGGCTCACTGGGGACCCTGATGTAAGGGGGGCTCTCTGGGGACCCTGATGTAAGGAGGGGCTTTCTGGGGACCCTGATGTAAGGGGGGGGGCTCTCTGAGGACCCAGATGTAAGGGGGGCTCTCTGAGGACCCTGATGTAAAGGAGGGCTCTCTGAGGACCCTGATGTAAAGGAGGGCTCTCTGAGGACCCTGATGTAAGGGAGGGCTCTCTGAGGACCCTGATGTAAGGGGGGCTCTCTGAGGACCTCATTCTGTTCTATATTTGTTGTACTTATTCTTTGACTGTTTTGTTTAAAGGAGGGAGGATTGTTTTGGGAGCACTGAAGTGTCAGGTGTGACTGTGTGGCAAATGGCAAATGGTTTACATAGCTCACGGCATCACGGGTCAAGTAGAGGGCCCCTTAGCAGAATTTTGCTTAGGGCCCCATGGAGGTCAGGATCGGCACTGACCACATCCATAACCTTCAACAAAACCTGCAATATGTCCTAAGTCTCCAACCAAAACTGCACCATATCCATAGTCCCCAATAAAGCCTGCAGCATGTCTCTGGTCTCCAACCAAACCTGTAGGATGTCCTTAGTCTCCAACTACACCATGTTTTTAGTCATCAACCAAAACTGCACCACATCCTTAGTCTCCAATAGGGATGAGCTCGGTGTTCGATTCTAACTCATATTTGAATTGAACATCGGCCGTTCGCTCGTTCGTCGAAGCCAGAACTTTCGCGTGACACAAACGGCCCCACGATGCACTGCGCGGTCGCAGTGCATTGCTGGCTCATGATTGGCCAAGCATGCACTGTGACCCCGCATGCTTGGCCAATCACAGCGCCGGCAGCGGGGAGAGCCATAATTGGCCACAGGCAGGATGCGGCAGCGGTGCCTGTCTTTTTGCAAATATCTCCTAAACCGTGTAGGACTGCTGACATCACCTGAATGTCTCTTTAAGTAACCCAGAGAGTAGCCACTCGCAACTGGGTGCTTCACTGCTGGATAAACCTCTAATGCCGCGTACACACGGTCGGAATTTCCGATGGGAGCTGTTCAACGGATTTTCCGACCGTGTGTATGCTCATCGGTCTTTTTCTGTCGGAATTTCCGACGGACTTTGAATTGAGAACCTGTTCTTAATTTTTCCGACGAAAAACCTTTCTATCGGATTTTCCGATCGTGTGTATGCAATTCCGACACGCAAAATTCCGACGCATGCTCGGAAACAATTCGACGCATGCTCGGAAGCATTAAACTTCCCTTTTATAGTGCCATTGAATGTGTTTTATGCTGCGGTGTTATTGACCTTTGGAATTTGGTGTGACCGTGTGTAGGCAAGACAGTTTGAGCGAAATTCCGTCGGAATTCCGACGGGAAAACCATCAGAGCTTTTTCCGACGAGAATTCCGACCGTGTGTACGCGGCATTAGAAGTTGTTACATGTATGGAATATGGGGATGTGCAGAGAGAATGCCAGAAGTGCAGAGATAACCGTTCTCCAAAAATACCCTCGCTGTGCCCGCACGCAACCAACTCGTTGCGGCACAGGACAGATAAGTGCCAGGAAATCGTCTGTTTAGGAAATCGTTTTGCTGATCTGGCAGAAGCTCGAAAATGTGGATTTAGCAACAACCCATTTCTTACTTCTCCTTCCAAAGATTCTTCCCTAAAGTAGACGGCAGCAATGCCACTTCATGAGCTGCCTAGTAACAGCGTTTTATGTCAAATACTTTTATATACTTTTATAAATCGCAGCGATAATACCTGTTTTTATGGTGTTGCTGGCAGTCATGTGATCCCGAACCCTCCGAGATATATACCTCCTTTTGCAGGCAGTGGGTGGAGACCATCAATGGAAGCGTCCAATGTGACCAGTCAGTATTCAGATATAATAATGCGGGAAAGCTTTTCTTGATGGGGGAACTACTCCTCCCAATGACACCAATGATGGGGCACTATTCCTCCCAATGACACCAATGATGGGGCACTATTTCTCCAAATGACCACAATGATGGGGCACTATTTCTCCAAATGACCACAATGATGGGGCACTATTTCTCCAAATGACCACAATGAAGTGCCACAATTTCTCCCACTGACACCAATGATGGGGCACTTTTCCTCCCACTGACACCAATGATGGGGCACTATTCCTCCCACTAATACCAATGATGGGGCACTATTACTCCAAATGATACCAATGATCACTATTCATCCCAATGACACCAATGATGGGGCACTATTTCTACAAATGACCACAATGAAGTGCCACAATTTCTCCCACTGACACCAATGATGGCGCACTTTTCCTCCCACTGACACCAATGATGGGGCACTTTTCCTCCCACTGACACCAATGATGGGGCACTTTTCCTCCCACTGACACCAATGATGGGGCACTATTCCTCCCACTAATACCAATGATGGGGCACTATTACTCCAAATGATAACAATGATCACTATTCCTCCCAATGACGCCAATGATGGGGCACTATTTCTCCAAATGACCACAATGAAGTGCCACAATTTCTCCCACTGACACCAATGATGGGGCACTATTCCTCCTACTAATACCAATGATGGGGCACTATTTCTCCAAATGATAACAATGATGGGACACTATTTCTCCAAATGATAGCAATGATGGGGCACGATTCCTCCCACTGATAACAATGATCACTATTCCTCCCAATGACACCAATGATGGTGCACTGTTTTTCCCAATGACAAAGACGAAGGGGCACTATTCCTCCCAATGATACTAACAATGGGGCATTATTCCACCATCCAGTGACAACAATGATGGTCACTATTCCTCCCACTGACAACAATGGGGCACTATTTCTCCCACCAGGGGCGGACTGACAACTCATGGGACCCCCCGGGCAATAGGAGATTATGGGGCCCCCAGGCAATCAGAGATTATGGGGCCACACAGTATACACACACAGTATACAATCACACAGTATACACAGACATGTTTCTATTGGCTGAGAAGGTACTGGAGAGGTGGGGCAGCTATAATCTCTGGATTTTTAGACCAAAAGGATGTCGGTAAGGGACATTTCAGAGACAGATGTAAAAAAAAGCACAGATTTTTACATACTGTCCCTGGTTTTACTGAGGCTGGCAACCCTGATGGGGCCCCCTAGGGGCCCAGGGCCCTCGGGCAGTGCCTGAGTGGCCAAATGGTCAGTCCGCCCCTGCCTCCCACTGACAACAACAATGGGACACTATTCCTCACAATGACACCAATGATGGGGCACAATTCATCCCTCTGACACCAACGATCTGGCCCAATTCCTCCCACTGATACCCATGATGGGGCATTGTTACTGATGCCAGGATGTTTTCTCCTCCCACTGACCACATTCCGGCCCCCCCTAATGTCTGAAAGACAGTAAACTGTCCCTTTGTTTATTGAATTTGGAGACCCGTGCTGTAGACTGTGACATGTCGGGAAAAGTACTGACAGGTCCACTGCCTCAGCTCCCCGATTCTCACAGCAGTCTGTAGCTCTTCTCTCTCCTAAAATTGTTTCCGGAGAACCTTCATTTTGCTCCCAGATGTGAGAAATGACAAAAGTGTGTGAGATGGGAATTTACCCTCCATCTGTATGACCCTTCCAACTCCGGAAACCCACTTATAGAGCGCCACCATATGGAATTGTTTAGGTCATTACATCTGTTGGTAGAACAAAAAGTCTCTTCTTAGTACCGTATTTATCGGCGTATAACACGCACTTTTTCCCCCTTAAAATCGGGGGGAAAGTCGTGGGTGCGTGTTATACGCCGATACCCCCCAAAAAAGTGACAAAAGTAGAAAAAAAACGAAGCGCCGCTGGAAAAGTCCCGTAGTCCCGCCTCCCTGCGCTCGCTCCGGAAACAGCAGGGAGGCGGGACCGCGAGCGGAGCCGAACAGGCTCGGTCTTTTCCGGCGGCGCTTCGTCTTTTTCGGCGGCGCTGCGCGCTCTCTCTCGGCGGCGGGAAATGTAAACACGGGCAAGGCTGCAAATGACGCTGGGCAAGCTACAATGACACTGGGCAAGCTGCAAATGACGCTGGGCAAGGCTTCAAATGATGCTGGGCAAGCTGCAAATGACGCTGGGCAAGCTGCAAATGACGCTGGGCAAGGCTTCAAATGACGCTGGGCAAGCTACAATGACACTGAGCAAGCTGCAAATGACGCTGGGCAAGCTGCAAATGACGCTGGGCAAGGCTGCAAATGACACTGGGCAAGCTGCAAATGACACTGGGCAAGCTGCAAATGACACTGGGCAAGCTGCAAATTACACTGGGCAAGGCTGCAAATGACGCTGGGCAAGCTGCAAAGCTGCAAATGACGCTGGGGCAAGCTGCAAATGACGCTGGGCAAGGCTGCAAATGACGCTGGGCAAGCTGCAAATGACGCTGGGCAAGCTGCAAATGACGCTGGGCAAGGCTGCAAATGACACTGGGCAATGCTGGGCAAGGCTGCAAATGACGCTGGGCAAGCTGCAAATGACACTGGGCAAGGCTGCAAATGACGCTGGGCAAGGCTGCAAATGACGCTGGGCAAGGCTGCAAATGACGCTGGGCAAGGCTGCAAATGACACTGGGCAAGGCTGCAAATGACGCTGGGCAAGCTGCAAATGACGCTTAAATGTAAGCTTTTTTTTTTTCCCTAAACTTCCCTCCTAAAACTTTTTTTCCTAAAATGCCCTCCTAAACTTGGGGTGCGTGTTATACTCCGGTGCGTGTTATACGCCGATAAATACGGTAATTCCTCTTCCTATACCGATACTTCATTCTCTTTACAGTCCGAGGGATAGAAAAATCGAATCCCTACAGATTAGGTTTCTATAGTTTTTCTCCAAAGCAATCTAATGCCGCATACACACGATCGGAATTCCGGCCAGAAAAAGAGCGATGAGAGCTTTTCATCGGAAAATGCGACCGTGTGTGGGCTCCATCGGAATTTTGCTGGCCGAATTTCCGACAGCAAAAAATTGAGAGCGTGTTCTCGATTTTTCCGACGGAACAGGTTTCTATTGGAAATTTCCGATCGTCTGTAGCAATTCTGACACGCAAAATTCCTACGCATGCTCGAAAACAATTCAACGCATGCTCGGAAGCATTGAACTCATATCGTTGTAGTGTTGTACGTCACCGCGTTCTTGACGATCGGAATTTGGTGTGACCGTGTGTAGGCAAGACAGTTTGAGCGGAAATTCCGACGGGAAACCCATCAGAGCTTTTTCCGACGAAAATTCCGATCGTGTGTACCAGGCATAAGCTGTTATTTCAGACCTTCCACCACTATTCAGAACTGTTCCACATAACTCTGAAGCCACGTACACACGGCCGGAATTTCCGATGGAAACAGTCCGATGGGAGCTTCTCAACGGATTTTCCAACCGTGTGTATGCCCATCGGTCTTTTTCTGTCGGCATTTCCGATGGACTTTGGATTGAGAACCTGTTCTTAATTTTTCCGACGGAAAACCTTTCTATCGGATTTTCCGACCGTGTGTATGCAATTCCGACACGCAAACTTCCGCCGCATGCTCGGAAACAATTTGACGCATGCTCAGAAGCATTAAACTTCCCTTTTTATAGTGCCGTTGAACGTTTTGTATGTCGCTGTGTTATTGACCGTCGGAATTTGGTGTGACCGTGTGTAGGCAACACAGCTTGAGCGAAATTCCATCGGAATTCCGACGGGAAACCCATCGGGGCTTTTTCCGACGAGAATTTCCGATCGTGTGTACGCGACATAACAGAGTTATGTGGAACCCAAAGGTCCCTCTAGATGTTGTCAGGGATTCCTTGAGCAATGAGAAATTTCTGGCTCTTAGATAATTCTTCTCGAAGACCACAAGTGTAGGGAACATTCTTCCCAGTGACCATACTACTAACCTACTACTATGCCAATTGTTCCTCCATATCAAAAAAGTTGAGAAAGAGGAATCAATAGCAGGAGGAATTCTCCTATATAGACCTTTATATCACTAGAGGGGTCACCAGCAGGAGGAAGGAGGAGGAAGGAGGTCCTGATTCCTCTATATAGATCTCTATATCACTAGAGGGGTCACCAGCAGGAGGAAGGAGGTCCTGATTCTTCTATATAGATCTTTATATCACTAGAGGGGTCACCAGCAGGAGGAAGGAGGTCCTGATTCCTCTATATAGATCTTTATATCGGTAGAGGGGTCACCAGCAGGAGGAAGGAGGTCCTGATTCCTCTATATAGATCTTTATATCACTAGAGGGATCACCAGCAGGAGGAAGGAGGTCCTGATTCCTCTATATAGATCTTTATATCACTAGAGGGATCACCAGCAGGAGGAAGGAGGTCCTGATTCCTCTATATAGATCTTTATATCACTAGAGGGGTCACCAGCAGGAGGAAGGAGGTCCTGATTCCTCTATATAGATCTTTATATCACTAGAGGGGTCACCAGCAGGAGGAAGGAGGTCCTGATTCCTCTATATAGATCTTTATATCACTAGAGGGGTCACCAGCAGGAGGAAGGAGGTCCTGATTCCTCTATATAGAGCTTTATATCACTAGAGGGGTCACCAGGTGGGAGAAGGAGGTCCTGATACCTCTATTTAGATCTTCAGTTAGACCTCATTTGGAATACTTTGTCCTGTTCTATTGTTGGGAGAAGTTCGGAAATGGACAGCAAAAATAAAGGGATGAAACATATCAAAAGAGGCTTTAGGAATTTCATATGTACAGTCTGGAGGAAAGAAGGGAAAGGATGGACATGGTCGTCCACAGAACTTTTTTCAGGGGGGGGGGCATCATTTTAGGGTCACCCATGCACCGCCCCTTTTCGACAATGTGATTATCACATTATTATGGTCAGAGTCTGCAGACGTATTACAATCCCTTGAATAAGTAATGGATAATGGTAAACAGCCCCTCTTACCAGACCCAGCGAAACTACAGCAGTGATCACTCCGGCTGGACGATCGCTCACTCTGGGTTCCCTGGGGGGCGACACTGTTCGGTAGTGTAGCATGTCTGTACCCTGGTAGTGGCTCAGTCTTTCTCTCTCTCTCTCGTCTCTCTCTGGTGGTGCTGGGCAGCGTGGCTCTCTCTGGTGGCGCTGGACAGCATAACTCTCTCTTGTGGTGCTGGGCAGCGTGGCTCTCTCTCTCTGGGCGCTGGGCAGCGTGGCTCTCTCTCTGGTGCTGGGCAGCGTGGCTCTCTCTCTGGTGGTGCTGGGCAGCGTGGCTCTCTCTCTCTGGTGGCGCTGGACAGCATAACTCTCTCTTGTGGCGCTGGGCAGCGTGGCTCTCTCTCTGGTGGCGCTGGGCAGCGTGGCTCTCTCTCTGGTGGCGCTGGGCATCATGGCTCTCTCTCTGGTGGAGCTGGGCAGCATGGCTCTCTCTGGTGGAGCTGGGCAGCGTGGCTCTCTCTCTGGCTTCCGCCCAGCACACTCCTCGTTCTTTGTCCTGTAGCGATCTCTCCCTCAGCTTTTTTCCAGGCTGCAGTCTCTCAACCTCTCTCTTGATCGATCTGTAGCCTCCTCCCTGTGGAAAATGGGGCTGCCAATCTTTTGGGACTACATGTCCCATGAAGCTTGCCTCTCCTAGTCACCTTTGATTGGCCCTCAGTTATGATCAATAGGGAAGGAACGGAGCGGGCAGGAAGCTGGGTGGGGAACCTGGTGAGAGCCGCCATCTCTGATAGCCCGCAGCTCGCCTTTCTTCCGTCACAGCACCGCAAGTTCTCTGCTGGACTGAGCAGGGAAAAGAGCCCAAAGTCACACTACACTGATGGGGGGGGGGGGGCTTGACAGCACATTAATGGTGGCGGGTGGCACCCGGGTGCGGCACCTTGATAGAGACGCAACTGTGCTGAATTTAAGATTCGATCCCTGATTCCAGGGGGGGGGCTCTTTTCCCCCGCTTGCCCCTACCTGCGGACGCCCATGGACATGCCTGAAATTTTTAAATACATGAAGGGTGTGAATAAGGTCCAAGAGGGTGGAGTTTTCAATATAAAGATTTGATCTAGAAGACGGGGGACGTGGCCTCCAGCAGCAGAAGGAGGCCAAACCTACCCTTTGAAGTTATTATTTTCCATGAAGAGTAGTTGATGTTTGGAACAGACCTCCAGCCGAGGTGGTGAGTCAGTTACAGCTAAGTAAGCTTCGGACAAATATAGATCAATAATAGACAAAAAGGTCAAAAAAATAAAATAAAAATGGGCCAGCCTCCATCTTTTTCTGCCGCCTCTCTTCTATGTTTCTAACCAAAGCAGCTTTTCTGACCTTTCGATGTTATTTCGAGCTGCTCGTCGATTTGTATTTAGCATTTGCCGGAATTGCATTAAAAAAATAACATCTGAGTGCTGTTGATAGTCATAAAGCCTGGCTCTGTGCGGTGACTAATCCTCCGAGGAGGAGGCTGTGAAAGGGTTAAAGGAATAGTAGAGGCTGGGACACACCTCTTGCTCGCTCAGTCACCATTCCAAACACAGACTGAAAAGTGAATGTGAGAAGACGGGAGAGGAAGAGGGGCGCGCTGGGCTCGGGTGGAAAGGTAAGGTGCGTTTCGCATTGCTCGCTGCCTCCGGCTCACGCGTTTCAGAGTCGGGGCAACTTTTTGGCAACCAAAATCTGCGCACTTGGTGGAAATTTTCACTCTCGGCTTCTATATTCTAAATTGAACGTTGCTGACTCAATCACGCACGAACCTGGGAGATTCACCCGCAGTGAATGTTTGCTTGACATCAGATTCACTTCTAAGCATGCGATTAAGTTTTTAGTTCTCTGGGACGCGTCTTGTTCTATAATGAGGACTGACCCTTTATTGCGGTTGGACAAAGGGGAGAAGGTATCCTTTGTGACCTCCATTGATAGGCTGTGCGTGTCCAGAGACACCTTACACTAGACATGTGCGATTAGTTTCGTACGAATCGAAAATACGTACGAATTTCCATACATTCGGGAGGATCCGAAATACGAATTGCTATGCTTCCGAATTTTGTACGAAATTTCGTTTAAGAATTTCGGATCCACATTCCGTTACAGTGGAAACGTGACTGGTGTTTCGTTGACCAATCAGAGGTTTTCTTCTGCTGCTGAGTGAGGGTTGGGAAAATTACCATTTTTTAATATGGGAGTGGTAGAGACCGGTACTGGTAGTCGATGGGAGATTCAGAATCGGACGGGAGCCCCTCATAATGAGCACAGCACAGGGATGGGGGGAGCCCCTCATAATACGCAACAGAACAGGGATGGGGGGAGCCCCTCATAATGAGCACAGCACAGGGATGGGGGGAGCCCCTCATAATGAGCACAGCACAGGGATGGGGGAGCCCCTCCATAATGAGCACAGGGATGGGGGAGCCCCTCATAATGAGCCCAGCACAGGGATGGGGGAGCCCCTCATAATGAGCACAGCACAGGGATGGGGGAGCCCCTCATAATGAGCCCAGCACAGGGATGGGGGAGCCCCTCATAATGAGCACAGCACAGGGATGGGGGGAGCCCCTCATAATACGCAACAGAACAGGGATGGGGGGAGCCCCTCATAATGAGCACAGCACAGGGGTGGGGGGAGCCCCTCATAATGAGCACAGCACAGGGATGGTGGGAGCCCCTCCATAATGAGCCCAGCACAGGGATGGCGGGAGCCCCTCATAATGAGCACAGCACAGGGATGGTGGGAGCCCCTCCATAATGAGCACAGCACAGGGATGGGGGGAGCCCCTCATAATGAGCACAGCACAGGGATGGTGGGAGCCCCTCATAATGAGCACAGCACAGGGATGGGGAGCCCCTCATAATGAGCACAGGGATGGTGGGGGCCCCTCATAATGAGCACAGCACAGGGATGGGGGAGCCCCTCATAATGAGCACAGGGATGGTGGGAGCACCTCATAATGAGCCCAGCACAGGGATGGGGGAGCCCCTCATAATGAGCCCAGCACAGGGATGGGGGAGCCCCTCATAATGAGCCCAGCACAGGGATGGGGGAGCCCCTCATAATGAGCCCAGCACAGGGATGGGGGAGCCCCTCATAATGAGCACAGCACAGGGATGGGGGGGAGCCCCTCATAATGGGCACAGCACAGGGATGGTGGGGGCCCCTCATAATGAGCACAGCACAGGGATGGCGGGAGCCCCTCCATAATGAGCACAGCACAGGGATGGCGGGAGCCCCTCATGAGCACAGCACAGGGATGGCGGGAGCCCCTCATAATGAGCACAGCACAGGGATGGGGGAGCCCCTCATAATGAGCACAGCACAGGGATGGCGGGAGCCCCTCATAATGAGCACAGCACAGGGATGGCGGGAGCCCCTCATAATGAGCACAGCACAGGGATGGCGGGAGCCCCTCATAATGAGCACAGCACAGGGATGGTGGGGGCCCCTCCATAATGAGCACAGCACAGGGATGGCGGGAGCCCCTCCATAATGAGCACAGCACAGGGATGGCGGGAGCCCCTCCATAATGAGCACAGCACAGGGATGGGGGGAGCCCTCATAATGAGCCCAGCACAGGGATGGGGGAGCCCCTCATAATGAGCACAGCACAAGGATGGCGGGAGCCCCTCATAATGAGCACAGCACAGGGATGGCGGGAGCCCCTCATAATGAGCACAGGGATGGTGGGAGCCCCTCATAATGAGCCCAGCACAGGGATGGGGGAGCCCCTCATAATGAGCCCAGCACAGGGATGGGGGAGCCCCTCATAATGAGCACAGCACAGGGATGGCGGGAGCCCCTCATAATGAGCACAGCAAAGGGCTGGTGGGAGCCCCTCATAATGAGCACAGCACAGGGATGGGGGAGCCCCTCATAATGAGCCCAGCACAGGGATGGGGGAGCCCCTCATAATGGGCACAGCACAGGGATGGTGGGGGCCCCTCATAATGAGCACAGGGATGGCGGGAGCCCCTCATAATGAGCACAGCACAGGGATGGCGGGAGCCCCTCCATAATGAGCACAGCACAGGGATGGGGGGAGCCCCTCATAATGAGCACAGCACAGGGATGGCGGGAGCCCCTCATAATGAGCACAGCACAGGGATGGGGGAGCCCCTCATAATGAGCACAGCACAGGGATGGTGGGGGCCCCTCATAATGAACACAGCACAGGGATGGTGGGGGCCCCTCATAATGAGCACAGCACAGGGATGGTGGGAGCCCCTCATAATGAGCACAGCACAGGGATGGCGGGAGCCCCTCATAATGAGCACAGGGATGGTGGGAGCCCCTCATAATGAGCCCAGCACAGGGATGGGGGAGCCCCTCATAATGAGCACAGCACAGGGATGGCGGGAGCCCCTCATAATGAGCACAGCACAGGGATGGGGGAGCCCCTCATAATGAGCACAGGGATGGTGGGAGCCCCTCATAATGAGCCCAGCACAGGGATGGGGGAGCCCCTCATAATGAGCCCAGCACAGGGATGGGGGAGCCCCTCATAATGGGCACAGCACAGGGATGGGGGGAGCCCCTCATAATGAGCACAGCACAGGGATGGGGGAGCCCCTCATAATGAGCACAGGGATGGCGGGAGCCCCTCCATAATGAGCACAGCACAGGGATGGGGGAGCCCCTCATAATGAGCACAGCACAGGGATGGCGGGAGCCCCTCCATAATGAGCACAGCACAGGGATGGCGGGAGCCCCTCCATAATGAGCACAGCACAGGGATGGCGGGAGCCCCTCATAATGGGCACAGCACAGGGATGGCGGGAGCCCCTCATAATGGGCACAGCACAGGGATGGTGGGAGTCCCTTATAATGGGCACAGCACAGGGATAAGGTGAGCCCCTCATAATGAGCACAGCACAGGGATGGAGGGGGCCCCTCATAATGAGCACAGCACAGGGATGGTGGGAGCCCCTCATAATGAGCACAGCACAGGGATGGTGGGAGCCCCTCATAATGGGCACAGCACAGGGATGGTGGGAGTCCCTTATAATCAGCACAGGGATAAGGTGAGCCCCTCATAATGAGCACAGCACAGGGATGGAGGGGGCCCCTCATAATGAGCACAGCACAGGGATGGTGGGGGCCCCTCATAATGAGCACAGCACAGGGATGGCGGAAGCCCCTCATAATGAGCACAGCACAGGGATGGGGGGAGCCCCTCATAATGAGCACAGCACAGGGATGGCGGAAGCCCCTCATAATGAGCACAGCACAGGGATGGTGGGAGCCCCTCATAATGAGCACAGCACAGGGATAAGGTGAGCCCCTTATAATGAGCAGCACAGCACAGGGATGGGGGTAGCCCCTCATAATGAGCACAGCACAGGGATGGGGGGAGCCCCTCATAATGAGCACAGGGATGGGGGGAGCCCCTCATAATGAGCACAGGGATGGGGGAGCCCCTCATAATGAGCACAGCACAGGGATGGGGGGAGCCCCTCATAATGAGAACAGCACAGGGATGGGGGGGCCCCTCATAATGAGCACAGCACAGGGATGGCGGGAGCCCCTCATAATGATAAATTCATTATAACGAACGTTCGTAATTGTTCTGAAAAGTTAACGAACCTAACGAAAATTCGTATTTTGTACGAATCCAAATTGAATTTCGAGTACGAATTACAAAATACGAATTAACGGCTAATACGAAACGGAACAAAACTAATTTATTGACGGCGCTCATGTCTACCTTACACCTGTTTCCAGTCTAACCGACTTCCATGAATAAAGTTTGTCTCTGAGCACCAACAGCAGAGATGGAGCTGTTTATTTAAATTTGAGGCTTTAAACTGTAATTTTAAAGCCTCAAAATTCAAAAAAAAATATAAAATGAACTTTGTAACGGACAACAAATATATATTTTTAGCTGTATTTTAGGTCGGTAGGAGGTTTGAACTCCAAAGGCTCCTTTAAGTGGGCATGCCTTAGTCATGAAGAGTAGACTGTCCTTGTGTTGAGTCATTAATCTTCTGGGAACTTCTTTAGAAAAAGCTTCACGTTGGATGTTCTTTGTTGGTTGACGATGGAAAGACGGTTCACGCGGGAATATGACTTTGTGCGGGACGCTTGCTGCGTTTTGCGAGGAATCAAATATTCTCCAGCGTTGTACGACTGGCACAGCATTTAAAGCTCAACTCATGGCACATAAAACTCTCATTCGAATATATTTTTTCACACCCATAAAAGGATAGAAGTCCATTTGTGGTGGCTGAATAATCCTTTCGAAGGTTCCTTTTCTTTATTTCCACCTGGTGATCCTGCCAATAACACACTGCCTGTCCTAGGGTGACAACAACTTCCTGTCCAACAACAACAACTTCCTGTCCTAGGGTGACAACAACGCTCACTCAGCAAAATGGAGCCGGCAACCAGGTGTCATCCACTAAATATGAGTCCTTTATTACCTACATGGCGGGTATACAACACAGAAGGCTAACGCGTTTCGGCTTGTAGGTGGGGTGCAGGGTGGTGGGACGGCAATATTAGGCATTGCTATTTTTACAGGCGTTTTTTCTGGCGTTTTTGCAGGGTTTTTGGTGCAGGCGTTTTGAGTTGACAGGTGACCAATGAAAAGCAGTAAAGCGCCTGTAATCTGCCAAAAAGAAGCTCATGTACTTTTTCGAGCAACAGGCGTTTTTCTTCAGGCAACAGAATTCTCAGATGTGAATAGGGGCCATTGAAATGAATGGGATTTGTCTTGTTGGGCATTTTTTGGAGCTGAGGCTGATGCCGCGTACACACGATCGGAAATTCTGCCAGCAAAGGACCGATGTGAGCTTTTGGTCGGAGAATGCGACCGCGTGTAGGCTCCATCAGATTTTTGCTGGCGGAATTTCTGCCAGCAAAAGATTGAGAGCATGTTCTCTATTTTACCGACGAAAAAAGTTCCGATCGGAAATTCCGATTGTCTGTGGCAATTTTCGACGCTCAAAATTCCGACGCATGCTCTGAAACAATTCCTCGGAAGCATTGAACTTCATTTTCTCGGCTCGTCGTAGTGTTGTACGTCCACGCGTTCTTGACGGTTGAAAGTTCATAGAACTTTTGTGTGACCGTTAAGGATGAGCCCGGTGTTCGATTCAAACCCATGTTCGAATCGAGCACCGGGTGTTCGCTCGCTCGGCGAGCCCAGAACTATTGGGGCCGCTCGCATCAAATTCGTGTGATGCGAGCGGCCCCGCAATGCATTGCGGCCCGCGCAGTGCAATGCTGGCTGATGATTGGCCAAGCATGCACTGTGACCCCGCATGCTTGGCCAATCACAGCGCCGGCAGCGAGGAGAGCCATAATTGGCTACAGGCAGGATGCCTGTAGCCAATTATAGCTCAGGGGCTTTAGTACACGCCCCACGGTATAAGAGGCCGCCGCGCCGGCGGCCTCGCATATTATGTTTCAGACAGTGTCAGCGTGTCAGTGTGCTGCTGACTGCTGACAACAATATGTGCTTTATTTCTGGGGATATGTGTGTGCGTGCTGTTAGAACAGCATTGCAGTATCACATCTGGGGGGTGTCTATAGGTGGCCTGTGAAGGGGGGCAGGTTTCCTGTGCTTAGAACTTTCCCTGCAAAAAAGTGTCATTTTTGCAGGAAAAAAGCTATTTAAAATCACTCGCGGCTAATGAATTGATGGCTCCTGTAACACAGAGAGCTGTCATTCATTAATAAAAAACAAAAAAAAAAGCGTAGGGGTCCCCCCAAATTCAATAACCAGGCCCTTCAGGTCTGGGATGGATATTAAGGGGAACCCCAGCCAAAAAAAAAAATGGTGTAGGCTCCCCCTCAAAATCCATACCAGACCCTTGAGGTCTGGTATGGATTTTAGGGGGAACCCTAGCCAACAAGGGGACCCCCAGATCCCGCCCCCCCCCTGTGTGAAATGGTAAGGGGGTACAAAAGTACCCCTACCATTTCACCAAAAAAGTGGACCTCAAGGGTCTGGTATGGATTTTGAGGGGGACCCTACGCCATTTTTTTTGGCTGGGGTTCCCCTTAATATCCATCCCAGACCTGAAGGGCCTGGTTATTGAATTTGGGGGGACCCCTACGCTTTTTTTTTTTTTTCATTTTTTTTATTTTTTATCAATGACTTTTTTTTATGAATGAGTTTCAATGAATGACTGTTCTCTGTGTTACGGGAGCCGTGAATTAACATTAGCCGCGAGTGATTTTTAAATAGCTTTTTTACTTTCAAAAATGACACTTTGCGCAGAGACAGTTCTAAACACGGGAAACATGCGCCCCTTCACAGGCATACTATAGACACCCCCCAGGTACGAAATTTAAAGGAATATTACACTTTTATTGTTTCAATTTAAGCATTATTAAAATCACTGCTCCTGAAAAAAAACGGCCGTTTTTAAAAAATTTTTTGCATTGATACATGTCCCCTGGGGCAGGACCCAGGTCCCCAAACACTTTTTATGACATTAACATGCATATTAGCCTTTAAAATGAGCACTTTTAATTTCGAACGTTCGCATCCATTATAACTAATAGGGTTCTAAAGCTCGCACGGACTTTAGGTCCGTTCGCAGGTTCTGGTGCGAGCCGAACGGGGGGGTGTTCGGCTCATCCCTAGTGACCGTGTGTATGCAAGCCAAGCTTGAACAGAATTCCGTCGGAAAAAACAAGTTTTTTCCGACGGAAAATCCGCTCGTGTGTACGCGGCATCAGAGCAGAAAATTGCTCATAAACGCCCAGATGTGAACAGAGCCTTCCCATTGTAGTGGTTTTTACACAGAAACCCATTGCCCCACAACTGGGTGATGTCATTTTGTTCATGCTGCTTTCCATGCTGGTTATGAAAGGAAAGATGCAGCTGTCCCCCCCCCCCCCCATGTGAGTCACTGTTTGTAGACCTACAGCGGAGAACTGGCGATGGTGACTTCCACCGTTCTAGCTTTTTATTACACAGAAACGCGTTTTCCCACCACCCGGTGATGTCACTCCATTCACGTTGCTTTCCACGCTGGTTAGAAAAGGGATGACACCGCTGTTCCCCCATGTGAGCCGGTGCTTGTAGACCTACAGCACGAACGATGGAGGCCATGATGACTTCTACCATTCTAGCGTTTTTTACACAGAAGAGCCTGTTCATTGTTTTTACATGTGAGTGACCCTTTGGGTTTTAATAAATGTAGTCCTTATTGCACTTGGAGGCACTTTCGACGTTTTTTCTCTCTCCTGTTCAAGAGGTGTGAAACCAGATCAACCATCACTGGACTAATTTTTTTTATGGAAGGCCAAAAGGTGTTGAAGGCTCCAAACCAGGGTTGGAGCCTTCAACACCTTTTGGCCTTCCATAAAAAAATCAGTTTTAGCATCTCTACCCCAGAAATTTAACAATTCACACCTTCAGCCAGGTGGATCAAAGGATTAACACCTTCTAGAAGCCTTCTAGAGATGGGATTATGTAACTACAACAAAGTGGTTGCACAACTTCCGCGCCTCCTATCCTATTCTTGGACAATCAGCATCTGCCTTTTCCAGATTCC
The DNA here is from genome assembly GCA_028564925.1 of Lithobates sylvaticus. Lineage (NCBI taxonomy): Eukaryota > Metazoa > Chordata > Amphibia > Anura > Ranidae > Lithobates > Lithobates sylvaticus. The sequence continues at coordinate 3,172,718 of CM053038.1, forward strand.
ATGGTGATTGGATTATTGTGCTGCCAGTGTGGCTCTAAATGCCGGGGGCATCTTCCTGACTTTTATTAGATGTGAAGAATTGGCTTGGAGAAGCTACGAAACCTCTTCAACATTACAGAACAAATCCAGTTGGATGCAACTAACTGCTACCAGCTATTGTAGGTCAGGTGATGAATCTGGACAAGCAAATGGACCTCAATTGAAATTTTTCTTACAATAAGGCCTGGTTCACACTAGTGCGACCCAATTATTGCGTGACTTTCGGCTTCTTTCACTTCAATGCGTCTCCAAAGTTGCAAGATTTCCAGCGCGACTTTGATGTGACTTTTGGTGCCATTTTGATTCAACTTTGCATTCTATGGATTTAAAGTCGTATCAAAAGTAGCACCAAAGTAGTGCAGGCACATTTTCAAAGTCTCTGTGTCCTGGTTGACACCTATGCGTTTTTTTAATGCTTTTTGCAGAAATGCACTACAGTTCATTTAACATGGTTTCCTATGGGACGCATTCACATCTATGCTTTGTTCAGCCGCAGATTTTTTGGAAGGGTTCGGGGACTTTTTTTGAAAATGCGAAATGGTGCGTTTTTGGTTCAATAGACTTCATTGGAGAAGCTGCAGAAAGCATGTAGTGCATTTTTTACAGCGATTTGCATTTTGCATTTTTTAATCTACCCAACAACAAATTGGCCAAAAAAAACCTGAAAATGCAAAACGCATAAAAAAATGCAGGAAAAACGCATCAAAACACGTGTGCAAAAAAACTCTGCAGAAACGGGTCAAAAGCAAACTGCATAGGTGTGAACCAGACAAAAGTCGAAGTATTTTGAACGGGTGCCATTGAAAGGAAAGGTGTGCGATTTGTCATGCAACTTCAATGTTCAAAGTTGCATGGAAAATCGCAAGTATGAATGGAGCCTTCCAGTTCGACTGTGCAGTGCAACTTTCATGCAACATTAGAGTTTATGGGACTCTAAGTCGCATCAAAATCGCATTAAAGTAGTGGAGGAACCTTTTTTGAAGACTCTACGACTTGAGCCGCATAGATTGGAATGGGTGCCATTGAAATGGATTTTGATCTATCATGCGACTTTGTATCTTTATATCACTAGAGGGATCACCAGCAGGAGGAAGGAGGTCCTGATTCCTCTATATAGATCTTTATATCACTAGAGGGATCTCCGGCAGGAGGAAGGAGGTCCTGATTCCTCTATATAGATCTTTATATCACTAGAGGGATCTCCGGCAGGAGGAAGGAGGTCCTGATTCTTCTATATAGATCTTTATATCACTAGAGGGGTCACCAGCAGGAGGAAGGAGGTCCTTATTCCTCTATATAGATCTTTATATCACTAGAGGGGTCTCCAGCAGGAGGAAGGAGGTCCTGATTCAAACAACACTGTGTTTATAGATATTGATGGAAGAAGTTCGGAGATGGAATTTTCAGTATAAAGTTAAGATCAAGCATACAAGGGGACATGACCTCCAGCAGCAGCAGAAGGAGAAAAAAACCTACCCCTTTTGAAGGTATTATTTTCCATAAAACAGTAGTTGATGCTTGGAATAGACCTCCAGCAGAGGTAGTGAGTCGGTTACTCAGGTGCCATTGAAATAAATGGGTTTTGTTTTGTCATGCGACTTTGTGTCATGAGTCGCATGACAAGTCGTACTAATGTGACCTGAGCCTAAATCTGCCCGAGTGATACGACTTAATCCATAGCAGAACGGCGGCCAGGTCTGGGTAGTGGGTTGTGGTTCTATGCTGGGGTGTTGGCGACGAGGCTTTTTCCTTGGGAGGGGCTGCATGCTGCATTGTCATTCTGGTGGAACTTGTCCAACCCCCAAGGTCTCTCGTGTTCCAGAAAAACAGATAGCAAAGCAACTCTTTTGTTTGTTTGGCAGGTAGAAGGTGCGAGGAGATTAATCCGCAGATGATTGCAGGGTGTGGGAAACTGTATATCCTAGAAAGAGAAAGCTGTGCTGGTTATGGAGCCTTTTTATATTGCAGATGTCAGAAGGTGACAGATCGCAGGCGTTACCCCCGGAAAACATTTTTGCAACATGCCCCTTATCATTAACCACTTCTGGACCGCCGCGCGCCGATATGCTGCGGCAGGGCGGCACTCCTGTGCCTGATTTCGTGCACGGGGTCTGGGGCACGCGTGCTGCCTGGCGACCTGGCTCCCTCTATGATTGGACACAGCGGGAGCCGATCAGTGGGTTCGAAGGATGCGATGTCTGCCGGGGACCCGCCGCTCGTTCTCAGAGAGAGGCAGAGCGGCAGTCTGCCGGGGACACGCCGCTCGTTCTCAGGGAGAGGCAGAGCGGCGGTCTGCCAGGGACACGCCGCTCGTTCTCAGGGAGAGGCAGAGCGGCGGTCTGCCGAGACCAGTCACTCGTTCTCAGGGAGAGGCAGAGCAGCGGTCTGCCGGTAGACCCGCTGCTCGTTCTCAGGGAGAGGCGGTCTGCCGGGACCCGCCGCTCGTTCTCAGGGAGAGGCAGAGAGCGGCGGTCTGCCGGGACCCGCCGCTCGTTCTCAGGGAGCGGCGGTCTGCCGGGGACACATCGCTCGTTCACAGGGAGAGGCAGAGTGGCGGTCTGCCGAGACCAGTCACTCGTTGTCAGGGAGAGGCGGTCTGCCGGGACCCGCCACTCGTTCTCAAGGAGAGGCGGTCTGCCGGGACCCGCCGCTCGTTGTCAGGGAGAGGCGGTCTGCCGGGACCCGCCGCTCGTTCTCAGGGAGAGGCGGTCTGCCGGGACCCGCCGCTCGTTCTCAGGGAGAGGCGGTCTGCCGGAACCCGCCGCTCGTTCTCAGGGAGAGGCGGTCTGCCGGGACCCGCCGCTTGTTCTCAGGGAGAGGCGGTCTGCCGGGACCCGCCGCTCGTTCTCAGGGAGAGGCGGAGCGGCGGTCTGCCGGGACCCGCCGCTCGTTCTCAGGGAGAGGCGGAGCGGCGGTCTGCCGGGACCCGCCGCTCGTTCTCGGGGAGAGGCGGAGCGGCGGTCTGCCGGGACCCGCCGCTCGTTCTCAGGGAGAGGCGGAGTGGCGGTCTGCCGGGACCTGCCGCTCGTTCTCAGGGAGAGGCAGAGCGCCAGACCGCTGTTCTGTCAGAGGAAAATGGAGAACTTGTGTTTCTGCTAAGCAGGAACGCAGATCTGTTTTTCCCCCCCTCTGTCAAAGCATGACAGGACCTCTTAAATATGAGATCTGGAGTCAAAAAGACCTCGGATCTCATATTTACACTAAAATGCAGAAAGGAAATAAAAATGTATGCATCCAGGCTGTGGAGGGATCGGATCGTCTCCACCGCTACCGGCGGCTCCGGTAAGCGAAGGAGACGACCAGAGAATGGCGGGAGGGGGCCCTCTCCCGCCCCTGATAAGAGCGATCTTGCGGCGAATCCACCGCTGAGATCATCTTTATCTGAAAGCGCCCCCCAATTCAAGAAAATACCGGGGGTTATGGCAGCCAACTGCTGCCATAGCCCCGGTATTCTACATCAAAGTACCGATGTATAACCACGGTGGGCGGTCCGGAATCGGTTAAAGCGATATTAAACCCTAAACCCTAAATGTATTATGTTTCAGCTCACCAATCATTAGAAGTGGTGGCTGCATTCGCTTTCTTTGTCTTTTCTCCCTCTTTGTTTGGTGGGAGATGTTAGGGAGGCCCATTGACTGTATTAATAATTTGCTGTGTAAATGCATGAACTGTTCACACAGCCATTACAAATAACTGTATTGTGTCGATTAGGTGCAATTACTATAATCGCCAGCTCCATCTAGTGGACGTAATGCTGTATTTTCTGAGAAAAAAAAAAAACCTCAATCAGGAAAATAGCCCTTTATGGCCACTAGATGGAGCCGATGTGATGAATATTTAATAAAAATAGACCCCTTTAGAATTTACAATGGGATCAGAAATACAGATGAGCTACTGAGGACAGAGCTGTTAGCTGGGAAATTAAGGATAAAAGGTGATTTCCACACACTGACCCCCCCTCTTCTCTGGAAGCTTCCGTCCACAGCCTGACTATACTGAGAGGTCCCGTGTTACCTGTCACCGACTGAGACCTATTGTAAGAATTGGGAGATTGCTGGGGGGGGGGGGCTTAAATTTGTGCCTTGGGGCCCTATGATCTGTAGATATGCCCTCCTTAAAAATGTTGCTGTGGGGCCCCATGATCTGTAGTTATGGCCCCCTTAAAAATGTTCCATGGGACCCCATGATCTGTAGATATGGCCCCCTTAAAAATGTTCCATGGGACCCCATGATCTGTAGATATGGCCCCCTTAAAAATGTTCCACGGGGCCCCATGATCTGTAGTTATCCCCCCTTAAAAATGTGCCATGGGGCCACACGATCTGTAGATATGGCCCCCTTAAAAATGTTACATGGGACCCCATGATCTGTAGATATGGCCCCCTTAATAATGTTTCTGTGGAACCCCATGATCTGTAGATATGGCCCCCTTAAAAATGTGCCATGGGGCCCCATAATCTGTAGATACATTCCCTTAATAATGTTTCTGTGGGGCCCCATGATCTGTAGTTCTTTCTGTGGGGCCCCATGATCTGTAGTTCTTTCTGTGGGGCCCCATGATCTGTAGTTATTTCTGTGGGGCCCCATGATCTGTAGTTCTTTCTGTGGGGCCCCATGATCTGTAGTTCTTTCTGTGGGGCCCCATGGTCTGTAGTTCTTTCTGTGGGGCCCCATGGTCTGTAGTCCTTTCTGTGGGGCCCCATGGTCTGTAGTTCTTTCTGTGGGGCCCCATGGTCTGTAGTCCTTTCTGTGGGGCCCCATGGTCTGTAGATCTTTCTGTGGGGCCCCATGGTCTGTAGTCCTTTCTGTGGGGCCCCATGGTCTGTAGTTATTTCTGTGGGGCCCCATGATCTGTAGTTCTTTCTGTGGGGCCCCATGGTCTGTAGATCTTTCTGTGGGGCCCCATGGTCTGTAGTTCTTTCTGTGGGGCCCCATGGTCTGTAGATCTTTCTGTGGGGCCCCATGGTCTGTAGTTCCGCTCCTGACGGATAATGTTGGCATTAAAGAATATTTCTGGTTTCCTCAGTTGAGAAAAGATTTTGGAGATCAGAATGTCCTCGGTGTTGTTTTGGACACATCTGGTCTCCTTCCAGCACTGGATGGAATTCGGAAAATGTCCCCCCCCACCCCCCCCCCTCCCGTTACCAATCCTAAACACCCCTTAGCCCCGCCCCTGATATTTACTTGGCACAGCTCTGTCACCCTGCTGGGCCAATCACAGGCTCTATCCGGGGTGTCGGAGGATTTTCCAGGAATTGCTAATGATTTACAACACCTCCAAAAAATTCCTGTTTTTTTTATTCTGACCTCCGACCCCCTTTGCACAGTTGTCCCGCCACCTCTCCTGGACTGAAACGTCTTCCTCTGATTTCACCGCACACTGTGCGCTTCTCACCATGTGCATCAGAAGCTGCAGCCAATCTCTTGTAATAGGAATAAACGCGACCCAGATTTTTTAAAGTACAGTGTCAAAATAAAATAAACAAGATTAGATAAAATGTAAAGGGCCCCGTCCCGCCGAGCTCGCATGCAGAACGCATACGTGAGTAGTGCCCGCATATGAAAACGGTGTTCAAACCACACATGTGAGGTATCCCCGCGATCGGTAGAGTGAGAGCAATAATTCTAGCCCTAGACCTCCTCTGTAACTCCAAACATGCAACCTGTAGAATTTTTTTAAACGTCGCCTACAGAGATTTTTAAGGGTAAAAGTTTGTCGTGACATGTTGGGTATCAATTTACTCGGTGTAACATCATCTTTCACAATATAAAAGAAAATGGGCTAACTTTACTGTTGTCTTATTTTTTAATTAAAAAAGTGTATTTTTTTCACAAAAAAAAAAAGTGCGCTTGTAAGACCGCTGCGCAAATACGGTGTGACAGAAAGTATTGCAACGACCGCCATTTTATTCTCTAGGGTTTGAGAAAAAAAAATTATAATGTTGGGGGGGGTTCTGAGCAAAAAAAAAAAAAGATTTTAACTTGTAAACAACATTTCCAAATAATGAGGTTTTAGTGAAGCCAAAGGTGATTCAACCACGTGCCGACCAGCGCACGCCGATATACGTCGGCACAATGGCAGCGGTGGGCAAATGGGCGTACCTGTACGTCCCCTTTAATTGGCGGGGCTAGCAGGCGCGCGCACCCGCCGCGTACAGCATGACCGTGACTGGAAGCCCACCCCCCCCCCCTACAGTTAGAATCACTCCCTAGGTCACTTAACCCCTTAATCGCCCCCTAGTGTTTAACCTTTTCCCTGCCAGTGTAATTTACACTATAGCACTGATCGCTGTATAAATGACAATGGTCCCAAAATAGTGTCAAAAATGTCCGCTGTGTCGGCCATAATGTCGCCGTCCCCAAAAAAATCGCAGATCGCCGCCATTACTAATAAAAAAAAAAGAAAAAGTCCATAAATCTATCTCTTATTTTGTAGACGCTATAAATTTTGCGCAAACTAATCAATATACGCTTATTGCAATTTTTTTTATTTTTTATTTATTTACCAAAAATATGTATAAAAATACATATCGGCCTAAACTGAGGGAAAAAAAATGTTTTTTTTATATATTTTTGGGAATATTTATTATAGCAAAAAGTAAAAAATATTGCATTTTTTTTTTTTTTTTTTTAAATTGTTGCTCCTTTTTTTTTTTTTTTTTTTTTTTAAACTTTTTTTTTTTTAACTGGCGTCTTTTGCACGCCGAAGGATCGAGCAGCTGGCTGTGTTAATAACATTCTCATCCTTAGGCCCCTTTCACTCTGGGGCGGTGAGCCGCGGTGACGGTAAAGCAGCGCTATATTTAGCGCTGCTTTACCGTCGTTTTCACCGCGGTTTTCGGCCGCTCGCGGTGCGGTTTTACCCCCCGCGAGCGGCCGAAAAAGGGTTAAACACCCCGCGCAGAGCGCCGCCGTAGCCGCGGTATTGCCGCGGTAACCGCGGTATTGCCGCGGTTTTACCGCGGTCTCCCATTGTAATCAATGGGAAGGAGCGGTATAGGAGCGGTGAACACACCGCTCCTATCCCGCTCCAAAGATGCTGCTAGCAGGACTTTTTTTGTCATCCTGCTAGCGCACCGCTCCAGTGTGAAAGCCCGCCGGCTTTCACACTGGAGTTAAAGGGGCCGGATTTTTTTCATGCGGTGAACAGGCGCTATTTTTAGCGCTGCATCGCATGAAAAACGCCCCGGTGTGAAAGGGGCCTTAGAGATCTTTCAAGATTGCTGTTATATCCACAAGACCTCCTTGGCTTCAGCCACTTCAGGTGGATTTCAGGGGACAGGACCTCGGTATCATTTACTGACCCCAGCAACCTTGCTTTGCATGCTCCCGATCCCGCTTGCGGCAGTTCAATACCAACATATCTCTCTGGACAAAGGATCTCTAGCTATCTAGAAAATTCCTCCAAAAAATCTTGGCTTAAATACCCATTTGAATTTTTGCCTTTTGCTTGGACCCCAACACAGAGAGTGCTGAATTCAGTGCAAAAAATGTCTTTGTTTTTAACATGACGGAACTCTTCCAATCAATATAATCTGCATACATGTCTACACCTGGTATTTATGACCCCTGAAGAAGGAGGATACTTCTCTCCGAAACGCGTCGGGTCTGATATCATACATTATATTGATGCAACTCTTTTATTGTAAATCTTCTGTGAAAACCTTTAATAATTTTTTACAATCTTTTGTGATTTATTCTAAATTTTTTTGCTATTATATACATTGTAATAATTTGGGTAAAATCCGGTAGTGCCTAAAAAGTCCACAAACAAGGGGAAAATCATTCTTTTTTTTTCTTCTATCATTATTTGGATGCGGCACACATATCTCCAAAACCCCCCCTTTGAGTGCAAACCAGTTGACCTAACTAAACCCTTTCTCTTTTTTTTTTTTGTGTTTTATAGCGCAAAAAAAAAAAAAACGCAGTGGCGATCAAATCCCACTAAAAGAAAGCTTGTGGGGAAAAAAGGACGTCAATTTTGTTTGGGAGCCACGTCGCACGACCGCGCAATTGTCAGTTAAAGCGACGCAGTGCCGAATCGCAAAAAAACGCTCTGGTCAGGAAGGGGGTAAAATCTTCCGGGGCTTAACGAGTCATTGTAATCATTTTGATGACGATTTGATGACGATTTTTTTGTTGACTGCCGCATTCGAATCGACAAAAAAAGTTTTTTTTTGATTTGACCGATTTAATTTTTTTTCGATTTGAACATTTAGAATGTGTAAATTTTAAGAAAATTCTAAAGACATTAATATGAATACCGAATTTAACGAAAACAATAGAAACAAAACAAAAAAAAATTTTCATCGTAGTACTGAGCAGCGTTGTCGCCCTAGGACAGGGAGTGTATTAGGACTACATAATGCTGTGCTAGGACTACATGGAACCTTCCTCTCTTCTGCATAACAGAGGGAGGTGCTTTGTAGTCCATGGAGATAGCAAGGAATAATGCTTACTGGGGGGGGGGGGGGCTGTATATAGCTGCCTGAAACCATCACAGCCCACTGCATCCAGTACTCCACTCAAGAGCCCGCAAACAGTGGGAGGAGTTATGCAAATATCCTTGATGGGTGGGTGTCAGTCTCGAGGATGGGGGGCTCCTATGTATTTACAATGTGATGCTGTAGGCCAGAACAACAGTCAGACTTGGGGGGGGGGGGAGGGCTAGATGGCGTTGGGTGTCCCCCAGCCAGGAAATGGGGCGGGGCTCTAGCTGACTTGCAGCAGCTTCTGATGCACATTGTGAAAAGCTCGCAGTGTGCGACATCAGGAGAGGAGCCATGTGCCCAACATGGAGGGAAGGCCAGAGTTCTGCTTGATAAATGTTTGGTGTCGGGGGGGGGGGGGGGGGGCGGTGCCGGGGACACTGGACAGATTCCTGGCCTTCAATCAACCGGCTGCCCATACTGGTTGCTAAGAGGTTGCTGGGGGACAATACTGTCACCTCTCTGGAAGAACCGGACCTTCAGGTTTCTCTCTATAGACCCCGAGGCAGCAGCTGGTACAAACCTGTTCTGGGACTGACTGCTATAACAAAACAAAAAAAGGCTTAGGCACACCAAAGAGTTAAAATATATATATTTATATTATATATATTTATATATATATATATATATATATATATATATAATATATATATATATATATATATATATATATATAAAACAAAAATGTCCCGTGTCGCGCTCACCAGTCCTTTAGATTGCATTAGTTTTCTTTGTATCCCTTTATTCTCACCTGGAGATCCTGCCAGTGACACACTTCCCGTTCTACCAGTGCTGGGACCAAGGTCCTCCAGTGCCCGGGGCAAGGAAGCAAAACTGCCCAGCTTTGTAACAGAATGAAGGCGCCCGCCCCATCCCCTACAGTAAGTCATTGCGCCCAGGGCGTGCGCCCCTTCCTGCCCACCCCTTTGTCCCGGCCCTGTGCTGTACAGTGACGACGCTCACTCACCGCACTGTATCCATGGAGGCAGCCATGGTTGTCACATAGGCTGGACTTCCAACATGTCTGCCTTCGCTCCTCTCCATTACTAGACACATGCAGAACAACAAAATTTTTTTTATTTTGATTCGTTTAGTTAATTTTAACAAATTTATTTCATTTGTTTTTTTTTTTTTTGTTTTTTATTTTTTTTGTTTTTGTTTCTTTTTGTTTATACAAATTTTATTGGAATTTTCCTAATTTCAGTTGAATTGAACTCAGTTTGACCGAATTCGGAGAATTCGAATAAAAATTTGAGTATTGGGACACCTGCCTTTACACGCACATGAACCTTAATGGCATCCCAGTCTTAGTCCGTAGGGTTCAGTATTGAGTTGGCCACAGTGATCAAACACAGATTAAGTCAGTTGACGCGTTTCAGCCTATAAGGCCTTAGTTATAACCTTATGACTAAGGCCTTATAGGCTGAAACGCTGTCAACTGACTTAATCTGTGTTCAATATTGAGTTGGCCCTCCGTTTGCAGCTATAACCGCTTCACCTCTTCTGGGAAGGCCGTCCACAAGGTTTAGGAGTGTGTCTCTGGGAATGTTTGACCATTCTTCCAGAAGCACAATTGTGAGGTCAGGCACTGATGTTGGACGAGAATACCTGGCTCGCAGTCTCCACTCATTTCAAAGGTGCTCTATCGGGTTGAGGTCAAGACTCTGTGCAGGCCAGTCAAGTTCCTCCACCCCAAACTCGCTCATCCATGTCTTTATGGACCTTGCTTTGTGCACTGGTGTGCAGTCATGTTGGAACAGGAAGGGGCCGTCCCCAAACTGTTCCCACAAAGTTGGGAGCATGAAATTGTCCAAAATGTCTTGGTATGCCGACGCTTTAAGAGTTCCCTTCACTGGAACTAAGGGGCCAAGCCCAACCCCTGAAAAACAACCCCCCAAACAATCCCCCCTCCCCCCACACCATAATCCCCCCTCCACCAAATTATTTGAAGCAGTGCACAAAGCAAGGTCCATAAAGACATGGATGAGCGAGTTTAGGGTGGAGGAAGTTGACTGGCCTGCACAGAGCCCTGACCTCAACCAGATAGAACACCTTTATTATGAATTTGAGCAGAGACTGCGAGCCAGGCCTTCTCACCCAAGATCAGTGCCTGACCTCACAAACGCACTTCTGGAAGAATGGTCAAACATTCCCATAGACACACTCCTAAACCTTGTGGACAGCCTTCCCAGAAGAGTTGAAGCTGTTATAGCTGCAAAGGGCCGACTCAATACTGAACCCTACGGACTAAGACTGGAATGCCATTAAAGTTCATGTGTGTGTAAAGGCAGGCGTCCCAATACTTTTGGTAATATAGTGCAAATGCAGCCACTGGGGAAAAAGAACCAACATTTTGGGGGGACGGCAAACAAACGCCACCCCCACCGGAGATGGACGGGAAGGTGGTGATCCCCAACCCCCCATCGCGGTAGACGAATGGTAAGGCGGCGATAAAACCCCCCCGCGGGAGATGGACGGTGAGGCGGCGATGAGAGGCCTTACCTTAGGAGGCAGACAGAAGGGAAGAGCCGGGGGCCGATGCTTCTCCTTCCGACCAAACAGGAAGGACCAAACAGGAAGTGGGCCCTGAGACCCGATTGGCCAGGGAGTAAGACTCCCTGGCCAATCGGGTCTCAGGACCCGCTTCCTGATTGACCAGGAGGAGAATCAGGAAGACAATAGTGAATATTAATTCCCTAATGTCACACAACTGGGTGGGCTTGGGGCGCAGTGCTCTGCGCCCCGAGTCCACCCTTTTTTTTAAGCCAATTGGAGCCTTAGGCTCTAATCATGTGCTTCAAAAAAAAAAAAAAAAACATTGTAATCCATGCGTCCGGCGTCCTGCATGTAGATTAGGGGGCCAGGCGCATGGATTATGGGGCCACCTGTGCTCCTTATGGACAGGCCACCATTGTGTCATAATGGTTTTGCACAGAGCAGCCCTGATCCTCCTCTTCTGGAGCCCCCCCACCAGTGCTCCAGGTTCCTCGCCCCTGTTGAGTGCCCTCATATAAAAACACTCACTAGGGGGGCACTTGTGCAGGCTCCATCCAATCTATTAGAGAGAGGAATAAGGCAAAATGAATATTCATTTTATAGCACCTTGAGTGGCATTGGCTATAAGTGGCATTGGCTATAAGTGGCATTGGCTATAAGTGGCATTGGCTATAAGTGGCATTGGCTGGCTATAGTAAAAATGAATGTTAACGTTGTACAAAGGCTCCAATGACACAATAAAGTTACACCTTGTTGAAGTCCTGGTGTTACATGTCTTCTAAATAATTCAACAAAAACACCGCCCAGCTGACATTGCCTCTCTCATCTTACTTCTAGGTGCCATCGCGTGGACCAAGATGACGCAACCCGCCACCACCTATAATCCTCTGAACAGCCCCCCAGTCACCTAAGGATCCTCACTCTGCTGACCTCCGATGATGAATTCAGGGAGGTAAGACTCTCAATGGAACAGGTGAGGTCACGTATTAAAGGTGGTCAGAAACCAACGAACCTCAAAGAGGCCTTCAGCTTCTTTTAGCATTAGATGGCAGATTAGACAATAGTTTTAGAGGGCCGTTTACGTCAAAGCCATTGTAGCCTAGTCACGAGCTGCTTTTTTTTTTTTTTTGTAGCCGTTTTCCGGATGAATGTCATTGAAGGTCACACCACCACTCCAGAGAAGACACACACACTAGTCTTATAAGTGTAGCGGCCATAACCCTCAGTGGGGCGGCCTTGACTTTTGGGCTTACCGGTTACCTCCGCTTGGCTTGTTCCTCCCAGGTCTAGGGGTTCCCAGGGTTAGTACCCAACGACTTCGGACGCTGACACCATAAAAGTCCTTTAGAAAGGTTTTTTTTTTATTTGCAGGGGTAACATCCAACAGACACAGTCTCATGTGGGAACAGAGGGTAAAGGTGAAGAAACTCAGGCACCTTGAACTGCTAAGCATATGAAAGTCTCTAATGCCAATCCAGAGAGTAGCCACTCGCAGCTGGGCGCTTCAAAGCTGAACAAATCTCTAGCCAGAGATTATGTCAGTCAGCACTTGGATTTGGAATTTGCAAAGTCTCTGACCTTGAGTTAACCGCTTCCCGACCGGCCACTGCATATATACGTCAGCAGAATGGCTCGGGCAGGCAGAATCACGTACCTGTACGTGATCGTGCATGTGCCTGCCCGTGGGTCGCGCGCGCGCCGCTAGCGGCGCACTCGCGACCCGGTCGGGAGCTCCGTGACCCCGGCCGCGGGACCAGCGGACCCGATCGCCGCTGGTATCCCGCGATCGGGTTACGGAGCGGAAGAACGGGGAGAGGTCTATGTAAACAAACCTCTCCCCGCGCTTCCTACACTGACTGTCAGTGATCGGCGGTTCCCTGTCATCGGGAACGCCGATCAATGACGTCGCACGTACAGCCACGCCCCCCTACTGTAAAAAAAACGCACACACGTCACACTGACTCCTCCCCGCCCCCTAGTGGTTAACCCCCTAACTACAACTGTCATTTACATAGGAATCAGTGCTATTTAAATAGCACTGATTGCTGTATAAATGACAAATGTCCCAAAAATGTGTCAAAAATGTCCGATGTGTTCGCCATAATGTCGCAGTCACAATAAAAATCGCTGATCGCCGCCATTACTAATAAAAAAAAAAAAATATTAATAAAAATGCTATAAAACTATCCCCTATTTTGTAAACGCTATAACTTTTGCGCAAACTAATCAATAATCGCTAATTGCGATTTTTTTTACCAAAAATATGTAGAAGAATACGTATCGGCCTAAACTGAGGAAAAAAAATGTTTTTTTATATATTTTTTGGGGATATTTATTATAGCAAAAAGTAAAAAATATTGCATTTTTTTCAAAATTGTCGCTCTATTTTTGTTTATAGCGCAAAAAATAAAAACCGCAGGGGCGATCAAATACCACCAAAAGAAAGCTCTATTTGTGGGAAAAAAAGGACGCCAATTTTGTTTTGGAGCCACGTCGCACGACCGCGCAATTGTCAGTTACAGCGACGCAGTGCCGAATCGCAAAAAGGGGCCTGGTCCTTTGGCTGCCAAATTGGTCCGGGGCTGAAGTGGTTAAAGTAGAATTTTTAGAAGTAAACAGGAACCTTTCCTCAGTACCTGGAACGTTCTCTGTCTCCTTGGCAGTATTGGGAAAGCGTGGATTCTCTAGTGTCCTTGACAACCCAGCAACCGGGCACTTCTCAGGATGCCAGCTTGTTGGCCCTCCTCCGAAGAGTCCTCCCCCGGTCGCTTGCACGAGCTGCGGTGCCCCTCCAAGTTGAGAGCGCACCCGGACGCCTTGAATCCTCCCTCAGTTACTGCGCCTCGGACCAGCCGGTTCCGAGACTCGGGAACAGATGGATCCTTGCCCCAGACCAAGCGGGTCTGTGGGTCTAAACGGGCTAACCATGTTTCGGGGCGGCAAGGCCGTCTTTAATATTGATTGGACCCTGGGCAAAACTTTTCTTGGGGGGGGGGGGCCATGCAGTTTTGCTCTCCACCTGCTCTGAGACATACAATAAATAGCAGCTAGACTCAAAATCTGTTTACTGAATCAGATCAGGCAGCGATTGCGATTGGTTGCCAGAGGTTACATTGTATCATTACCGCTCACTGACTGGTTGCTAGAGGTTACAGCACACATTACAGCTCATTGATGAGTTGCTAGAGGTTACATCACATGATTTCTGCTTGTTTATTGGTTGTTAGAGATTACTGTGGATATGACCTCAGGGGGGCATGATATACATATCAATGCCGCCGGCCTCTGCTATTTACATATGAATGCCGGTAACTTACATGTAAACACAGGGTCTGCAGGTGAGTCATCTGTACACAACAACAATAGGGCAAAGCTGGGCAGCATTTGTAGCAGCACTTCACACTGAGATATTGGGACACAGCACAGGACTACAACCTCAAGGGACGAGGAAATTTAAACCAGGATAGTTGGCAAGTATGAGGCAGCTGCTTTGGGCCCCACAACAATGACCGGGCCCAGGGCAGCTGCCCCTTTTGCCCTGCCTTAAAAACAGCCCTGCGGGGCGGCACACGCTCCCGTGACCCCCGAGACCCCTCGCGGGGCTACCCCGGTCTGGATCCAGGAACAGGCACACGGGCCTCGAAAAAAGAAACCCCGAACACGTGACTCCAGCATCTTAAGTACCCCTCCCCAGACTCCTCACCAGGGCCAAACGCACCCACTAATTGGCTCCGGGGAATGTTGATACCCAAAACGTCCAACCAGGCCTGGTTCCGAACCTGTCATGTGCACCTAACTGTACACATGACCAGGCAGAACCGTAACACAGCCCAGCCAGACTGATGCCAAGGCCAACCTAAACAATTAACTCTTAGAACCACTTTACTGTTCTTTAGAGAAAATAACTAAATTTACACATAGCTGACACCTTGCAAAAGTGTCACCGCTACATAAGGATTTAGGGTGTAATTTGAGGCCAAGAATCTTGTTATTAAAAGATAATTACACAGAGAGTAACTGCTGAGCCCAAGGAGCATTCCTCAGATACCTCACCTAAGGGGACAATCTCTTTCAACTCCTAGAAGGAGACTTATGAATTGTTGTCATGACACAGTGTACATCACAGTAAATCCTGGGGGGGGTCATTCTTAAAGTGTATGCGTAAGCGAATAATGTTCTTATTCATGCCTTTTCTCCACAACCATGCATGCGTGAGATACAGTATTCTATAACACACAGCTCAAAAAAATGAAAGGAATACTTTGAAAACGGATCTCAATGGGGAAAAATCTCACGCTGGATAGCTATACTGATATTTACTGGGTAATGTGTTAGGAACGAAGCCACACCGTTTGATGGAAATGAAAATGATCAACCTACAGAGGCAGTGGTGGCTGGTGGAAAAATGTTTTTTGGGGGGGGGGGCGGCAAACAGTAACACCCCACCAACTCCCCGTTCGGTCGGTTGGTCGGTAGCACTTACACCATCATTGGCCACTTCCCCCTGCTCCTGTTCTCCTGCTCTCCATCACCGGCGGCTTCACCTGCTTGGCGGCCTCCTGTTCTCCTGCTCTCCATCACTGGTGGCTTCACCTGCTTGGCAGCCTCCCGTTCTCCTGCTCTCCATCACCGGTGGCTTCACCTGCTTGGCGGCCTCCCATTCTCCTGCTCTCCATCACCGGCAGCTTCACCTGCTTGGCGGCCTCCCATTCTCCTGCTCTCCATCACCGGTGGCTTTACCTGCTTGGCGGCCTCCCATTCTCCTGCTCTCCATCACCGGCAGCTTCACCTGCTTGTCGGCCTCCCGTTTTCCTGCTCTCCATCACCGGTGGCTTCACATGCTCGACGGCCTCCCGTTCTCGTGCTCTCCATCACCGTCAGCTTCACCTGCTCGGTGGCCTCCCGTTCTCCTGCTCTCCATGGCAGCGATGGCTTCCCTCTGCTCGGTGGCCTCCAGTTCTCCTGCTCTCCACGGTGGCAGCTTCTATTTCCTCCCTCCAAACGGGAGTCTTCTGTTTCCGGCCAATTGGAAAACGGGTCTCACACCTACTTCTGATTAGCCGGATTGAGGATCAATGTTTCCACAGCAAATGTTCATTCGCTGTTGTAACACACCTGGGTGGGCTCCAGGTGGCCCTATCCATGCGTCCGGCCCCTTTTGGGTCACTGGGCACATGAATTAATTTTTTTTAAAGCACCTGATTAGAGCCAGAGGCCCTAATAGGCTTTAAAATAGGGTGGGCTCGGGTCGCAGAGCATGCCACCTGGAGCCCACCCAGGTGTGTTACAACAGTGAATGAACATTCGCTGCTGAAACACTGATCCTCAATCTGGCTAATCAAGGTGTGAGACTCGTTTTCCAATTGTCTGGAAAGAGAAGACTCCCGATTGGCCGCAGAGGAGGTGGGAGGAAATGGAGAACATAGAGAGCAGGAGAACTGGAGGGCCGCCGAGCAGGGGGAAGCCATCACTGCCGTGGAGAGCAGGAGAACGGGAGGCCGCTAAGCAGGTGAAATCGCCATTGATGGAGAGCGCCCCCCCCCTCTCACACGGATTCCCTATATGCATAATGGATAGATTCATGCTTTGCATGAATCTATCCATTATGCATATAGGGAATCGGCGTGAGAGAGGGGGCAGCGCCCGGGCGCCCCTAATGGGCGGTAGACATGGGAACCATCAAAAAATTAGTTTCGTTCCGTTTTATTTCGTAAAAAAAAAAAAAAAAAAATCGTAATTCGTGTACGAAATTTCATTCAAATTCGTACGAAATACGAATTTCGTACGAATCGTTAAAAAAAATTAGAATCGTTTTGAATCGTTAATAATCACTCGCGGCTAATGAATTGCCAGTTCCCGTAACACAGAGAACAATTCGAATCCAACTACCAAATATCGAATTTCAACTAATATGAAAGAAATTATAGCGGATATAACGAATGATTCGAATTAATTTGAGATTCAGTATATCTAATATCGAGAACTGTCGCTGCACAAAGTGTAATTTTTACAGGAAAAAAAGCTATTTAAAATCACTCGCTAATGAATTGTCGGCTCCCGTAACACAGAGAACAGTCATTCATTGAAAGTCATTGATAAAAAAAAAAAAAAAAAGCGTGGGGTCCCCCCAAATTCAATTACCAGGCCCTTCAGGTCTGGTATGGATATTAAGGGGAAACCCGGCCAAAAAAAAAAAATGGCGTACCAGACCCTCAAAATCCATACCAGACCCTTATCCGAGCACGCAACCTGTCAGGCCGCAGGAAAAGAGGGGGGACGAGAGCGCCCCCCCTCCTGAACCGTACCAGGCCACATGCCCTCAACATTGGGAGGGTGCTTTGGGGGTCTGTGACCCCCCCAAAGAACCTTGTCCCCATGTTGACGAGGACAAGGGCCTCTTCCCCACAACCCTGGCCATTGGTTGTGGGAGTCTGCGGGTGGGGGGCTTATCGGAATCTGGAAGCCCCCTTTAACAAGGGGACGGCCCCCGCTGTACAGAGGGCTGAATTCAAAGAAGAAAATCAAAGTGAAAAAATAAAGCAGCAGGCTAGTCCATTTTGCTGAAATTTTTTTGCAGCATCTCAAAATGGTCCTCAGTAGACATAGTTTGTATGGCCCTCCCGTGCTTGTATGCATGCCTGACAACGTCGGGCATGCTCCCAATGAGATGAAGGATGGTGTCCTGGGGAATTCCTTACAGATCTGTACTAGGGCATCACTGAGCTTCTGAACAGACTGAGGTGCACCCTGGCGGCGTCCGATGGACCGAAACAATGTCCCAGAGGTGTTCTATTGGATTTAGGTCAGGCCAGTGTGGGGGCCATTCAATGGTATCAATTCCTTCATCCTCAAGGAACTGGCTGCATACTCTCGCCACATGAGGCACCGTGGAGGAACCCAGGACCCACTGCACCAGTGTAGGGTCTGACAATGGGTCCAAGGATTTCATCCAAATAATTAATGGTAGTCAGGGTGACATTGTATAGCCCAGCATAGTTTGGAGACCCCTGGTCTAGCCTGTAGAGTTCTGTGCGTTCCTCTATGGATATGCCTCCCCAGACAATCATTGACCAACCACCAAACTGGTCAAGCTGAATGATGTTACAGGGAGCATAACGTTCTCCATGGCTTCTCCAGACCCTTTCCCGTCTGTCACATGTGCTCGGGGTGAACCTGCTCTTATCTGTGAAATGCACAGGGTGCCAGTGGTGGACCTGCCAATTCTGGTGTTCAATGGAAAATGCCAATCAAGCTCCATGGTGCCGGGCAGTGAGCACAGGGCCCACTAGAGGACGTTGGACCCTCAGGCCACCCTCATGTAGTCTGTTTCTGATTATTTGGTCAGAGACATTCACACAAGTGACCTACTGGAGGTCATTTTGTAGGGCTCTGGCAGTGTCCATCCTGTTCCTCTTTGCACAAAGGAGCAGATACCGGTCCTGCTGATGGGTTAAGGACCTTCTACGGCCCCGTCCAGCTCTCCTAGAGTAACTGCCTGTCTCCTGGAATCGTCTCCATGCTGTTGAGACTGTGCTGGGAGACACTGCAAACCTTCTGGCAATGGCACGTATTGACGTGCCATCCTGGAGGAGTTGGACTGCATGTGCAACATCTATAGGGTCCAGGTATCGCCTCATGCTACCAGTAGTGACACTGACCCTATAGGGTCCAGGTATGGCCTCATGCTACCAGTAGTGACACCAACCTCCTATAGGGTCCAGGTATGGCCTCATGCTACCAGTAGTGACACCGACCTCTATAGGGTCCAGGTATCACCTCATGCTACCAGTAGTGACACCGACCTCCTATAGGGTCCAGGTATCTCCTCATGCTACCAGTAGTGACACCGACCTCTATAGGGTCCAGGTATCTCCTCATGCTACCAGTAGTGACACCAACCTCTATAGGGTCCAGGTATCTCCTCATTCTACCAGTAGTGACACCAACCTCTATAGGGTCCAGGTATGGCCTCATGCTACTAGTAGTGACACCAACCTCTATAGGGTCCAGGTATCTCCTCATGCTACCAGTAGTGACACCAACCTCTATAGGGTCCAGGTATGGCCTCATGCTACCAGTAGTGACACCAACCTCTATAGGGTCCAGGTATGGCCTCATGCTACCAGTAGTGACACTAACCTCTATAGGTTCCAGGTATCTCCTCATGCTACCAGTAGTGACACCAACCTCGATAGGGTCCAGGTATGGCCTCATGCTACCAGTAGTAACACCAACCTCTATAGGTTCCAGGTATGGCATCATGCTACCAGTAGTGACACTGACCCTAGACAAATGCAAAACTAGTGAATAACAGTCAGGAAAGATGAGTATCAAACAAAATGTCAGTGGCCTCCACCTGTAAAACCATTCCTGTTTTAGAGGTCGTCTCAATGTTGCCCATCTAGTGCACCTGTTAATTTCATTAACACACAAGCAGCTGAAACTGATTAACAACCCCCACTGGTACTCAACTGACCAGATCAAAATCCCAGGAGTTTCAATGACTTGGTGCTATACTCTGATTAAAAAGTATCCCTTTCATTTTTTTGAGCCGTGACCGTAATGGGTTAGTTCACTTTTTAAAATGTCTGTAAACCCTTTCATATCCCCAGGGAACTGACTGGCCTCAGGTGGTACACAGAGATGAAACAAATCCTCCTACATCAATTGTACCTGTTTATCTGCAGTCTTCTCTACATCCGTTCAAAATCCAGAATTTATAAAGCTTAGCTGAGAATTCAGAAAAAAATTGGGCTGAAGTTACACTCTGCAGAGCTCAGTGAGGAAAGTTCTGGGAGCTGAAAGGAAGAGACACAACCCCTCTCCACACAGCTCACAGTAACAGAGCTGAGGCTGTCAATCAGCTGGCGCTCCCTTCCCTGTCACCATTTTTCTCTTGGTGTCCGTAAAACTTGTCTGAAGTGACTCTTGCTGATAGCAGAGGAAGGAGGCAGCAGACAGAAATGATATTTAGTGCTCTGGGTTGAGGCAAGTACAGAGGGATAGATACATAGAGGGATATGCTTTGTTCATATTTCATGTGTGAGGTTTACAACCACTTTAACAATAAAAGTGCCCATGCATTCTGGTGTCCCCAGTATATTCCATACACATCGCTCAGGTTTTGTTAAAGAAGCTTCTTCCCAATGTCATACCTGTAGGCCGCAGATTGCCTCTTCTACTCCTAAGTAGTAGGTCCCCTCCGCTGTCCACACTGGACATTGGATGAGCTCTAGTCCAGCCTTTTTTCAACCTTTTTGACATGGAGGAACCCTTCAAATAACTTTCTGGTCCAATGAACCCCTGCTATCTACAGTTCAGGGTTCATTTAGTGGTAGGGACACTGGAAAGGATGCTCCTTACATTCATTGTCATTGGGAAGAATCCCCCTTTGCAGATGGCTACAAACTTCAATAGTGTCTGTGGTTACCTAAGAGGCAGAAGTTGCTCATTGCTCAAGGAACACCTGGCAACCTCTGGAGGAACCTTAGGGTTCCACAGAACTCTGGTTGAAAAAGGTTGCTCTAGATCGATCAAGACCCACGCATACACAGTGCACTCCCTTCCTTTGTCATAGCAGTAGGTGAGCTCAACATTGTACAACAAAGGAGTAGAGCGTGTGTGGAGGTGCAGTGTGGTGAGGGCAGTAAATACAGTTGTAGTCCAGTTGCAGCAAAACTTGGAACTTGTATTGAACAGAACGCCAACGTTACAAACGCCCTGGTGGGAGAGCACAGCTGGGGAAACCACTCACAGCTCAATGTAGTTAGATACAGAGGAGGAGAGGTTGAAACAACATCTGAGGGTGAATCGTGGCCCGGACCGGTCCGGGTCTAAGAGGGAACTTCCTTTATAGATAGAGTCCCTAATCTTTCCCTCCTCATCAGGAATCTTTCCCTACCACTATTTACTTCCCTAACAAGCGGGGTCTCTCTCCCTACACTAGCCACACACAAGAAGTGCGCAAAAACCTGTGGGTGGGAACTTTAACCACGTGCCGCCCCCCTATTGTCAAATGACGGCGGCAAAGTGGTTTTAAAATCCTGACAGGACGTCATATGACGTCCTCAGGATTTTGAGCCGCTGCGCGCCCCCGGGGGCGCACATCGCGGCGATCGTTGTTGCGGGTTGTCAGTCTGACACCCCGCAACTACGATCTTGGTAAAGAGTCTCCGTCGGAGACTCTTTACCACGTGATCAGCCGTGTCCAATCACGGCTGATCACAATGTAAATAGGAAGAGCCGGTAATCGGCTCCTCCTCACTCGCGTCTGTCAGACGCGAGTAGAGGAGAGCCGATCGGCTGCTCCTCTGATGGGGGGGTCTGCGCTGATCTATTCTCAGCGCAGCCCCCCCCCCCCCCCCCCCCCCCCCCCCCGAGGATGCCCACACTGGACCACCAGGGACGCCACCAGACCACCAGGGATGACCAGCACAAGGTATGCCACCCTAGACCACCAGGGATGCCAATCAGTGCCCAAAAATGGATGCCAATCAGTGCCCACAATGGGCATCACTGATTGGCATGCATTGTTTGGCACTGGCATCCATCAGTACAAAACAGTGCTGCCCATCCATGCCACCGATTAGTGCCTATCCGTGCCACCGATTAGTGCCCATCCGTGCCGCCCATCTGGGCCGCCTATCCATGCCCATCTGGGCCGCCTATCCATGCCCATCTGTGCCGCCTATCCATGCCCATCCGTGCCAGCTATCAGTGCCCATCCGTGCCGCCTATCAGTGCCCATCAATGCCACCTCAGTGTCACTTCATTGGTGCCCATCAGTCCTGCCTTATCAGTGCCCATCAGTGCAGACCCATCAGTGCCCATCAGTAAAGGAGAAAACTTACTTAGTTACAAAGTTTTGAAACTGAAACAAAAAAAAAACATTTTTTTTCAAAATTTTCGGTCTTTTTTTATTTGTTTAGCAAAAAATAAAAACCGCAGAGGTGATCAAATACCACCAAAAGAAAGCTCTATTTGTGGGAAAAAAATAAGAATTTGGGCAGGAAGGTGTTTAAGTGCCTGGTATTGAAGTGGTTAATAGACCCCGCTGACCCAAGATGGCTGCCAAGGGTCACATGAATAGCGTAGCCAACCAGAACGTGGCTCCATTGACCCAGAAAACCAATAGAAAACTGTTGTTTCCTTCGGCCTTCCTCTTCAGGCTGTGGTGCCACTTGGTTTGAGCGCCACCTGCAGTGGAGAAAGCCAACCACACCTGCCAACAAGCACACTGCAGATGTGCAGGTTTGGAATGAGCCAGAGGGCTGGATCCTGCAAATCTAGTCCAACATTCCACATGTTTTGCATTCATGGCATAATGGGGAAAAGCTGGGGATCACCTACCTAGGAGTTTTTTGGACAGGCTGGCAAGAGACTGTGCACAGCCTACAGGTATGCCATTGAAAAAATGATCATTTTCTGAAACCTGTACAGGGTATTTATTTATTTTTTAATATAGATTCTGGAATGCATGGGCAAGCTTTGAAAGGTTAAAACTCATGTCAGGTTTATTATGCATACTGTGTCCCAATTGGAGGATCCCCCTTCCCTGTTTGTCCACCATTGTCACCAAAACAAAAAATTATTATTATTTTGTCCGTAGATATATATTAACATTGCTGATCATGTAGGAAGGCTGCCACTGCTGATCCCTCCTGGAAATACTAGTTACCTGGCTGATAACTACCCTTATATCACTTTTTTTATTTTTTATTTTTTTTATTTATTTATTTATTTTTTTATTTATTTGATTTTTTTTATGGTTGAACTGGATGGACTTGTGTCTTTTTTCAGCCTAGCTAACTATGTAACTATGACACTGGCTGAGAAGGGGATAACATCTAGGGGCAATAAAAGGGTTAATTATGTGCCTAACAATGTGTAATATGTGCTGCTTCTTCCTTACTATCTATTTTTTTTTCTCCCTGCTTTGGTCGCTGTTCCATGTACACAGAGTTCTGTGTTTTTGTACACACAGAACTCTGTGTGTGAATGGCCACATCCGATCAGCTGACTTCAGCAACAATCATTGGCTGAAATCAGCTGCCAGACCCAAGAATTTCAAGCTTTACAGGATGATACTCTTCTATCCCACAGCTCCCTTCCCGATACTTAATGTGTAGCTGGTCTACACATTCCCTCCTGGTCCTTTGGCTCGGCCTTACATGTTACCTGTCCTCCCCTCCCTTATCTTCCCTCACCTTAGGTTCCCCTTTCCTATTTTTAACATTTAGGATAGGATATATCTATTAGGTTAACTTGTCTTATGTATTGGGTCATTCTATGACTTGTCTTATGTATTGGGTCATTCTATGACTTGTCGATAGCGATACAAGCAATTGTTTAAATGCCAAGTGTGTCCACACCAGTCTCCATTATCTCTTACCTTTTCAGCCTTTTCCATTCTCTCTCTTATGTTAAGACTTCATATCAATTCACATACATACCTTACAGCTCCATCTCCGTCATAAGTTTAATCCCATTTTGGGTATCTAGATATAGAATTCCTTCCCATAATAGCAGTTTTGTACTCTTGAGCTTTAGATATAATAATATTTGTCTACATTTTATCATTTATAGACACAGATCTATTTTGTTCTTTTTGGTGAGCATCCCATACATCACCAGATGTTACAAGTAGTGTTTTATGTCCATGCTTTATTATTTTACGTTATGATGTGTTTCCTTTCTGTACACTAATATCAGAAATTAATGTACAGCCATGTATATGCCTGAGTTCATTACGTTCTGTAACACATAAGTTCCATATATTGATTCTGATTGGATGTTACTCCATGTTTGTAATATCTGTATACTTGTTTTCTGTGCAATAAAACTTTTGAAAAGAAATCAGCTGCCAGACTTGTGTTGTGTCCAATCACAGCATGGGTTGGCAGGGGGAGGGCGCATGAACCCAAAAGAGAGGTCAGTACCAGCAAGTTGGCTTGCCACTCACTCGCAGTACAACTATTGCCGGCGGGTCGGCAAGCGGTTGAGGAAAATGGAAATAAACAACTCTGCATGATGCAGAGTCCTCCCCACATAGTGTTTGTAGGGTTGAATTCAGTTTGGAGCTTTCAGATAATTATTTCAATTCTTACTTTTCAGAAAAAGAAGATGCGGATTGCCTAGATATGTTCCTATCCACTGGATGGTTGATGACCCTACTAGTCTTGATCGGAGCTTTGACACGGTGCCAGTTGGCTTGTGATGTCAGCGCAGATGGAAATACGGTCAACTGCAAAGGACAGGGTCTTGAAGGAGTCCCTCAAAATCTCTCAGAGAACCTGGAATACCTGGATCTATCGTATAACAAAATCTCAGAAATAGGGGCTGATGACTTTTTACGATACCCCAAGCTACAAATTCTAAACCTGAGCTTCAACAATATATCGTACATAGAAAATGTAACATTTCAGTATAACTTATTTATAAGGAACTTGAGTTTGTTTAATAACTCTCTCAGGGAGATTCCTCATTCTTCCTTGGAAAATCTGAGATATTTGCAGATCCTTGACATGTCCAACAACTTCTATGAACGAGCCACTCTTGAGGATGTCTTCAGCTCTCTAGTGAATCTTAAAGATTTGTCTGTAGGAGGTCCTCTGATCTCCAACATCTTAAAAGATGACTTTGCTTCTATGGAAAATATCAGTCTCGTAAGGTTTGCTTTGAAATCCAAGTCTAGCTTGGACTATTATGAACCCGGGGCCTTCTCCTTTCTGAACACGCAGAATTTGTGGCTTGACATTGCTATTGACAAAAACGCAACACTACTGGGCGATATGTTGAAGGATTTGACAAACAAAACCGTCACTAGCCTCCGATTTCGAAACTTGTTTGAGTTGTCTTATTATGTGGGCATAGAAGATATATTTTCTAATCTACCATATATTGGATTAACGCACCTGGTCTTCTACAGGGGGAAATTTAATGAAAACCTCCTACGTCTGGTATTGCAGAATGTCCAGAAAGCGTCAATAAAGAATCTTTATCTGCTTTCCATTGATTTTGCCCGTTCTCCAAATGCTAATAAATCTGAAGTCCCCATCGACAATTTATATTTGGAAAACCTGGTCATACAGGATGTCACCAACCCAGATATACTCCGATTTGATTGGACGTTCACTTGGTTCAACAAGGTAACCAACCTCAGTATCATTAATGTGAACTTCAACTATGTTCCTTGCGATGCTTGGGGCCAGATGACCAATGTGGTCAAGCTGGATATATCGGGCAACCGTCTCCTGGCCACCTACCTGTACAACCTGTTGTGTAAAGGTAACATTTTACCCAATATTGAGACATTTAATGCCAGCAACAATATTATGCGTAGTCTGAAGACCGTCTCTTTGTTGACAGCTCAGTGGCCAAAACTCACCTACCTTGACCTTCGCTCAAACAATCTTGGGAGTCGCAACGAATCTTGTGTGTGGACAGCTAACCTCAAAGTTCTTATTTTAAGAGATAATTTGCTCCAGTATGAAGTGTTCCAGTGTCTACCCACAACAGTGGAGTACTTGGACCTGTCCAACTCCCATCTTGACCGATTAAACATGAATTACTTTGACATGGCCACCAATTTGACACAACTGATTCTCAGCAACAATAAAATCAAGTTTATAACCTCCAGTTGGAATAGTCCCAACCTTCAAGTTTTGGCACTGGAAGGCAATTCTTTTGCGGCTATCGATAAGGGTTCTTTTAAAGACTTGCCCCAGCTGAAATGCTTGACAGCGGGCAACAATCCTTACCACTGTACATGCAACCTTTACGCCTTTTTTACAGACACTCTGAAAGAGGGGTCTTTGATTTTGGATGACTGGCCTGATGATTATTACTGCTATCACCCCCTGCATTTATTGGACACTAGAATTGAATATTTCCACCCAGGATTACTGGAGTGTAATGTCGGATTGGTGGTGGCCATATCTGTATCGGTGACAGCTTTTGTCGTCATTGTCTGCATGTTGTTGTGTTGGCGATACGATGCACCATGGTACATCAGAACAACATGCCAAATAATCCAAATGAAATATCGATCACAGAAAGCTCACCAGAGCAGAATCTATGAGTATCATGCCTTCATCTCTTACAGCTATTCAGATGCTGATTGGGTAAGAGGGGTTCTCCTCCCTCATCTGGAGAACTCCAACCCACCCTACAAAGTATGTATCCACGAGCGAGACTTCCAACCCGGGAAATGGATCATCGATAACATCATAGAGAACATTGAGAACAGCTGCAAGATCATCTTCATTCTGTCGCACAACTTTGTCAACAGCGAGTGGTGTAACTACGAGTTGTACTTCGCCCACCAAAGAGCCATTGGCCACGCATTTGAAGATGTCATCCTGGTGGTCAAGGAAAGTGTTAGCATGGAAGATCTGCCAAAAAGATTCCACAGGTTACGAAAAATCCTTAGGACAAAAACCTATTTAGAGTGGCCTGTGGAGGAAAGCAGACAACCCTTCTTTTGGGTCCAGCTCAAGAGCATCTTAGGAAAGGGCAACTCAAGCCTTATAGGGATAGAAAGCTTATCGCTGATGAATGAAACTGCTATCGTAGGGCAGGAGAGCAGCTCAGAGAAAATGGCAATCCCTACAGAGGACAGCAATGTGAATTCATCTGTAAACCAGACTTAGAAACCGTGTTCTTATATTTTACGATGTCATTGTTCTAAATGATGTCTATTAATAGATGTAAATATTACTCAATGGAGGCAAGCTTGCCTCTTATACTTACTGTGAATTTTTTATTTATTTTTTGACATATGATCAACAAGACCATGACCAACACTAGAGTTCATATAGTACAACCCCCACCAGGGGCGGACTGACAACTCATGGGGCCCCCGGGCAGTAGGAGATTATGGGGCCCCCAGGAAATCCAGAGATTATGGGCCCACACAGTATACACACTCAGTATACATAGACATGTTTCTATTGGCTGAGAAGGTACTGGAGAGGTGGGGCAGCTATAATCTCTGGATTTTTAGACCCAAAGGATGTCGGTAAGGGACATTTCAGAGACAGATGTAAAAAAAACCACAGATTTTTACATACTGTCACTGGTTTTACTGAGGCTGGCAACCCTGATGGGGCCCCCGGGCAGTGCCCGAGTGGCTGAATGGTCAGTATGCCCCTGACCCCCCACCCAAACCTTTTTGGGTTTAGGATAGAGTAGAGAAGGGCTTCCACTGGGCTTACCTCCCATATTTCTAGTAATTTCTCTTGGATGGAAGATGAAGGAAAATCTCCCCAGTAGGACACCGACAACAGTAAGAACCTGACAGGTTCTTCTACAGTTCTATATACATCAGCAGTAAAAATATCATGATAAGAAACATTTCTGTGGCCAATTGCCTCAGTTGTAAAGCACTTTTTTAGCTTTGAAGAAAAATCTGAAAAATCAGCTAAGTTGTCATTAGCCATTACTCTCTGATCACAGGAGATATTTGGATGGGAGGAAAGGAGCGCCCAGTATACGGTGTGATGCCACACTTGATGAAAGGGCAACAATCATTTATTGAGAATATGGAATGAGCAAATCGTGTTTTGGGGAAAATGCCTCCCCTACTTTAGGGCTAACATACAAGCTTTAGGTATGTGTAAATGGAGGTGGGTGGACTCCGCAGGGGTACCTGAGTCTCTTATACAACACAGATGCTTTTGTACCATTTCAGCCAGAATCTGTGTTTTACAAGAGACTCAGGTACCCCTGCGGAGTCCACCCACCTCCGTTCACACATACCTATAGCTTGTATGCCTAAAAGAAGGGGGAGGCAAATCCCCCTCAAAGCATGTTGGCTCGATTTGCTCATTCCATATTCTCAAAAAAAAAATTGTTATCCTTTCCTCAAGTGTGGCATCACGCCGTATATCGGGTGCTCCTTTCTTTCCATCCAAATATCTCCTGTACTGAAGCAACGTACTAGTTAGCAGCCCGACCCCCATAGGGAGTCACATATCATAGACCACTATTTATGGGAACACCTAATATAGACTATAATTAATCCTGTACGGTGTTAAAAAAAAAAAAAAAAAAAATTAATCCTGTACGGTCCCTTGCTCAAATCAACCATCTCTGTTCACAGGCGATCTAATGTACCTCCAGATATGTACCCGATATGGTTTTGCCCTGCCCATTCTTTGTTGTAAATGCTTTCAGAAGTCTTGAATGATTATGCATGCTCACTTCATGACTTTCATTAGGGTTTATTTCAAATGTTTGACAAGTTCTTCACAGTGGGTTGTATGTTTCAGAGGACCTTACTAACATTCCTAATGATCTTCATTTTGGTAAACCTTATACTTTTATGGCCTTCCCAGCATCTAGAGGCCAGTCAGAGGTTAGGGTGGTTCTCCTACCATGACAGCTAAAGACCTGCTGTGAGCTAATGTCTTGGTTCCTAAGGATAATTCACTAGGAGATGTTCACATTGGCATTATCGTACCACAATTTTGTATCTTTCAGAGGAACTTACTAACACTACTAATAATAATCTCCATAGTTCTCAGGTTCATATTGACAAACCTTATAACTTATGACCAGCCCAGCATCCAGAGGCTGACCAGAGGTTAGGGTGGTTCTCCTACCATGACAGCTAGAGACCTGCTGTGAGCTAATGTCTTGGTTCCAATGGAGAATCCACTAGGAGGTGTTCACATTGCCATGATGGTACCAGAATTTTGTATGTTTCTGAGGAACTTGCTAACATTGCTAATGATCCCCATAGTTTTCAGATACACATTGACAAATCCTTATACCTTTATGGCCTGCCTAGCATCTAAAGACCAACCAGGGGTTAGGGGGGTTCTCCTACCACGACTGCCAGAGACCTGCTGTGAGCTAATGACTGGGTTCCTAAGAAGAATACACTAGAAGATGTTCACTTTGGCATTATGGTACCAGAATTTTGTATGTTTCAGAGGAACTTACTAACATTGTTAATGATCCCCAGAGTTCTCAGATTCATATTGAAAAACCTTTTTACCTTATGGCCAGCTCAGCATCTGGAGACTGACCAGAGGACAGAATGGTTCTCCAACCATTGACAACTAGAGACCTGTTCAAGTTCTTCACAGTGGGTTGTATGTTTCAGAGGACCTTACTAACATTCCTAATGATCTTCATTTTGGTAAACCTTATACTTTATGGCCTTCCCAGCATCTAGAGGCCAGCCAGATGGTTAGGGTGGTTCTCCTACCATGACAGCTAAAGACCTGCTGTGAGCTAATGTCTTGGTTCCTAATGAGAATTCACCAAGAGGTGTTCACATTGGCATTATGGTATCCAAATTTTGAATGTCTCAGAGGAACTTGCTAACGATCTCCATAGTTCTTAGATCCATATTGACAAACCTCATACCTTATGGCCAGCCCAGCTTCTAAAGACAGACCAGAGGTTAGGTTGATTCTCCTACCATAGCAGCTAGAGACCTGCGGTAAGCTAATATTTCTTGATTGCTAAGGAGAATCCATATGAAGGTATTATGGTATTCAATTTAAGGCGTCACCTCCCTCTATGGCTTCCTCATGGTGTTGAGTTGAACATTTTTTCTTAGTTTTAGATATTGCTATCTGGGTTTCCCTTCCTGTTCTGCTTGCTACATTTTTAGCAGACAGGAAGTGAGGGGCACTCTCTGACAATGAAACAGACAGACGTAAAAACTCTTTAGAAAAGACAGCGAAGGCTAGACCCTCTAACAAATTTTTGATTCTATGCACATACAGGCCTTTTAATGTCTTCATTAAAACTGTCTTAACTTAGCCTTCTAAAATTTATTACATGTAGCAAATCAAAGTGCAGATCTATTTGGTATCTGTTTACTTAAGTCCATTTAAGCCCAGTTGAAACTCCTAAGCCCTGATGAAGGGGAAGTCTGTTTGCCCCCAAAATGTGTTGTTTTTTTCTTTTATGAACCATTTCTGTCAGTAAAGACTTTGGACTCTTAAAGCGGTTGTATACCCATTTAAAAAATTTTTTTTTGTTAACTACCTGCAAGACAAAGTCATAATGAGCTAGTATGACTAGCATACTAGCTCATTATGCATCACTTACCTTAGATCGGGGCCCCAGACGGTGTGTTCTTCTCCCCCTCCGGCCGCATCCATCTCTAAACAGATACCCTTCCGGGTATCGCCGCTCCAGCCAATCACAGCGCTGCTGCGGCGCTGTGATTGGCCAGAGCGGCGAGGACGTCGCTCCGCGCATGCGCGCGGGACACTTCAACTGTGGCGAGCCGCAGTTGTGAATGGGGATTAACCCTGTAAATGCACCATTGTCTACGGCGCGCATGCGCCATAGACAACGTTGTAAAACATTCTTTTCAAATATCTCCTAAACCGTGCAAGTTTAGGAGATATTTCTTGTACCTACAGGTAAGCCTTAATCTAGGCTTACCTGTAGGTGCAAGTTGAATTTTAGGGTATACAACCACTTTAAGCCTCGTACACACGATCGAATTGTTGGCCAACAGAGCATCAGACTTTTGTCCAAAGGGCGTGCGCCGGCCAACAAACACGAGCATAGTGACGTACTACGTGGAGTTTCAGCTCTTGAGCACCACCCTTTGGGCACCTTCTGCTAATGTCGTGTTTTTGGTGAGCATTGATTCCGAGTATGCGTGTTTGTACTTTGGACTTTTGTGTGACGGACTCTGGAATCTGACAACAGACTGTTGTCATGTCCGCGGAAAATGTATTAGCCTGTCATCCAACATTTGCCGGCGTAAAGTTAGACAATTGTCTGATGGAGCGTACAAACAGTCGGATTTTAGGCCAACAGTCTCTCATCACACAATTCCCGTCGGAAAATCCGATCGGGTGTACGAGGCTTTAGACTGGGAGGGAATATTGGCATCGATGGACACAGAACAGAAATGGGAATTCTTCAAAATGACTGTATGCGAACTCAGTGCAAAGTATATTCCCATGGGCAATATGTTTAAAAGGCTAAAAATAAAACCTATGTGGCTCACGGCCAAAGTTAAAATGGCTATAAATAATAAGAAAAGTGCTTTTAAAAAATATTAAAATGAAGGAACACTATCATCGTTTAAATGTTACAAAGACTATAACAGAATATGTAAAAAGCCTTGATTCCGAGCATGCGTGTTCGTACTGGATTTTTGTGTGACAGACTTGTGTACGAAAATCTGACAACAGACCGTTGTCCGCTGAAAATTTACTAGCCTGCCATCCAACATTTGTTAGCGGAAAGTTGGAAAACAATTGTCTGATTTTAGGCCTGTCATCGCACAATTCCCTGCCGAAAATCCTGATCCTGTGTACGAGGCTTTAGACATTGGTTTGGTGCTTTTGGACTGTATGTGCATAGATTCTTAGCTAGACATGTGTATTTAATTTCGTTAGGATTCATTTTTTGTAAAAGAAAATTAAAATTTTTTGGAGATTTGGATGTATCCGAATTTCCTACTGGACAGAGTAACAAATATCAATGAATACAAAAAAGTTATAGAAAAATTAACAAATGCATTTTTTTTTTTTTTTTATTCGGATTAATTGTGAAAAACTGGTTATTAAGGAGAGGGTGACTGTGTGGCATCTATACCAATGATGACTCATCTGCTGTCAGCGGGATACCCCGCTGACAGAAAAATGTAAACAAACTAGGGGCCGGTACTAATAAAAAAATAAAAAAATAAAAAAAAAAAAAAAAGCAGCGTGGGGTCCCCCTTATCCATAACAGGCCCTTCGGGTATGGTATGGTTTTTGAGGGGAACCCCACTCCAAAGAAAAATGGTGTTGGGTCCCCCTCAAAATCCATACCGGGCCCTAAGGTGTGGTATCGATTTTTTTAACCGCTTGCCGACCGCCGCATGTACATTTACGTTGTCAGAATGGCACGGCTGCGCAAATGGGCGTACCTGTATGTCCCCTTTTAATTTGCTGGTGCGCACCCCCGCAGCGTGCTCCTTGATCGCGCCCACGGGTCCCGCGGACTCGATGTCCGCCAGGTGCCCGCGATCATTTCACGTAGCGGCAGAACGAGGAGATGGCTATATAAACAAGGCATTCCCTGTTCTACCTTGTGACAGGACAGAGATCTACTGCTCCCTGTCATAAGGAGCAGTGATCACTGTTGTGTCACTTGTAGCCCATCCCCCCCGCAGTTAGAATCACTCCCTAGGACACACTTAACCCCTTCATTGCCCCCTAGTGTTTAACCCCTTCCCTGCCAGGGTCATTTACACAGTAATCAGTGCATTTTTATAGCACTGATCGCTGTATAAATGACAAAGGTCCCAAAATAGTGTCAAAAGTGTCCGATGTGTCCGCCATAATGTCGCAGCCATGATAAAAATCACAGATCGCCGCCATTTCTAATGAAAAAAAAAAATTATAATAAAAATGCTATAAAACTATCCCCTATTTCGTAGACGCTATAACTTTTGCGCAAACCAATCAATATACGCTTATTGCGATTTAATTTTTTACCAAAAATATGTAGAAGAATACGTATCGGCCTAAACTGAAAAAAAAAAAAAAAAACGTTTTTTTTTTTTTTTTTTTTTTTTTAAATATATTTTTGGAGATATTTATTATAGCAAAAAATATAGCTTTTTTTTTTTCAAAATTGTCGTTCGGTTTTAATTTTTTGCGCTTTAAACAAAAAAAAAAAAGAGGCGATCAAATACCACCAAAAGAAACCTCTATTTGTGGGGGAAAAAAAAGGACGTCAATTTTGTTTGGGTACAACGTCGCACGACCACGCAATTGTCAGTTTTAAAGCAACGCAGTGCCAAATTGCAAAATATAGCCCGGTCATTCAGCAGCCAAATCTTCCGGGGCTGATGTGGTTAAGGGGAACACCACATCAAAATATAAAAAAAATATGGCGTGGGGTCCCCTAAAAATCCATACCAGGGCCTTATCTGGGCAGGCAGGCCAGGAAAGGGGGGACAAGCCAGGGGCCCCCTTCTGAACCATACCAGGCCACATGCCCTCAACAAGGGGGGGTGCCGGGGAATCCTGCTGACAGCAGATGAGTCATGGTCGTTAAGGATGCGGGAGCCGCCTGCTCCTTAACAACCAGCTATTTCGAATGAATGAGAAGACACAAAACTAATTTGAAATTGGATTGAATTCAATATAACAAATCAAAATTCTTCAGTTCACAAATGCATCCGAAACAAAGTGAAAATTTCCAGTGTGCACATGTCTGTCCCCCACCCTGGGTTCTTCCCTCGTTTCTAAGGAGTGTCCCTATTTTGAGGGAAGCTTTTGGTCCAGAGCCATTTTGCCCAGTGATAATTTCAGTGGCCCATTGAAAAATCTGTATCCAGCGCCTATTTGTACTTGACTCCCTATTCGGGGGTAGAACCGTCAGCAGGACAGGAAATGGGGAAGAATCTCTCCAACGTGGTCCTGTGTTGTGACTTTCTTGAGGAACCTCAAAGGTCCATCTAGGGATTAGAGTTTGGTGAGATGCTACAATGTGAAATATTTCTGAAACTGGACCGTCTGATCCCCAACAAACACATTCTCTAAAGCCCCATACACACGGTCGGAAAATCCGACCACCAAATCCATTGGATTTGGTCCGACGGATTTAGTCCGACACTGGTGTTGCATACGCACGGTCGGACAAAGTTGTCGGAAAATCCGATCATTCTGAACGTGGTGACGTTTGTTGCCTACGACGGGACTACGTAGAGGCTGGTAGCCTATAGCTTTGGTCTTGTAATGTGATCTGAGCATGCGTGGCACTTTGTCCGTCGGAATTCGCTACACACGATCGGAATTGGTGTGATCGGACTTTGTTGTCAGAAAATCTATCCAGCAGGAGATAGGACTTTGTCCGTTGGACAATCCGATGGAAACTGTCCGATGGTGCCTACACACGGTCGGAATTTCCGACAACATTGTCCGATAGGACAAAATCCATGGGAAAATCCGACCGTGTGTATGGGGCATAAGTATTACTACCGAGTTCAGCACTTCTGTGAATGTTAAAGGGGATGACTCCCTTATACTTTTTATTATACATTTTACATGTCTTATGTTGATGATGAAGATTGATGGTTGTATGTTTTATGTGTTGTCTATATACCTCTATATGTCTGTAGGTGTTTATACTCATTGGGGAACCCTTCCCCCTGCAGAGGTGTCCTCACATTATTATCTCCGAGCACTGTGCTGTACATAGTATATTTTATTGTTAATGTCTTTAACAACCAATTATGAAGAAGGGGCTTTATTTTTCCCCGCCCCTTTCGTGACCTCTTGAGTTTGCACCTCCATCCTCTGCCATGTAATTGCCTTTTTTATTACTTCTTTATTTTATTTTATTTTTTTATGTTTTGTTTAAATGTTTTATTTTTTTTGCTTTATTGGTCATCTCCCTATTTTTTTCGGTATACTTTTTGGCATTTATACCTTTTTTTTGTAAAGGGTCAGGAAATGAGGAAGAATGTCTCCAACGTGGTCCCATATTGCAGTAGAAAGCTGGAGGAGAGCGTTGTGACTTTCTCGGGGAACCTCAAAGGTCCCTCTAGGGATTAGAGTTTAGTGAGATGCCACAATGTGAAATATTTTATTTTTTTCGTTATACTTTTTTTGCATTTATACCTTGTAAAGGGTCAGTACATCACGAAGCGATTATTTATATATATATATATATATATATATATATATATATATATTCTAGAATGCATCGTCTGTTGGGATTCTTATATCTCAGGGCCACAAGAGCACTAATCCCTTCACCCGTATTCTCATTCTATCAAGTTCTCACCCCCCCCCCCCCCACCTTTCCTATCCATACAATAGAAAATGCACCAGGAGGAGTGAGACTCCCTGATAAAACAGGAAAAGCCTGAGGAGGATAAGCATAGCTGAAACATAATTTTTTTTTATTTTATTTTTTATTTTTTTTAGCTTTTATGTGTCCCCCCTCCCACTGTTTTTGCTGCCTACTGGATTTTTTTTCTTTTTTTTGAATCCCTACCAAAATATTTAATGATTAAAGTGGATGTAAACCCCCAAATTTTTTTTTTTTTGATGTCATAATGTAGAGAATAAGATTTCCTTTCATTTTGAGCCCAGTCTTGCCACACAGATTTACTCGAGGCCTGAGCAATCCTCTTTTATTGTTCAGTTAGAGAAATCTTGACAAAGTCTTGAAAACTTTGTCAAAAACGCCCCCTTGCTGTGAGTGACAGGTGATTTACATATCTCATGCACTAGCCTGAGACAGGCACATCCTGTGTAAAAAGTTCACAATTCACATCCCCCTCCCCTCCCCTCCACCTCTCCCAGGATTGGCTGCCTTTACTGTATGTTTCTCATCATGGGATGCA
The DNA here is from genome assembly GCA_028564925.1 of Lithobates sylvaticus. Lineage (NCBI taxonomy): Eukaryota > Metazoa > Chordata > Amphibia > Anura > Ranidae > Lithobates > Lithobates sylvaticus. The sequence goes on from CM053038.1 coordinate 3,208,073, forward strand.
GTGAACAGTCAGCAGACTATAGACAGACAAGTAATTTAGGGGACATGTATATAGTCAGAGCTGGGCAGAGTAGAACGTCCAGTGATCTGATGATAACCTGTCTCAGGCTAGTGCATGAGATATGTAAATCACCCGTCACTCACAGCAAGGGGGCGTTTTTGGACAAAGTTTTCAAGACTTTGTCAAGATTTCTCTAACTGAACAATAAAAGAGGATTGCTCAGGCCTCGAGTAAATCTGTGTGGCAAGACTGGGCTCAAATGAAAGGAAATCTTATTCTCTACATTATGCAATCAAAAAAAAAATTTGGGTTTACATCCACTTTAATTTAACAATTAGTTTAACTTTGAATGGAAATGTGAAGGTGTACTTGTGTCCTGGTTTGGCTGGGGAAGGGGTAGAATTTCTCCCAGGTTTTTATTGTAGCCTTTGCCCTATTGGGGAGAATTCCCCCTCACTTCCTGTTTCAGTGACACAAGAGGAAGTAAGATTAATTCTCTTCAATGGGGACACAGAAAGAAATAGAAGCCCAATATGGGTTATATCCTTCCCCCCATTCTATTAAAGCCCCTAAAAAATGTTAAAGCTTAAAGTATAACTAGGGTTGCCACCTGCCCTGGATTCGCCCGGACAGTCCGGGTTTTTGAATCGTGTGTCCGGGTTTCAGGCAGACTGAAACCCAGACACATTATTCAGACCGGGCTGTGGCTCCCCATGTAACCAGGATAGTGCCACATATACACACTGTTGCCATCCGGGAGCTGCAGGCGGCTGTCTGGGGGCAGGTTTCCGCATCACTGGGGGGGCATGGTGGTGATGTCAGCAAGAGAAATTTGGCCACACCCACCGTTTGCTGCGGCACGCTATGCGCACCACATTACTACTCTCCTTGGGGCACCCAAAGGTGTCCCAGGCCTCTAAAGTGTTTGGGTTTGGGTTGAAGAAAAGGTGGCAACCCAAAGTATAACTAAAGGCAAAACCTTTTTTTTTTTTTTTTTTGGAGTGGAGAGGGATCAGAACTCCGATCAGTTTTTATTGCTGTCTGTGTCCCTGTTGGGGAGATTCACCTCCTATTTGTCCAATGGACCTCAAGTCACATCAAAGCGGGACCAAAGTAGTGCAGGGACTACTTTGAGGTCGCTGCGACTTGAAGTCACACAGAGATGAACGGTACTCATTGGAAATCATGGGGTACGACTTGTCATGCGACTTTTCAGTCCCAAGTCACATGAAAAGTCGCACTAGTAGAAGCCGAGCCATATGGAATTTTTTTTTTGTGGTTTTTAGCCTAGTCCTCCAGCGCCAGGTTTATTGTGTGTTAAATGCATGGCTGTTGCGTGGCTAGGCCGGCATAGACCTGAGTATAGTGTATGTCTATGGGCAGCTGTACACGGCACCTGGGCTTTCCCAATGGGAAAACTGCATTGGAATTCCCATTGAATGGGATCAGGCCTCTGTATGTAAGCGGCCTAAAGCATTTGCCTTTATGGTCGGCGTACCAGTCCTGGCCTTAGGGAGGGAGGCCCCCGACTGGCGATCAGACTCTAATTGAAACTGTGTTTTTATGAAGCTCCGCCCATTTCTAGGCGTCTGTCCGTCCGTGTAATTCACTTACTTGTTGGAAACCTTCTCAGCGGAGATCTGAAGGTCTCCTTTACCTGAAATAATGTGTTCTGTAGATGTTGTACACAGCTCTGTCCTGAGGACTCATTTTGTTGTGTAAAATGTTTGTAAAGTTATTTATGTTTTATAAAAAAAACAGCAGAGTTTATAACTGTATACAAGGTGTCCGTGTCTTCTTAATATTTAATTAAAGGAGATTCACTATGCTGTTGCATCTCACTCAGAAAAAAATTACATCATTGTTCAATTCAGTGGTAGCTGAAAACTGAACTATTGCACACCAACCGAAACTGAAATCAGGCTTGCATTGCTGTTTATGTGTATTAACCGCTTGCCGACCAGCCGCCGCAGTTTTACTGCGGCAGAATGGCACGGGCAGGCGAATCGACGTTATTTTACATTGCTTCCTTAGGCGGCCACAAGGGGTGTTCGCCCCCCGGAGCCGATGCGGGTATACTTGTATGAACAGCTGATCTGTCACTTCTTCCTTCAGAGAACGGGGATCTCTGTGTTTACACACAGAGATCCCGGTTCTCAGAGGGGAGAAGTGACAGATCGTCTGCTCATATAAAGTATGAACAGTGATCTGTCCCCTCCCCCCCCCCCCCTTCAGTTAGAACACACTTGAGGGAACACACTTAGCCCCTTGATCGCCCCCTAGTGTTAACCCCTTCCCTGCCAGTGACATTATTACAGTAATCAGTGCATTTTTATAGCACTGATCACTGTATAAATGACAATGCTCCCAAAAATGTGTCAAAATTGTCCGGTGTGTCCGCCACAAAGTCGCAGTCATGATAAAAATCGCAGATCGCCACCATTACAAGTAAAAAAAAAGAAATAATAAAAACGCTATAAATCTATCCCCTATTTTGTAGACACTATAACTTTTGCGCAAACCAATCAATAAACACTTATTGTGATTTTTTTATTGCCAAAAATATGTAGAAGAATACGTATCGGCCTAAACTGAGGAAAAAATACCTTTTTAAAAAAATTAAAAATGGGGATATTTATTACAGCAAAAAGTACAAAATATTGTTGTTTTTTTTTTTTTCAAAATTGTCGCTCTTTTCTTGTTTAAAGGCGCAAAAAATAAAAACCGCAGAGGTGATCAAATACCACCAAAAGAAAGCTCTATTTGTGGGAAAGAAAGGACGCCAATTTTGTTTGGGTACAGCGTTGCACCACCGCGCCATTGTAAGTTAAAATGACGCAGTGCCGAATCGCAAAAAGTGTTTTGGTCAGGAAGGGGGTAAAATCTTCCGGGGCTGAAGTGGTTAACATTGTATATAGCTGTATGGAATTTAATCCAAGTCCTGCAGGGGGAGCTGATGAGGCCCCCTTAATGCATTGTAGAAGGTCACTGCAGTCACACACACACATACCACCTCACAGGGTCTCTAGATACTCGCTCATCCATGTCTTTATGGACCTTGCTTTGTGCACTGGTCCAAATCATTTGGTGAAGGGGGGATTATGGTGGGGGGTTGTTTTTCAGGGGTTGGGTTTGGCCCCTTAGTTCCAGTGAAGGGAACTCTTAAGGCATCTTCATGCCAAGACATTTTGGACAATTTCATGCTCCCAACTTTGTGGCAACAGGTCCAACTTTATGGACCTTTCTTTTCCTTGCAAGTTCCTCCACCCCAAACTCACTCATCCGTGTCTTTATGGACCTTGCTTTGTCCTCTGGTGGGCAGTCATGTTGGAACAGGAAGGGGCCGCCCCCAAACTGTTCCCACAAAGTTGGGAGCATGAAATTGTCCAAAATGTCTTGGTATGCTGACGCCTTAAGAGTTCCCTTCACTGGAACTAAGGGGCCAAGCCTAATCCCTGAAAAACAACCCCCCACCATAATCCCCCCCCCTCCCCCACACCATAATCCCCCCTCCACCAAATGATTTGGGGCAGTGCACAAAGCAAGGTCCATAAAGACATGGATGAGCGAGTTTGGGGTGGAGGATTGACTGGCCTGCACAGAGCCCTGACCTAAACCAGATATAAAGCCTTTGGGATGAATTAGAGCGGAGACTGCGAGCCAGGCCTTTTCGTCCAACAGATTCTTATAAGCCCCCTGCCTGCAGACCTCTACAACCACAGCCCAGGGTTGTCGGGAAGAGGCCCTTGTCCCTACCCCAAAGCACCCCCCCCATGTTGAGGGCATGTGGCCTGGTATGATTCGGAGGGGGGGGGCGCTCGCTTATCCCCCCTTTCCCTACCTGCTGGGCTGCATGCTCGGATAAGGGTCCAGTATGGATTTTTGGGGGATTCCACTGCATTTAAAAAAAAAAAAAGTGGCATGGGGTTCCCCTTAAAATACAATCCTAAAGGGTCTGGTATGGATTTGGGGGGGGGGGACCCCCACTCGTTTTTTTTCACATTTCTCTATTGCTGGCAATTTAAATATAATTTTTTTTTTCTTCAGAAATGTCAGTTTTGCTGCAGCAGGTTCTATACATGCTACAGATGCACCACTTTACAGGCAGACTAAGGGGACCCCCAGGCCCCCCCCCCCCAGGCACAATATTTAAAGGAAATTTAATTTTTATAGTTTTTTTGCATTCATACATGTCCCCCAGGGCAGTACCCAGCCCCCCATACCCCTTTTTAAGAAGAAAACTTGCAAAATGGGGACTTTTGATTTTTCAAGTTTGGGTCACATAGACATTCATTGGGGTACGGAGTTCAGGTGTCAACCGAACTGGAAGGGGTGTTCGGCCCAACCACTTTAAATCCCTCTCTGTCCAAATAAAATGATATATATTATATTATGGTGGACTACAAAAGGTGTAAGAAACAGAACTGAGATGACCCCCCGAATAAAAAAAAAAAAAAATGCGCTGGGACTCTTTGGTGACTAAGAAAGAAATAGGCCCCCGGGACTCAAGTGGTTAAATAGAAGCAGAGTTCCTCTTTAGATTACAGAAGTCCTTTGGCCCTTCGCACAGCGATGACTCAGCGATGGAATGCGATGTGGGACGGGAAGTCATCATTATTCGATGTTCGTGTTCCGTGTTAATAAACAGCCACTTATGAAAGGAGCGTGTTGTTATGTTCTCCTGTCCTTATCAGGCCCCATTGATGGTCAGCGCAGCTTCTCCGGGAACCCTCCGGAGTCCGGGGGCTGTTTTTCGATGTAACCGCTCCCAACGCAAACACACTTATCTGTCACTCTTTCTTTTGCGTAACACGCCAGCAAATTGTACACTTCTGGGTAAACATTTGCAGTGTCCGATTGTTTTTTTCTCTTGTATTACTGACAGGTTGTGTCCCGAAACCCAGCTGCATCTCCTATTGGCTAGAAGGGCAGCTGTGTTCTGATTGGCCGGCCATAGACTTACAACTCTGAAAACAATGCTGGTCTCTGAAATTAATCTGGAAGGATTTGTATGTTGTGATTGGCTTTACATAAATGCTTTTTTTGAAGTGTATCAATGGTAAAGATTTCTGTACAGTGATACATTATATTGTCAAAAGTATTAGGACGCCTGCCTTTACAAGAACTAGACATGTGCACAACCAAAAAATGTAGTTTAGTTTCCATTGATTCGTAATTAGACATGTGCAATTCGTTTCGTTTTTTTTTTTCGTTTTTTCTTTTTTTTCGTTATTTTCGTTCGTTCGTTTTCGTACAAATGAACGAATCGTTCGAATCGTACGAATCCGAATAACGAATCATTCGAATCGAACGAATCCGAAAAACAACGAAAATCCGAAAAAAACTAATTAGAAACAACGAATTTACTAATGAAGAAAATCCGAAAAACGAACCAAAAAATTCGTACATTCGTAACGTTTTTTTTTTTTTTTTTTTTGAATTGGTAATTTTCCGTGTCCCTTACAATGGCGCTGCTAAACGTACTTCGAATGGATTGAACAAAAAAATTCGTACATTCGTAACTTTTTTTTTCGATTCGTAGTTTTCTGTGTCTCTATTGAACAAAAAAATTTGTACATTCGTAACTTTTTTTTTTTTCGATTCGTATCTTTTTTTTTCGATTCGTAAATTATTAAAATGTAATAAAAGCATACACAGTACATAAAATTATGAATTATGCTCCGATTACGAATCTACGAATGTACGAATAAATACGAATGCGTCCGAAAATTTAACTAACGAATCAACGAAAAAATAACTCTTACGAATGTACGAATCGTTACGAATCCGAACACCGATGACTTACGAATGTACGAATCGTTACGAATCAACGGAAACGAAAAAAACGAAACGAAAAAAAACGAATTTTTTTGTTGTCTATTCGTAATTTCGTAAGACGTGGGTTTTCGTATTCGGACTCGTTCGTATTTTCGTAAGAGTCATTTTTCGTTGATTTGTATTTCCGTTAGTCTAATTTTCATTGATTCGAAATTCGTATTTTGGTTATATTTCATATTCGGACTCGTTCGTATTTTCGGAAGAGCTATATTTTGGTTGATTTGAAATGATTCGTATTTCCGCGAGTCTAATTTTGGTTGATTCGAAATTCTTACTTTCGTAGATTTAATCACATTCGTACTTTCGTGAGATTGACTGCCTAATTTTTTTCGTACTTTCGTAACATTGTTTTCGTAGATTCCTAATCGGAGCATAATTTTACGTAATGTGTATTCTATTATATGTTTAAGAAACAAAAAATTTCTCTCTCACAAGTCACATCTTAACTCACAAATCCACCAAAACAGTCTCACCAACCCATCCACACCCTATCTGGACTCTGGATGGAATGCACTGCAGTCTAACACAGAAAAACACACAAGGGAAAAAGAAACTACCTCTTCAGGGGAAGGGGCAACCTCTTCAGGGGAAGGGGCAACCTCTTCAGGGGAAGGGACAACCTCCTTAGGGGAAGGGACAACCTCCTTCAGGGGAAGGGACAACCTCCTTAGGGGAATGGACAACCTCTTCAGGGGAAGGGACAACCTCTTCAGGGGAAGGGACAACCTCCTTAAGGGAAGGGACAACCTCCTTCAGGGGAAGGGACAACCTCTTCAGGGGAAGGGGCAACCTCTTCAGGGGAAGGGACAACCTCCTTAGGGGAAGGGACAACCTCCTTAGGGGAAGGGACAACCTCCTTCAGGGGAAGGGACAACCTCCTTAGGGGAAGGGACAACCTCTTCAGGGGAAGGGACAACCTCTTCAGGGGAAGGGACAACCTCCTTAAGGGAAGGGACAACCTCTTCAGGGGAAGGGGCAAGCTCTTCAGGGGACGGGGCAACTTCTTTAGGGGAAGGGACAACCTCTTCAGTGAAAAGGGACAAGCTTATTGGCCAACGTCCAGAAATATTTCAGCACTAACAAATTCGTTCTTTAGAATTCTTGATCAGCAGGATTTTTGTTATTTCGGATTTTTGTTGTTTTGATTTACGTTTTCCGAATATTCGTAATTTCGATTTTTCGTTCATTTTGATTTTCGTTATTTTCGTTATTTTGAATCTTTGTTCGGTATTTTCAATGTTTTCGTTTTCTGGGATTTTCATTCTTTTGTATTTTCGCTGTTTCTAATTTAATTATTTCGTATTTTAGTTATTTTCCACATTCGTTCTTTTCGATAATTCGTTGTTTGTTTGCACGTTTAGTAAAACGTTTCTTCATTCGTATGTTTACGAATTAACGAAAATAACGATTTTTGACGAATAACGAATTTGTAGCAAAAATAATAGCACATGTCTAACAAGAACTTTAATGGCATCCCAGTCTTACTCCGTAGGGTTCAATATTGAGTTGACCCACCCTTTGCAGCTATAACAGCTTCAACTCTTCTGGGAATGCCGTCCACAAGGTTTAGGAGTGTCTATGGGAATATTTGACCATTCTTCCAGAAGCGCATTTGTGAGGTCAGGCACTGATGTTGGATGAGAAGGCCTGGCTTGCAGTCTCCACTCTAATTCATCCCAAAGGCATAGCTCCCAACTGTCCCTGAGTTTGAGGGACTGTCCCTGATTTGGAGCAATGTCCCTCTGTTCCTCATCCCTCCTGATTTGTCCCTCATTTTGGTCTGATCTATATAGTTGTATATAAAATGCACTTTTTATCTTTCAAAAAGTGTTTCCCAGCGCTAAGCCATTTATCTAAATTGTTGCATTTTTCAATTTTAAAAGCCAAGGAATAATAGTGGTAAAAAAAAGCACTTGTGGATTTAATTAACCTTTTTTTTTGGCTATTTCCCCTTTAAGGGGGCGTGCCCTATGCCTACATACGTTTTGTAGTAGGTGTCCCTCATTACCATCTCAAAATTGTTGGAAGGTGTGCCAAAGGTGTTCTATTAGGCTGAGGTCAGGATTCTGTACAGGCCAGTCAATTTCCTCCACCCTAAACTCACTCACACATGTCTTTATGGACATTGCTTTGTGCACTGGTCCAAACCAGGGGGGATTATGGTGTGGGGGTTGTTTTTTAGGGGTCAGGCTTGACCCCTTAGTTCCAGTGAAGGGAACTCTTAAGGTGTCAGCATACCAAGACATGTTGGACAATTTCATGCTCCCAACTTTGTGGGAACAGTTGGGGGACGGCCCCTTCCTGTTCCAACATGACTGCCCACCAGTGCACAAAGCAAGGTCCATAAAGACATGGATGAGCGAGTTTGGGGTGGAGGCATTTTTGGGATTGTAAAGGCATGAGGATGATGGTGGATTTCCTTTCCAATGGTCAGACCATAAATTGACAATAACTTGCTAACCCAACTTTGTGAGAAAGACAAAAGGTGTTCTTTTCCACCAGGACAATGTTCGGCCTCACATCTCTACAGTTGCAATGGCAACAATTTATCAGAGTGGCTTCAAAATAATAACTCATCCACCATACTCACCAGATCCAGCACCTTCAGACTTCCTCCTCTTCACTAAGCTCAAAAGCCATCACGATGGAACCAGATGTTCTTCAACAGAGGAGGTTATACATGCCGGAACTGTGAGGAAGGGTGTGATACTTACCTTACCCCCCTTCAAGCAGCTCCACTACTATTCCCTTCTCTCTCCAGGACTCGGGTTGGTATTTTTGGCATCATAACGTGATTTGTAGGACTATTAACCCTGCATTGTATATGGAGGACCACACATTGTAGGTGCAACCACAGCCAGAGGCACCATAGAGAAGAGTCTTTTTGGGAACAGTCACATCATTGGATAGACTCTGCTAGAGCAAGGAGTAAGTTCAATATTACACCTTATTCCTCTACCCCTAGGCAAGAATGAACATTTAACCCTTGCAGTTTGGGGGTGCTGTGAAGATAATCATTTTCTTGTGCTTGGAGTTGGGCTTTAAGGTGAGAGGGAGGACTTCATAGAAGACACAAACTTTGTGTTCTGCAGCTTCATTACTATTCCTAAAAAGGCCAATTTTATTCCTTTTAATAGACTGCCATCTTGTGGAAATAGAAGGGTATTGCACCTATAAATATTTGCCTACCTAAACTATGTTCATGCAGCTCCAACATGTAATATTCAGGTCAGCATTGACTCGATCTAATTTAGACTTTAGAGCGGAACAGGGGTGGACTGACAACTCATGGGGCCCCCGGGCTATAGGACATTAGGGGGCCCCCAGGCAATCAGAGATTATGGGGCAACACAGTATAAACACACACACAGTATACAATCACACAGTATACACATACATGTACACACAGTATACAATCACACAGTATACACATACATGTACACACAGTATACAATCACACAGTATACACATACATGTACACACGGTATACAATCACACAGTATACACATACATGTACACACAGTATACAATCACACAGTATACACATACATGTATACACAGACAGTTTCTATTGGCTGAGAAGGTACTGGAGAGGTGGGGCAGCTATAATCTCTGGATTTTTAGACCAAAAGGATGTCGGTAAGGGACATTTCAGAAACGGATGTAAAAAAACCCACAGATTTTTACATACTGTCCCTGGTTTTACTGAGGCTGGCAACCCTGATGGGGCCCCCCAGTGGCCCGGGGCCCTCAGGAAGTGCCCGAGTGGCCGAATGGTCAGTCCGCCCCTGGAGCAGAAATAAATATTTCTATTACAGGAGGTAATGTGATCAGATTTCTGCCAAGATACTGCTTTGTGTTTTGTTGAAGTCTGACACTTTGTTAATTTTTCTGCTAATCTATGAAGATTTGAAAGGGAAATTTACAGCAATGCATGGACAACCCATGATCTTCTACACTACTCTGCAGTCTTTCATCCATCATCCATCCATATGATGGATGGGTGATCCAACTCATCTACCCAATTCCCGAGGAGTGACTGTGGATAGAGGAGATGAGACATAAGAGCCCTTTTTGACCCCCCCCCCCCCCCGTAATAGGTTTATTCACAAGGCGGAGGAACCGAATTTGATGTTGATACACAAGAACTTTTGCACATATAAGGTTGCTGTGAAGGCCTCACACTGGTGCCATACTGAAGACATACGGACTGATTTATCTAGCGCAACACATTTTTTTTATTTTACTTGTTTATGTGATAATATCTCACATCATTGGGGCTGCTAATTTACATTATTTAGTTTGAGGTTTTTTTCACGAGCGCAGGTTTTTTCTTGTTTTTCATATTTACGCTCACCTCCCATATTTGACCCAAGTATAGTTTAGGTCACAATACACTTTTCCCTTTAAACCCGGGATGGTACTGCATAGCCACTCTCCAGCAGAGAATCGTCACCAGAACTCTATCCATATCCATCCTCATGCCCCTTAAAGTATCACTAAACCTACATCATAAAAAAACGATGAATAAATGGTGTATTACGTGCTGTTCATACTCACTCAGTCACTATAAGATCTATTTTCTGTATTCTGCAAAAATCCTGGTTGATCCTGCTGCTCTCTATCTCCCCCTCCTGTCCATGTCCCCACTGTAGTTGGAGATTTTGCAGAGCAGTGTTGGCAGATCTGCACATGCTCAGTTTTCAGTGAGTTTCTATGCTGAGCATTCTCTCCCTATCACATCTAAACAGCCCATGTGACTATAGCGAAGGGTCTCAAACTCACGGCCCTTCAGCTGTTGCGAAACTACAAGTCCCATCATGCCTCTGCCTGTGGGAGTCATTCTTATAACTGTCAGCCTTGCAATGCCTCATGGGACTTGTAGTTTCACAACAGCTGGAGGGCATTTGCGCGTGTACTTGTACTCGCAGAAATGCTCCCGATGCCTTATCCGATACCTGGTCGTGGGCAGCGAGGGTGGGTGGAGTCAGTGGGCGGAGAGGGTGGGCGCAGTTAGTGGAGCGGAGAGCGAGTCCTCACCTGCAGTGGAACGAGTTATATAAGCTGGCAGGGGTGCAGGGCGCAGCTGCATCAGGATCGGTGACAGGAGCTGTCGTATTTTGTCACCGCCAGCAGCTGAACATCCCGACGCCCATCTTGGTACACCCTGCACTCGGCTGCAGTAAGCCAGCAGCGGACATCTTGTTACACCCAGCCCATATAGTTGGCAAGATGTCTGCTGCTGCTGCTGCTGCTGCTGCTTACTGTGGCCGAGTGCAGGGTGTACCAAGATGGGCGTCGCAGCATAGCATTTTAAAATAAATTCTTTCCTCATCTCATTTATTGCTGCATTTCAGTGCCAGCCACCTGTCAGTGCCATCTATCAGTGCCCATCAGTGCCCATAAGTGCCACCTATCAGTCTCCATCTATCAGTCTCCATCTATCAGTCCCCATCAGCCTGTGCCCATCAGTCAAATTGTCACATTACATAAAACAAAAGTATTGGTAATCGGTATCGGCGAGTATTGGAAAAAAAAGTATCGGGACAACCCTACTATACAGTGGGGACGGAAAGTATTCAGACCCCCTTAAATTTTTCACTCTTTGTTATATTGCAGCCATTTGATAAAATAATTTAAGTTCATTTTTTTCCCTCATTAATGTACACACAGCACCCCATATTGACAGAAAAACACAGAATTGTTGAAATGTTTGCAGATTTATTAAAAAAGAAAAACTGAAATATCACATGGTCCGAAGTATTCAGACCCTTTGCTGTGACACTCATATATTTAACTCGGGTGCCGTCCATTTCTTCTGATCATCCTTGAGATGGTTCTACACCTTCATTTGAGTTCAGCTGTGTTTGATTCTACTTATTGGACTAGATTAGGATAGCAACACACCTGTCTATATAAGACCTTACAGCTCACAGTGCATGTCAGAGCAAATGAGAATCATGAGGTCAAAGGAAGGAGGTCATATACTGTATTTGTATGACAATTTAACATGGTTTACCAATATTATTTATTTATTTTTACTCTGTATCCCAAAGGCTGTTTTTTTTTATTTGAACATGTGACCAGCAGTAGAGCACTAGAAGCTCCTCCTGCTTATGTTTCCCTGCAGCCAGGCTGGGAGAGAGCCGGGTCATGTGACAGTTATATATCGATTAGGAAAAATGGACTTTGATTTTGATCGCCGCCATTACTAGTAAAAAAAATTATAAAAAATAAATAAACTTAAAATATTCCATAGTTTGTAGATGCTATAACTTTTGCACAAACCCAATCAATTTTAAATAAAAATATGTAGCATATTAACCTACATTTATGAAGAAACTTGATTTTTTTAAATTTTTTTATTGGATATGTTTTATAACAAAGTAAAACATTCTTTTTTTTTTTTTTTTTTATTGTCTGTCTTTTTGTTTAGGCCTCATGCACACAGGTCATTTTTACAGCTGCTTTTATCAGCGTCAGATGTTTTTTTTTTTGCAGCTTAAAAATGCCTCTCCATGTTATTCTATGTGTCCATGCACACACAGGCTTTTAGGAGCTGTAAGTGGCATAGACATTTTCAAGCTGCAAAAATACCAGAGGGCTAGTGCGTTCTAAGGACCGGCGTTACAGCTATAAAACGTCTGACGCTGCTAAAGGCTGCTAAACGTGGCTTAACGCTGGATATAGCATTAAGCTGCGCCAAACTTTTTTATTCTACATGTCAAAAGCAATGGTTCCATATGAGAGCCCATTGATTTGAAAAGATCCAAAGTCGTATCCAAGTCGGATCATGATGGTCTGACTTGTGGTGTGACTTGTGCTCTGAGGATCTTGAAGAGGAACCCCATGCCAAAATGAAAAAAAAACAGCGTGGGGTCCCCTCCTAAAACCAGACCCTTACCTGAGCATGCGGCCCGGCATGTCAGGAAAGGAGGGGATGAGCGAGGGTTGGGTGCTTTGGGGCGGGGGGGCTCTGCCCCACAGGGCCTCTTCCCCACAACCCTAGATGGTGGTTGTGGGGGTCTGCAGTCAGGGGACCTATCCAAATCTGGAAGCCCTCTAAAAGAAGGGGGCCCACAGATCCCAGCCCCCACCCTATGTGAATGAGTAAGGGGTACATTGTACCCCTACTCATTCACCCAAAAAGTTATCAAAAATAAATAAAAACACTACACAGATTTTTGATAAAGTCCTTTATTAAAGAAGCTCTGAGGTATCTTCTTCCTCCGGTTCTTCTCCCTCCTCCACTGATGTCTTCTCCCTCTGGTTCTTCTCCCTCCACTGTCTTCCGCTACTGTCTTCTTCTGCTGCCTTTGGTTCTTCTCCCTCCTCCACTGATGTCTTCTCCCTCTGGTTCTTCTCCCTCCTCCACTGATGTCTTCTCCCTCTGGTTCTTCTCCCTCCTCCGCTGATGTCTTCTCCCTCTGGTTCTTCTCCCTCCTCCGCTGATGTCTTCTCCCTCTGGTTCTTCTCCCTCCACCGCTGATGTCTTCTCCCTCTGGTTCTTCTCCCTCCACTGTCTTCTTCTGCTGCCTTTTGGATCTTCTTCCTCCTGATGTCTTCTCCCTCTGGTTCTTCTCCCTCCACTGTCTTCCTCCACTGTCTTCTTCTGCTGCCTTTGGTTCTTCTTCCTCCTGATGTCTTCTCCCTCTGGTTCTTCTCCCTCCACTGTCTTCTTCTGCTGCCTTCGGTTCTTCTTCCTCCTGATGTCTTCTCCCTCCGGTTCTTCTCCCTTCACTGTCTTCCTCCACTGTCTTCTTCTGCTGCCTTTGATTCTTCTTCCTCCTGATGTCTTCTCCCTCCGGTTCTTCTCCCTTCACTGTCTTCCTCCAATGTCTTCTTCTGCTGCCTTTTGGTTCTTCTTCCTCCTGATGTCTTCTCCCTCTGGTTCTTCTCTCTCCACTGTCTTCTTCTGCTGCCTTTTGGTTCTTCTTCCTCCTGATGTCTTTTCCCTCTGGTTCTTCTCCCTCCACTGTCTTCCTCCACTGTCTTCTTCTGCTGCCTTTGGTTCTTCTTCCTCCGGTTCTTCTCCCTTCACTGTCTTCTTCTGCTGCCTTTTGGTTCTTCTTCCTCCTGATGTCTTCTCCCAACGATAGCTCCTGCTGTTGTGTTAGGTCCGGGAGTGTGTGCCATTACTTACAGTATATAGCCAATGGGCGTGGACATCAGGTGATGTCATCCGGAGACCTCGCCCCCTTGTGACGTCACCTCCCCAATCATGCCCTGGGCGGTGATGTCACAAGGGGGTGGGGTTTCCGGATAATGTCACCGGATGGCCACGCCCCATGGCTATATAAGTAATGGCACACGCCGCCAGACCTAACACAACAGTGGAGAAATGCGCATTTATGCCAACGCAAAAAGCAAATAAAAGCACATTTTTACAGCCGCTTTTTCCTGGCGTTGGTAGTGGCTTTGCAGCTCATTTTTTCTAACGCCCTGTGTGCATGAGAACTTATAGTGCAAAAAACAAAAAAACGCAGAGGTGATCAAATATCACCAGAAGAAAGCTCTATTTGTGGGAAAAAATTTTTTTTATGTGTGTACAGAGTTGCATGACCATGCAATTGTCAGTTAAAGTGGTTGTTGGCCCACTTCTACTAAATCCTGTAATCCCCTCTGTACCATAATACAGTGGTCATCAACCCTGTCCTCAGGGCCCACTAACAGGCCAGGTTTGCAAGATAACTGAAATACATCACAGGTGATATCATTTGCTGCTCAGTGATTGCAGTATTCTAGTCTGCATCTCCCCAAGGTAATACAAAAACCTGGCCTGTTAGTGGGCCCTGAGGACAGGGTTGGTGACCACTGCCATAATAATAAGTGTCCTTGTGTCTGTGTAATGTAAAAAAATCTGCCGATCTGTACCTATATAAGCTCGGCTCCCTGCGCTCAGCTGGCTTGTTAGCCATCTTCTCTCTCCAGCTCACAGCTACAGTGGGTGGGGCTAAGCCCTCCTGCTGACGTCAGCCGGGGAGGAGGGGAAGAGAGGAGAGAGCCAACACTCGGCTGAGCGCCGGGAGCTGTGCTCATATAGGTACAGATCGGGAGATCTTTTACATTACACAGGGACACTTATTATTATATTACTTTTATATTAGTACAGAGGGGATTACAGAATTTAGTAGAAGTTATGAGAGCAGCAAGAGTGGGGGGGGTCGGGTTTGGATGATTGGGCGCTGGTGAGAGAAGACAGGCAGGGAGGGGAGGGGGGAGGAGGACAGAAGAGACACAGGACAGCAGGGCTGCGGATGACGGAATCACGTAAACTGACCACGGTGTCAGGGCTCAGCAGCCATGATTATCATGGTCAGTTTACAGGGGAGGGTAAAGCCAGGCAGGATCAGCCATTTTTAGGTGTTACAGGGGTCCAAATGACACAGCACAAGCACTGTGCTGTATAACATGCTTTAACCACTTCCAGACCAGCCTCGTTTTGGATTTTAGGTGTTTACATGTTTAAAACAGTTTTTTTTGCTAGAAAATGACTTAGAAAAAAAACAATATATAATGTTTGGGGGTTCTAACACCCTAGAGAATAAAATGGCGGTCATTGCAATACTTTTTTTCACACCGTATTTGCGCAGCAGTCTTACTTTTTGGAAAAAAGTCACTTTTTTGAATAAAAAAATAAGACAACAGTAAAATTAGCCCAATTTTTTTTGGATTGTGAAATATAATGTTACACCGAGTAAATTGATACCCAACATGTCCTGCTTCAAAATTGCGGCCGCTCGTGGAATGGCGTCAAATTTTACCCTCAAAAATCTCCATAAGCGACATTTAAAAAATTCTACAGGTTGCATTTTTTGAGTTACAGAGGAGGTCCATGGCTAGAATTATTGCTCTCGCTCTACCGATCGCGGCGATACATCACATGTGTGGTTTGACTACCGTTTTCATATGCGGGCGCTGCTCACGTATGCGTTTGCTTCTGCGCGCAAGCTCGTCGGAACGGGGTGTTTTAAAAAATTTTTTTTTGTTTTTCTAATTTATTTTACTTAATTGTATTATTTTTTACACTGTTTTAAAAAAAAATGGATCACTTTTATTCCTATTACAAGGAATGTAAACATCCCTTGTAATAGAAAAAAGCATGACACGACGGATCCGGTAAGTGGCGGAAGGCGCGGGAGGGGGGGGGGCACCTCTCCCGCCGCCGATAATGGTGATCTCGCGGCGAACCCGCCGCAGAGACCACCATTATCAGAAAGGGGACCGCTCACTGTGAAGAGGGATACCTCGGTTGTGGCAGCAGCTGCTGCCGTTACCGAGATATCCCGCTTCAAAAAAATGACGTGTATATATACAGTGAGGGGTCGGTAAGTGGTTAAGGGAACGAGATCTGTTTGTTTTTTTGGGGTTAACAAACTATTTAAAGTACTGCAGTGCCACATCGCAAAAAATGGCCTGGTCATGAAGGGGGGTAAATCTTCTGGAGGTCAAGTGGTTAAAATATAAAATGTTAAGTAAGAGTATCATACATTTATATCCCATCACCCATTGAGGACCAGTAGCTCCACTGCTTTTGCACTCTTCGGCAAATCCAGCATCTAATGAGTCCTGTATTGTCCTCCTCCAGCACACAGCTTCATACAAACCCACTTCTGATCTCTCCTGCAGGGATCAGTCCATGTGGGTGACTCGGAGTCCGCATGGAAAGGCCGGCAGTGACAAATTGGGGGCAGACTCCATTCAGAGAACAAGGATCCCCCCACCATGGGGGAGGGGGAGCCGGCTGTGCAAGATAAATACCAGGATGACAGATAAATGCTGGCTGTGTTCCCTGAGTCGGGTTATATATGAAATGTTCAGTTTTTAATTTCTTCAATACAAAACAGAATCCCCCATCCTGTCCTGGTGTATTAGTTCATTTGTGATGATTCATGTTCCTCTTGGGTTGGGTTTGCTCATATGGATATCTCATCCAAGCAATGTCCCCTCCTCCATTCACAGCTGTAGTAGAGTCTCATCTTCATGGGTCCTCAGTGGACAACCTTTAGTCCTGGCTGTAGCTTTTTCAGCTTTTCAATTTCTCCTATTGCTTCCTTTGACCAGAAGTTGTCCCTGATCCTAGAAGAAGAGGATATAAATAGTCATCAAATCTTAGCAGAACACTCTGTACAATCTCTTGTAGGACAACTGAGTAGTGACACTGCACTGTGGAGGCTGATGGGAAATTGCAGATTATGGTGTGCATTTTATCAACAGTGGTAAATCACAGCTGATAAAATTGTCTGCATTCTCAGAGTAAATAGTTTTCCTAAGTGCCAGTTTATGAAGAATTGTAGATCGTTTCTTTTCATTTAGAAAAAAATAGTCTTTACTGAACGAAAACTACATACACTGTTTAGAAATTTTTTGAGGATTTTTTGTTTATCCTGCTGCTTTGAATTTTCATGTCACTATGGTGGAAAAGAAATGTCCATTTTCCCGCAACTATTGCCGCGTACACACGATCGGAAATTCGACCAGCAAAATACAGATGAGAACTTTTGGTCGGAAAATGCAACCGTGTGTATGCTCCATCGGACTTTTGCTGTCTGAAATCCCGCCAGCAAAAGATAGGAGAGCAGGTTCTCAATTTTTCGGTCGGAAAAAGTTTCGATTGGAAATTCCGATCGTCTGTACCAATTCTGAGGCGCAAAATTCTTACGCATGCTCAGAAACAATTAGACGCATGCTCGGATGCATTGAACTTCATTTTCTCGGCTCGTTGTAGTGTTGTACGTCACCACGTTCTTGGCGGTCGAAATTTCAGCGAACTTTTGTATGACCATGTGTATGCAAGCTAAGCTTGAGCGGAATTCCGTCGGGAAAAAACATCCAAGATTTTTCCGATGGAAAATCCGATCGTGTGTACGCGGCATAACAATTAGAAGATTGAACAAACATTCTTAAAATGAAAAATTCAAAACAAAATTCTGCATTGTTCTAGTATGAAGCCAGCTTGTAATATGCAATATTGCAGCACAAGTATACAGTACAACTTTCCAACAATATAAATGTGAAAATATAATAAAAAAAAAAGTGAGACTCTGCAACATAAAAATTATTTATAGTTAGCATATATGAAAAGAGCAGCAATAGTAGTAGTGAGACTCTTCGACAAAAAAGTCACAAATAAACAACAGTAATCTTTCTTGATCTACCTGACCTTGGCTTGGTATCAAGAGATCCCCAAATTTTCCACTTCTTAGTAAGTGATTGAACAGTACTGACTGGCATATTCAAGGCTTTGGATGTCTTTTTATATCCTTTTCCATCGTTGTAAAGTTTCATTACCTTGTTACGCAGGTCTTTTGACTGTTCTTTTCTACCTCCTCGTGGCTCAGTGTCTAGCCTGCTTCCAAGTGAGAGCTAACAAACTCATTGACTATTTACACACAGACACTAATTGTGGTTTAAAAAGCCAAACATGTGAGAAATTAACCTTTTAATTGCCATTCAAACCTGTGTGTGCCACCTTCTGTGTCTGTACCAAGGCCAAACATTGCAGGGTGTGCAAACTTTTTATCAGGGCCATTTGGGTGATTTCTGTTATCATTATGATTGAAAAAGGATCAAAAAAATGTGACAATAAATGATCAGTCATATTTTCAATATAAATGCCAAAATGTCACAATTTCTGCCAGGGTATGCAAACTTTTGAGCACAACTGTATATACTAGTGCTGCAGTCTTGTATATTATACTATTTGAACTTCTATATCTGACTTCCTGCTAGAGGATGGTTTTCAGTATTATGCCGCGTACACACGATCGGAAATTCCGCCAGCAAAAGTCCGATGTGAGATTTTGGTTGGAAATTCCGACCGTGTGTATGCTCCATCGGACTTTTGCTGGTGGCATTTGATTGAGAGCAGATTCTCTGTTTTTCCGACGGAAAAAGTTCCTATCGGAAATTCCGATTGTCTGTAGCAATTCCGACGTGCAAAATTCCTACGCATGCTCGGAAACAATTCGACGCATGCTCGGAAGCATTGACCTTAATTTTCTCAGCACGTCGTAGTGTTGTACATCACTGCGTTCTTGACGGTTGAAAGTTCAGAGAACTTTTGTGTGACCGTGTGTATGTAAGCCAAGCTTGAGCGGAATTCCGTCGGAAAAACCATCCAAGATTTTTCCGACTAAAATTCCGATTGTGTGTACGGGGCATCAGAGTTTGCACAAAGTTTTTCAAGTTTTTTTTTTTATTGCAGAAGGGAGTTGGCTCGCTCACAATTTTGCCTAAGAATACAGATATGAATAAAGAATGGTACAAAAACATCCTCCGAGAGCAACTTCTCCCAACCATCCAAGATAGAGTTGCCACATGTCCGGTTTTGACCCGGACAGTCTGGGATTTGAATCCAGTACATCTGAAAACCAGTAAAATTATTCAAACTGGATATCGGCTCTCAGCATTTCTGTCTAATGAGGAAGAGAGGATGTAGCGCAACCAGTGGAGAGCGGGGGCAGGGCTATGTCTCTGGCAGCACAGTGAGTCTAATCACGGAGGGCACCCCCACCTGGCTCAGGTTATACTCTGCTTCCTCATAGAGTTGCCACCTTTTCTTCTAACCAAACCCGAACACTTTAGCGGCACCCGGAAAAAATGTTTTTGTTTGTTTCCAGTATACATTATGCATATATTTTGTGATTAAACAACATTTCTAATCATTTATTAACCGCTTCTTGACCGCCGCTTGCCGATGTATGTCAGCAGAATGGCAAAGGCAGGCAAATGGGTGTACCTGTATGTCCCTTTAAATTTGCCGCCTAGCAGGCGCACCCGCCGCATGCCTCTGGAGTGTACTCCCGGGTCTTGGGAACTCGATGTTCGATGGCGGCCCGCAATTGCGGTGAGGAGAGGCAGTCCCAAAAAAAAAATTGTAAATCGCTGCCATTACTAGTAAAAAAAAATATTAATAAAAATGCCATTAATCTATCCCCTATTTTGTAGACGCTATAACTTTTGCGCAAACCAATCAATATACACTTATTGCAATTTTTTTATACCAAAAATATGTAGAAGAATATGTATCGATCTAAACTGAGGAAAAACCTTTTTTTTATATATATTTTTTGGGGATATCTACTATAGCAAAAAATATTGCTTTTTTTTCAAAACTGTCGCTCCTTTTTTATTTATAGCACAAAAAGTAGGCGATCAAATACCATCAAAAGAAAGCTCCATTTGTGGGAAAAAAAGGGACGTCAATTTTGTTTGGATACAACGTCGTACGACTGCGCAATTGTCAGCTAAAGCCACGCAGTGCCGAATCGAAAAAAATGGCCCGGTCATTGGGCCGCCAAATCTTCCGGGGCTGAAGTGGTTAAACTGGAGTTAAAGGCACAAATTGAACTCTGTTTAAAAAAAAAAGAACCCCCCCCCCCCCCCCCCTCATTTTTGGATTTTTTTTTCTCTTTCATACCTTTTTTTCTATATTTTCTTCGGGACACCCGCCCCATGTCGCCGCGGCAAGTTACGTCACTTCCACAGCTTTTTTGTGCCTTCCTCCTCCCCCGTTGCATTCTGGGACCTGTGTGTGTCCCAGCAGATGAGGGGACTATTCAAAAATCGCTGCGGGACTGTGAAGGGCTTTGAAAGACTGTCTGTATACAAGGGTCAGTGTCACTCTCCCCCATAATACAGTGGTCAATGTCACCCCCTTAATAATACAGGGGTCAGTCACCCCCCCATAATACAGGGGTCAATGTCACCCCCTTAATAAAACAGTGGTCCCCCATAGGGACCACCATTAGTGTCCCCTTATATCAGTGACCCCCCTTCCTTAGAGACCACCCCATTAAATCAGAGACCCCCCATATCAGTGCTCCCATTAGAGACCCAAAAATACTAACAATTTAAAAAAATGCAGCACACCCTCCTATAATTATATTAATTCAAACTACTTTTCACATATGAATTAATTAATATAATTATAAGGGGAGGTTGCATTTTTTACATTTTTTGTTTTTTTGAGGTGTGGGAACACATATCAGTGCTGCCAGCAATTTATTTACTGAGTTTTTCATATATTCATAAATTTATTTATCTTTTTTTGGATCGGAGTCCCCTTAAATCAGAGACCTCCTCTCCTCTTCCCCCCCCCCCCTTAGAGACCAACTAGTATCTAAGGGGGTGTCGCTGATATAAGGGAAGGGTCTCTGGGGGGTTGTTAATATAACCACTTGCCTACCGGGCACTTTTATCCCCTTCCTGCCCAGGCCAATTTTCAGCTTTCAGCGCTGTCACAATTTGAATGACAATTGCGCGGTCATGTAACGCTGAACCCATATCAAATTTGTATCTTTTTTTTTGTTACACAAATAGAGCTTTCTTTTGGTAGTATTAAATCACTAATAGTTTATTTAATATTTTTTGCTAAATAAATTAAAAAAGATCGAACATTTTGAAAAAAATAGTTTTTCTTTGTATATATTTATTGTTTTTCTTTTTATATATTATTTTGTAAATAATTTTTCTCCTTTACTCATGGGCGCTGATGAGACGGCACTGATGGGCTACACTAATGCGGCAATGATGGGCACAGATAGGCTGCACTGATGGGATTCACTGATGGGTAGCACAGATGGCAGCAATGAAGGGCACAGATAGATGGCACTGATGGGCTGCAATGATAGGTGGCACTGATAGCAGCAATGATGGGCACAGATAGGCTGCACTGATGAGCTGCAGTGATGGGTGGCACTGATAGCAGCAATGATGGGCACAGATAGGCTGCTTTGATTGGCTGCAATGATAGGTGCCACTGATAGCCGGGAATGCTAATCACAGATAGGCTGCACTGATGGGTGGCACTGATAGCAGCAATGATGGGCACAGATAGGCTGCACTGAAGGGCTGCAGTGATGGGTGGCTTTGATAGCAGCAATGATGGGCATAGATAGGCTGCACTGATGGGTGGCACTGATAGTAGCAAGGATGGTCACAGATAGGCTGCACTGATGGGTAGCACTGATAGCAGCAATGATGGGCACAGATAGGCTGCATTGATTGGCTGCAATAATAGGTGGCACTGATAGCCAGCAATGATGGGCACAGACAGGCGGCACTGATGGGCTGCACTGATAGGCAGGGTCAATGACAGAAATCATGGGGCCCCGTAAAGCCTACCTGACAGGGGCCCCGCCCCTGGTCTCTTCCAGGCTTTCAGCGGCTGCAGGAGGAAATTGGAGAGATCGGTTCCTCTAGATCAGTGTTTCTCAACATTTTACCAGTCATGGTCACTGCTGTCAACTGCTTCTGAATAGCAACCTGAGCCTGGATTGCTTTTCAGAGAAATGGTATTTTCTTGTTGGTATTCTGAACCCACTCTAAAAATACACACACACGAATGTAAACACACATGTACGCACATACACACACATATATATACACATATAAATACACACACACACCTCTTAAACGGTAGCTGTCTGCTAAGGGGGACCTGCAGTTACACATGGCAGAGGTCACAAGGCTAGATTTACATAGCAGCGGCTATGCTGCAACTTTTCTTTGGATCAGGGGGGAAAATTTACAGATTTTTTGGCCATGCTTTCTCAACAGAATAGGCCCCTCACTTCTACTGTATATCCAAAATCTGTGCATTTAAAGGGTCCTTTTTCAGCAATCTTTGTAATTGTGTCAAAAATGAAGGGGACACCATCTGCAGCTGAAAACACAGCCGGAGTCTTTGTGAAAGAAGTATTAAGGCTGCATGGGATTCCAAGCAACATTATTTCTGATCGAGGGGTCCAGTTCACCTCAAGATTTTGGAAGGTGCTATGTAAAGCTATGGGCATCAAGCCAAGTTTTTCATCAGCTTATAAAGCTTATCATCCACAGACCAATGGACAGACTGAACAGACTAATCAGACTTTGGAACAATATCTATGCTGCTTTTCCTCATTTTCTCAGGAAAATTAGATCTTTCTTTTACCTTTGGCAGAATTTGCCTATACCAAATCTGTTCATTCTGCTACTGGTCAGTCACTTTTCTTTGCTAACTTTGGCTTTTATTCCTCTTTTCTCCAAATGCTAGTACCTGACTTTCCACTGCCAACAATTCAGGACAAGTTGAACTTCTTCAAGACCAATAATAAAATACTAAAGGGAACCATCACCAAGGCACAAAGAAGTAAGAAGATCTTTGACAGAAAAAAAGAGGGGATAATTAGATCTGAACTCTGGTGACTGTGTGTGTCTTTCTGTCATAAGTTTAAATCCAACCTGTGCTTCAAAGAAGTTGAGACCTTCAGCTGCAGCATCTTATTGGTATGTTCCCAACACCGGAGGGGGAGGGTCCCGTCCCACAGAGTTCCTCACAAACTTTACTACTGCACAACGCACGCAGAGGCCCTCTCCCCATGGCACTGGAGGCCTTCGCCTTCGCCAGACCACATAAGAAGTTCCCTACCCTTAACCTAATCCAAAAAGTCTGGAACAAGGCCAAATATATTCAAAAGGCAGACGGATATACAGATTACAGTCCAATTTGGTGGAATGACACATACACAGAACTGGCCAAGTTACAGTCAGGCGACAAATGGAGGAGGTTTGGGATCACACACCTTAAGCAGATATTCTGCAATGGTATACTTTGCCCATTTGCAGATCTACAGGACACATATAATCTCCCGGCGTCTATGCACTTCCAATACATTCAGCTTAGCCATGCTGTGGCAGCGCAAAGTCGCTCTTCGGAGTGGCGGCTGTCCCCGGTTCCTGCTTTCCGTCTCTTGGAGGGTGTCGCCTCATCTAAAGGATTCATATCCCAATGTTCTGCCATCCTGCTGCAGTCCGTGATGGAGCGGCACCCTCTGAGGATCAGGGAGAAGTGGGAGGCAGACACGGGACCACTGGATGGGGAACAGTAGGAAGAAATATGCCAGGCGGTGGGTAGAAGTTCCTTGAATGTATCACAACGGCTAACTCAACTGTATATCCTCCTTAGAACGTATTATACCCCTCATAGGTTACATTTGATGAACCCGCAGTTTGATCCCATATGCACCAGATGCAAAAGAGAGCATGGGAGCCTCATTCACATGCTATGGCGCTGCCCCAAGCTGTACACTTATTGGAACGCAGTACTGACCACGGTTAATACTGTGTTTCAAATATCGCTTCCGCAGGACCCGAGACCATGTCTCTTGGATGCTCTGGAGGAATATGAATGGGGGGAGCACTGCAGGGAGGCAGTGCATAGAGTCCTGTTCCAGGCCAGGAAGTTAATTATGTTACATTGGCGGGCTGAGGAACCTCCAACCACAAAAGAATGGATTGACAATGTAGGAAGGACTTTACGGATGGAAAAATGTATATATCAACACAGGGGTATCCCACATAAATTTGAGAAACTATTGGCAAGGTGGCTAGACGTACCAGGATTGGCTCCAGAAGATCTGATAACTGATAGACTGTTGGGAATCAATTAAGGATGTGACTACATACAGTACCATAATAATGGAATAAAGCTTTGATGTATGGGATGGTGAAATAAATGATAGCGCAAAGGTTTGCGCAAAATATATTGAAAATGCAGATATTTTTGTATTATATGTGAAAACTGAGTTGGAACACAGATTTTAATGTTATTTCAAGTGTACTGAACCTGTGCAATCTCAATAAACATTTTTGTTTGATAAAAAAAAAAAAAAAAAAGTTGGGACCTTGATACACTGGGTACCATTCTCTGTTAAAAGAAATATTGATTCAGTGGCCTATGAACTAAAACTCCCAGTGTCTTTCCAAATCCATCCAGTATTACATGTTTCCTTTCCTAAACCTGTCTAACTATTTCCCTGATCGAGAATCTGGGCCTCCTAAAGCCATGACAGTTGATGGTAAATAGGGATTTGAGGTGGAGGCTATTATGGGTTGCAAGAAACATAAGGGATTTATTCAATATTTGATCAAGTGGAAAGGGTATGGGCCAGAAGGAAATACATGGGAGCCTGAAGCAAATGTTCACACTAAGAAACTGGTGCAATCTTTCTGGTGCACTCATCCTGAAAAAGCAAAACAGATGGGTATCCAGAGGCTGTCCATAAGGGGGGCAATGGCAGGAATGTAGTACCAGTCGTCACGCCAGGACTTACTGTTTGGCTAATGCGCGCGTGCAGTGGCATAAACATAGAAGACAGATTGCTCAATTGTTTGCATGTATGAGCATGAACCTATGCACACGTGCAGGCACTGCTGATAGGCAGCCTAATCAAACCAGTCCTGCTCTTGTCCTGTGCTGGGTGGTCTTCAGTCTTTTCCCCGTGATCCAGTCTTTATGTGCATCCATGATCCTGTTACCAACCTGGCTTCTGTTCTGACCTTGCTCTTGGATTATCCTTACCTGCTCATGGCTGCTATTTGCCTCCACTACCGACCCAGCCTGGACTACTTACCACACTTCTGCCTAATGTCTCTGTACTTCGCTACCTGATTGTTGCCAACCTCTGCCTGTCCCTGACTTTTCTGTGTACATCACGCTGTATGACATTCACTTAACTTGGCGCCACCTCAGTGCATCACCAGCTGTACCTTTGCTCGTCAGATACCAGCACTCTCAAGTTCCTGTTCCCAGCGGCTACACCTTCACAGTTGTGCCTTTCTTTCACCCCTGCAGTCCCTATCTCACTATCCAGTGTTGCTTGGATGGGAACTGTGCAAGAGGCCACCCTTATCTCAGGCTCTTCATACAGGTACATGACATATACTCACAGTAATTCCTCTATTCGGCTTGTTGTCAGAGCTTCTATCAGATCCCTGAAATGAGGACCCTCCAGATTGTTCTTATACAGGATCAGTGTCCTCAATGTCCAGTTGTTTCTTATTCCAGATGCCAGGTGGGGACAGGAACTGTCTGTCAGGTAATTATCAGACAATCTGTAGAAGAAGAGAAGAATGTTACCAGAAGAAAATGTATTTCTCCTCCAGGAATGAATGTAACTGTTCTCTACATGAATGAAACTCATTTCTATTATTATAATCATTTATATTAGATCACTTTATAAAACTCCAGGAAATAAATTTTTTATAAAGAACAATGTTATAATGGAGTAGACCCTGAAATAATGTCATCCATGTGTGTAGACAGTGATATCTCCATACACAGGATAAGCACAGAATACCACTGACATGACTCGTATTGTGCTATAATCTCTGTGTGTATGGAGCATGATTAGTATCAGCAGACAGTGTGAGGCCATAATCAGCATTGCTAGTGATTGGATGGGATGATTTTTATCTGATATTCTATTTATCTCTGCTGATAAGAGCTATGTACTCATAGGAATTAATGGGGAGATCCCCTGACACTGAACAGCAGAAGGTCATGTCAGGTGACAGGAAGCTCATATGAGGCTCTGATTGGTCATTCCAGTAATATCAGATTCCCCCATGTATCACCTCCTATAATCACATCTATTTTACAAGGTACCAGACAAAACAGAATATGCAAATTTAGCAGTGTTTTATGAAGCAACTATTTCATGGCTGATAACTGAGTGTGATAAGATACAAGAATTAAACAACATTCTTGGATTGTATATATATATATATATATATATATATATATATATATATATATAAAGATAAAAAGGAGTTCTGTATAATTGCATCATTATTGTTATATTTATGTGGTTTAGATATAAAAATGTCCCAGAATATTATTGTCTCAATCAGTCCTGTTATACTCACTTTAATTTCTCTATCCGGCTTGTTGTCAGAGCTTCCATCAGATCCCTGAAATGAGGACCCTCCAGATTGTTCTTAGACAGAATCAGTGTCCTCAGTGTCTGGTTATTTCTTATTCCAGATGCCAGGTGGGGGCAGGAACTGTCTGTCAGGTCATTGGAGGACAAACTATAGTAAAAGAGAAGAATGTTATAAGAAGAAAATACATTTCTCGCCCAGGAATGAATGTAACTATTCTCTACATGAATGGAACTCATTTCTCTTTATTGGAATCATTTATAGTAGCTCACTTTATAAAACACCAGGAAATAGAATTTTATGAGAAAATGTTATAGTATTGTCATCCATGTGTAGAGGTGGTGATATCTCCATACACAGGATGAGCACAGAATACCACTGACATGACTCGTATTGTGCTATAATCTCCTTGTGTATGGAGCATGAATGGTATCATTAGACAGTGTGAGGCCGGAATCAGCATTGCTAGTGATTGGACGGGATGATTTTTATCTTATATTCTATTTATCTCTGCTGATAAGAGCTCTGTATTCATTGTGTAGCACCCTTTAGTGTACACAGTTGTTAGGAAATGTTATGCTAAATCACAGTAGGTCTGTGAGTCTGGGTAATTGCTTTGGGTTCAGTTGTAGGCCAGGCTGGAAGGCACTAGAGGTCAAGGTTCTGGTGCCTCCCCTGGTTCTAGAAATTGCCAGAAATTTCTAGAAGCTAGTTTGCGGAAGGGAGGAGGCAATGATCTGCATATTCATGGGAATCTGACTAATCCCAGGCAGGAGGATTGACAATGTGGTTGGGTTGGCTCATAAATATAGAAGAGCCTGGCCAGCAGGGTTGTTGTTGTCGGGGTAGAAGATGGAGTGCTGAGGCTGGAGTCGTGAGGCTTGTGAGAGGACCTTGGGGCTGTGGGGATCTTCCTCCAGGTTGGAGCTGAGGAGAAAGAGAAGTTCCTGAGGTATCTCCACCAACCTGCAGTCTCATCCAGAAGGCACCCTGCCCAGCAAGCAAGGACCGATCCAGCAGGATTCCAGAACAGCAGTCTCTCCAAGCAGCAGGATTTCTCAAGGGCCAACAAAGGAAGAAGGCTGCCAGGGGCAATATTTAGCAAGCCTTTATGGGGCAGTATCACAGCTAACCTAAATCGCCTGCTCTGTGACACTTTTAGAGAAGCCAAGTGCACTGGTAGTTTCTACAGGGGGACATAGAGCTCCTGCCAACAGTTGGGACTTTGAGTGTTATGCTGATTCTTCACTAAGAGGATATAGAACTCCTGCAAACATTGGAGACTTTGTCAAAAATCCAACAGAAGTCTTACAGGGCTTTACGCAGAAGTCTAGTGGAGACATACTTCTTGTTGCAAGCTGAGAAACAGAGTAGTTTGTCCTTGAGTTGTTACCAAGTTCAAGTTTGGGCATTCCATATATCTCCCATTCTCTATCCAAGTTATCAATAAAACAACGAAAACAAGCTCAGTGGACTGGTTTCTGACTGAGTATGCAAGGTGGAAATGCATGTTTCCTGGCTGTGCAGGACTAGGGGGTCCCAAAATGTAGCGGCCCTCAAGGAAGTAATTGGGTGGTCCTCTGACACTGAATAGTGCATGGTCATGTGCATGAATATTCATGCTCAGGTGCAAACGCCTATGCGCATGCTACCCATTAATGCTGGCGCCAAATGGCCTATATAAAGGCAGCAGCTGCACTAGTCCATTGCTTTCTGATCTTCAGCTTTACCAGTGTTCCTGTGCCCTATGTTTGATTACTGTGCTTGACCCGACTTATCCCGACCACTCTTACACTCCACCTGTCTTGAGCTCGGCTTGCTTTAAGACTGTTTATCTCTTCACATCAACCTGTTTTCCTGTTGCCAACTTCTGCCTGCATCTTGACCATTCTCTGCCTGCTGTTTATGCTTATACCCGACTGTCCATTGCTGACCTGGCTTGTCTGACCCTGCATCCAGTCATTCGTCTGTCCTGCTCTGCATAGTGCCTGGTGATGCTGGTCCTTCATCTGCTGTGTGCCTGCATCTGCTATCACCTGCTGCCTACCCAGCCTGGGGTCTACTGTTCCTGCTGCCATCTACTGCTTCAGCTATCCAGTCCAACTCTGGTGATGTACCTGCCACACACCTCTGCAACCAATGGAAGATCATACAGGCACTCTTACCTCACCACACTCTCTTGGCCATTGTTTCAATACCAGTGGCCCTTGAGCTGGGGGTGTACGATAGCTCTCCCAGGCTCTGTCACAAGGTATGTGACGCAGTCAGTCCTGTTTTACTCACTGTAATTCCTCTATCTGGCTTGTTGTCAGAGCTTCCATCAGATCGCTGAAATTATGACCCTCCAGATTGTTATTCGACAGGTTTAGCATCCTCAGTGTCTGGTTGTTTCTTATTCCAGATGCCAGGTGGGGGCATGAACTGTCTGTCAGGTAATTATCCTTCAATCTGTAGAAGAAGAGAAGAATGTTACCAAAAGTAAATTAATTTCTCCCCCAGGAATTAATGTAATTATTCTCTACATGAATGGAGCGCATTCATTTGAATAATTTATATTAGATCACTTTAAAAAAAAACAGGAAATAGAATTTTATAAGAGAAATGTTCTAATGGCATAGATTCCCCAATATTGTCATCCATATGTAGAGAGGGTGAAATCTCCATACACAGGATGAGCACAGAATACCACTGACTTGACTCGTATTGTAAAACAAAAAGGTGTAAATGCTGTACACCAAACCCAGGAAATGTGCAACACAGTGTAGATTAAGACTTCAGCCTAGCTCCTCTTGGCCACACCCCTCTGATGCATTTCACATTTCACCCTGCCCATAGAGTTGGGAGGGTATACTAGATGACAGTAAAAATTGTATCCGTGCTTAGAAACCAAAACAAAAACAGCAGTCGTGTACCATAACCCAGATACCAGGCACATCATCAGGGGTCATTTATGATGAAACGTTTGTCGGGACTGATACGTACACACGCTACTGTGCATATGGCCATTTACAAGGGTTTTGGATTTATGTATTTATCTGCCTACATTTTACTAATCTGATGTAAGTGCATTACCTTTTATTACATTCAAAGCTGATACAGTATCACACTATGTGAAGTCTTTTGTTCCATATATACTTTAGCTAGCTGATCCATTGATGGTTTTTGGCACTACCTCCTGGTCTGTTGAGCGCCTTTTGGTATACCAATTAGGGACACCTGAGAGAGCACCTGGGCTTTTCTTCAGTGGATCAGAGATCCAGTCAAGCACTGTATTACCTCCCTGAGTAAGGGGGTGCAGGCTTTCTGGTAAGCCTCCATTTTGTTTACTTTGGTGATGGGTGTCACACAACTGGGTGTTTGATCATCATTTCAACATGGTTTTGCAATGGACATTTATACATGGTCTTTAGTCCCATATGATTTTTTGAAGAGATCTGCACCCTTTTTATATATTGCACTGATATTTATGCTTGAAATTCATCTCTAGCTGAATTTCAGGTTTTGTACAATTGGTGGGACTTATTGCATTTTAATTAGTATTTTTATTAAAATGTTTGCATATTTCTTTTTTATGCAATGTTTTGCTATTGATTTCCTATATTGTTAATACACTATTGATTGCACTGAATGCACAGTATTAATCTTTGCACCTGTTATATGCATTGTGTTATATATTGCAAGTATATTTTTGGGGCTGCACTCTTTATTTACAACCTAGATGACAGGCCTGTGAATAGATAATCAAAGTGCAATACTCTAAGAGAATTCATTGAATAAATGAATAAACAAGGTAAGTACATAAAATAAAAATCATAGTCGTGCATAGTATTACCCAATCTGCAATCTTAAGATACAATAGTGATAATTAACGTAGTCAAATATACTTCATTATCCCCCCAAAAAGTGTTGTAAACACACAAATTAACCACATGCAAGTGAAGATCTTACCAAAGCCAATGTAACCTCTTAAAAAACAAGCAGGTCTATATGCACCTGTTGTAGATGTCCTACATCTCCTCACTTTGTGAACAGATTGGGGCCACCAAGGGTTAATTTGCTTTTCACAGTACCCAGAAAAAGAAGACCAGGTCCAAATATCTCTCCTCTCTTCATACAGAACCCAGGAAGGACACAAACATGGAAGGGATCTCCATCATTTACCAATGTTTATTGCTAAAATAATAATAAAAACGTATATAAACTCACATAGTGGTGTGTCAGAAGCTGGCACCTGGATAGACAAGCGAAGCGGTAGGGCCGACGTGTATTCTGCTCTTTATATCTGCCTATCCTGAACTATTTCTGCACAGATTGATCCCTTGATAGCTAAACCTGTTATCACTGTTTACTAATGTTCAATATCACCCAACTATAGGACAATGGATGATTTAATGTGCCCTAGACCACAACTCTTTTCACCAACACGTATTTAGCAATGCCACCTAAAGAAGGTGAATGAATATTGCACTACTCAATATAAATCAAGCAATCAATAAATAAATAAACAAATAAGGTGGCTGGCTATAAAGAGTGATTTGTAAATAAAAGTTCCATAATAAACCCACTAAACCACGAAAAAGCACATGTATATACTTGAAAATTGTTTTAAAATGACTAATTTATAAATTGTCAAATAAATCCTACTGCAAAAATGGGAAATGAATATGTCCATAAAACAAATAAATAAAATAAAACCAGAGAGGCTTTAGGCTGTTAACAGACACCGCCATATATGGGGAGGCTATTTGAAAATTAGAGATAAAGCAATTCAAGTAAATTTCAATGTTTAGGCCCCCTGGATTAAGTGTGCCCAATTCATCCCTTTTTATGTTAATATGTGATATACAATGTAAGGCTGCACTAGGTTATATGTCACAAGTACAAAAGCTGCTGCCACATAAATGCTGGAATAACAACATAAAAAACAATTGTATAACGTCGGTGCAGCGCTTAAAAACAAAAAGTCAAATTACAAAGACCAATTTGCAGATTATTGATCAGTCTATATAAAAACATTCCTAATCTTGTTTCAAGTATAAGTTGAAAGATGGCAATCAATATGGATAGTAGACATGTGCAATTCTTTTCGTTTTTTTCCTTTTTTGTTTTTTTTCGTTATTTTCATTCGTTCGTTTTCGTACGAATGAACGAAACATTCGAATCGTACGCATACGAATAACTAATCGTAACTAATCGTTCGAATCGTACGAATCCGAATAACGAATCATTCGAATCCGAATAACGAATCATTCGAATCCGAAAAACAACGAAAATCCGAAAAAAACAAATTAGAAACAACGAATGTACTAATGAAGAAAATCCGAAAAACGAAAACGAACTAAAACGAACGAAAAAATTCGTAACTTTTTTTTTTGTTGAATTGGTCATTTTCCGTGTCCCTTACAATGGTGCTGCTAAACGTGCTTCGAATGGATTGAACAAAAAAATTAGTACATTCGTAACTTTTTTTTCGATTCGTAACTTTTTTTTTTCGATTCGTAACTTTTTTTTTTTTTTTTGATTCGTAATTTTCCGTGTCTCTATTGAACCAAAAAATTCGTACATTCGTAACTTTTTTTTTTCGATTCGTAACTTTTTTTTTTCGATTCGTAACTTTTTGAGTGTCCAAGAAAGATCCGTCACCAGCAACAGTTCACACTGCCTGTTACCCCTCAATGTGGACCCGCAACAAGGAAAGTCAGACAAGCATGTTCAAAATGATCCTGGAATGCTCTTCCTAACAGGAAGCTCCTTCACCGCCCAATAATATCTTTTTGTTCTTCCAACATATTGAAGCCCACATGGGCGCTCCAAAACATAGGTTACATAGGACAAGTCACAAGAGATAATCTTATAGGACTTTGAAGTCTGCCCTTTTTCACTCTTTTTTTGCTACTATCCTACAATGAAAAAAAAAAAATTTTTTGCAGGGTCAGGAATATTATGAGCTAGTTTTGGCTTTTTGGGAGAATTTTGTCTTTTAGTAGGATAGGCTAGTAATTACTAACACTTCTTTTTATCTTCTTGTATTGTCTATTGCACTGTGTGATAATGCTCAAATCCTGTTTGCTATTGGCCTTCTCTTTCTTATGCCCCGTACACATGGTCGGATTTTCCGATGGAAAATAACCGATCGGACCATGTTGTCGGAAAATCTGCCCATGTTGTCGGAAAATCTGCCCATGTGTGGGCTCCATCAGACATTTTCCGTCGGAATTTCCGACGGAAAAAATTAAAGATCCTGCTCTCAAATTTTCCGAACAAAATCCGATCAGACTTTTTCAGATCGTGTGTAGAGAATTCCGACGGACAAAGTGCTCAGATCAAATTACGAGACCAAAGCTATTGGCTACTAGCCTCTACGTAGTTCCGTTGTACGCAACGAACGTCACCACGTTCAGAATGATTGGATTTTCCGACAACTTTGTCCGACCATGTGTATGCAACAACAGTGTCGGACAAAATCCGTCAGAAAAATTCCGACGGACTTTGTGGTTAGAATTTCCAACCGTGTGTACGGGGGGCTTACACATTTATTTTCTATCCAACATCTTAACCATTATTTTAGTGCTCTCAAGGTCTGTCTTGTTATATCTCTTCTTGATGAACCTGTCTATCAGTAGGTCTGTTTGATAGCCAAAATCTTACTGAAGATTGCAATTTCTTTTAATTCTCATTATTTGTCCCTTCGGTATCCTCTTTATCCATTTAGGATGGTGTCAACTCTTGCTATTCCTATCAGTTTCTTCAAAATATGCTTTAGTAAATAATTTCCCTGAATGCTTAAAGTCCAAACAATTAACTTGATTCTTGTTTCAGCTCCCCGTGAAAGAAATTCCAACTTGTTTCTATTGATATGTTCTATAAATTCTTGCAAGAATTCTATATATCTCTTCCATATAATTATGGTGTCATCTATGTAGCACTTGTATAGTATAAGATTGGGCCATGTCTTATTATATATTTCTGTTTCCTCTCATTTGCTCATGAAGAGATTGGCGACATTTGGTGCATATTAGGCACCCATTACCGCTCCCTTCACTTATTTATAAAATTTGCAGTCATATCAGTAGTAATTATTGGCCATTTCTAGTTCTTCCAAAATGAACTTAATCGGTTTTTCTTATTATAAGTATAGTCTTTAAACTTTAATAATACCAGTTGCTATTTTATTTGCAATAGAAATGTTAATAAATAGGACATTTTTTCAGTCCACTAATAGTGGGCAGAATGTGAATTTAGATCAAGGCTTTAGAAATGTAAAACACACCATGGGATAAGCAAATTAGAAAATGGTGGGATATAGCTACTTTAGAGAAATATGTAAAAGAAAAAAATAACCCCATGAAAGTTGAGATTGATTAGGAGAAAAAGGATTTCTCTGAAGAATGGTACCTGTTTTTTAAAGTAGTGCAAGAATCAAACAGTTTATAAGTGGCAAGAAATGTATAAGTGACGGGGCGTGGTTTGCCTTGAGAGAAGATGGCTGCCTAACCCTCGAGCTCCATCAGACCACAGCCAATACTTAGCTTTTCCCGGGTAACATGCTAACATTTCATCCCAGGCAAACTCGTCGTCCAGATCCCGATCCCCAAGAGACGTCGACGGCCGCGTAAGCCAGACTATTCCGGAGATATTCCGGACCCAGGTGGCCAACATGGCACCCCCCCTCCAGCCTCAGCTCCCACACATGGCCACAACGGGATTACACTAACTCTCTCCGAACAGCATCCCCCTTCTGTGGAGAACTGCCATCCTTCGTTCAAACAACCCAGCCTGAATGACCTCCGCATGGTGGCAGCCGACATTAAAGACATGTTCGCGGCCATTACTGATCTGCGCTGTGAAATCCAAGTAATAGCGGGAAGGGTGCAAGAAGTAGAGAATACCGCTGCACAACACCAGACAAAGATACGGAGGATCAATCACAGAGTGGACACTCACACCATGCAGCTACATGACCTACAGCGACATGTCGAGGATCTTGACAATTGGGGATGGAGACATAATCTGAGGGAGAGAGGCCTCCCCGATTCTGTTGATTCTGACCAAATACTCCCCACGGTCACGGAGCTGTTCAACTGCCTCCCAGATAGGCCCCACCAAACGCTTATAGTCATGGAGCGCATAAACAGAGCTCTCAGACCATGAGGAAGGGACACAGACCCCCCAGGAGATATCGTCTGTTGCCCGACTGACTTCCAAGTCAAGGAAGAAGTCTGAACTGGCTCATGGGGGACACACGATCCACATATATCATTTCTTTGACAAACACAAACCCCGATTTGACTGGTCCAGACGCACCACCAACTTTGAATCATTATGTTTAAACAATGAGCCACAAAGCTATTTGTTTGTCTACACCTACTCCCTACTTTTCAAAGGCCAAAATCCCAAGTCAAATTGGGCCAGCCACAAATGGGGACAATAACTATCAATCGATATTATCTATCTATCAATATTCTCAAGATGGTACAGAACCCCCCCTCAGATTACATCACATTTACCCTACACTCTCCCAGAAATGGTGGAGATGTGAAACAGAGACAGCTTCGCTCCTACATATATGGTGGAACTGCTCCACTTCCACCTTTCTAGAAGGAGGTCCACCGCCTTATCAAACAAATAACCACCTTTACACTTGACTACAAACCAGCCCAATTCTTGCTCCCCCACTCCACAACCCCGATAAGGGCTTACTTCCGCTCCCTAGCCATGCATATGGTGAAGGCAGCAAAGATGTGCATCCCAATCAAATGGCGTTCCTCTGAACCACCGTCTATAGCAGACTGGTTCAGACAAATACAAAAAACAGCGGAGATGGAGGAGCTAATACATCAAGCAAATGACACACCTGCTAAGTTCAATAAAACAACAGGATTACAAACAGGCCCTGGCCTGAAAGAATCGCGAGTAGGGTTGAGCGAACCCGAACTGTAAAGTTCGGGTCCGTACCCGGACTTTTGGGTGTCCGGGGCCCGGACCCGAACTATTGGCTGTAAGTTCGGGTTCGGGTCCGGTGTTCAGCGATGTATTGGTGCCTTTTTAAGAGCTGCAGGGCAGCCAATCGACGCTAGTTTCACTAGTGTGTCCTTAGAAGCCATCACAGCCATGCCTACTAATGGCATGGCTGTGATTGGGCAGTGCAGCATGTGACCCTGCCTCTATATATAGTCCAGACACACAGCACACAGCGTCATTCTGCTATAGACAGGTTCCTGTGCTGCTAAGAGAGAGGATTTTAGGAGTTAGTGTGATAAAGTCAGTCAGTCAGTCCACATTCCTTTAATTTTCTTCAAATTAGTTAGATCAGTGAGCGATCTAGATAGCTAGAGTAGAGTAGGGAGTTTCTTTATTAAGGAAAAGAAAGAGGCAGAGAGAATTATTGAAGAGATTCCTAAATCAATTGTACCCTGGCTGGGGTGCAGTGCACAGTCTTAACAGTGCCATGAGGCCAGTGCCAGACAAAATATAAAAGTTTTACCTGCAAGCTCAGTGCACCATTACTGCACTGCATATAGTAAGAGATACACCATAGTCTGTGTGTATTCTGCTATTGGAAAAACATTGCAAAAAATTTTAATTTTGCTGTGTTTTTTTTTTCCCCAATAGCATTTTCTGCGTGTTCATACACGCTTTAGATACTGTCCGTGTATTCTGATATTGGAAAAACATTGCAAAAATGTTTTATTTTGCAGTGTTTTTTTTTCCCCAATAGCATTTTCTGCGTTTTCATAAACGCTTTAGACACTATCCGTGTATTCTGATATTGGAAAAACATTGCAAAAAAAAATAATTTTGCAGTGTTTTTTTTTTCCCCAATAGCATTTTCTGCGTTTTCATAAACGCTTTAGACACTATCCGTGTATTCTGATATTGGAAAAACATTGCAAAAAAATTTAATTTTGCAGTGTTTTTTTTCTTCCCAATAGCATTTTCTGCGTTTTCATAAACGCTTTAGACACTATCCGTGTATTCTGATATTGGAAAAACATTGCAAAAAAATTAAATTTTGCTGTGTTTTTTTTCCCAATAGCATTTTCTGCGTTTTCATAAACGCTTTAGACACTGTACGTGTATTCTGCTATTGACAAAAACACCCATTTAGGGCGAGATCATAAATTTTGAAAATATGAGGAGATCATCAAAAAGGGGACGTGGCCCGGGTCGTGGTGCTGCTGGTGGCGCTCCTGTTGCAGGGAGAGGACGTGGTCGACCTGCGCCAGCTACACGCACTAGTGAAACACCTTTTTTTTTTCTTTTTATTGAAAAGCCAGTGGCGTGTGAAACACACCCAAAAACTCCACCCGGTGCCAGAAAAAGTGCACACACATAAAGAGTGACACAAAACGTGCAACGGGTGTAACACTTGTCCTCCACATGGAAGGACCTTAACCCTGATCCCCGGGGCATTAGGCTCCAGACGGGGACTGAGGTACTTCACTTGGGACCATCTGGCCGAAACCAGGCGGTCCCCGGTCCCCCTTTCTCTGGAGGGTCTGCCGAAACAGACCCACCCAAGTACTAGGTGGGGCTCCCCCGAAGGGAGACCCCATGAGAGAAGGTGGATTTTATTTTTTATTTTTTTATGTTATTTTAAGTTATTTCCCTATCCACATTTGTTTGCAGATCACTTGCCATGCTCTTAACAACATTTTGTTGCCATTTGCAGCCCTCTAGCCCTTTCCATGACTTTTTTACAGCCATTTTAGTGTTCAAAAGTTCGGGTCCCCATTGACTTCAATGGGGTTCGGAGTTCGGGGTCAAGTTCGGGTCAAGTTCGGTCCCGAACCCGGACTTTTTTCCGAAGTTCGGCCGAACCCGCCGAACCCAAACATCCAGGTGTCCGCTCAACTCTAATCGCGAGTGCTGTGGCAGGGAAGTGGGGGAATGGAGAACTATACCCCTCCCCCTACCTCTTCATCTTCTATCCCCCCTTTCATATCTAGGTCCTTTCCCCATACAAAACTACACCACATAATGACATGACACCTAGAGACCGCCCAAAAACCACCATGACATCCATTCCCCTTCCCCCCTCTTCCTTTATCATATCCCCATCCACTGTGACCCCAAAATCACCAAACCCCGAAAACACATACCTAAATTAGGCTATCGGATCTAGTATCACCATCGCCATACCTACCACCATCACATCGATGAACACAGAAATGGGAATTCTTCAAAAAGACTGTATGCAAACTCAACGCAAAGTATATTTCCATGGGCAATACGTTTAAAAAACCTATGTGGCTCACGGCTAAAGTTAAAAAAAAGCTATAAATAATAAAAAATATAAAAATGAAGGAACACTATCATTGTTTAATTATTACAAAGAATATAACAGAATATGTAAAAAGGAAATCAAGGACACAAAAATTCAAAACGAATGACAGATTACAAAAGATAGTAGGTCAAACCCCCAAAAATTCTTCAAATATATTAATAGTAAAAAGGTCAGCTCTGAGCAGGTAGGCCCATGTAGGGGACAAAGAGAAGGCAAATTTATGAAATACCTTTTTCAGCTCAGTGTATACAAAGGACCATAGGGGAGCTCATGTCAATAATGGGGATGGTATTGACACAGCCCTAAAGGATCCACAATGGTTTAAAAGTAATATGGTCCAGAAATATTTAGACAGAATAAAGGTGGATAAAGGTGGGCCAAATGGCAGCCACCCATGGATCCTAAAGTAATTGAGCTCTGTCATTTCAAAGGCATTATTTTCTATTTTTAGGGACTCTTTAATGACTGGAATAGTACCACTTGATTGGCGTAGGGCCAATGTGGTGCCTATATTTAAAAAGGGATCAAAGTCTTTACCAAGTTACTATAGACCTGTTAGTTTAACTTCTATAGCCTGGAAGAAATTGGAGAGTTTAATAAAAGACCACATATATGAGTCCTTGCTGGAAACATATATTTTAAGCAACAGACAGCATGGATTCATGAAAGACAGAAGTTGTCAGACAAACCTGATTTCTTTTTATGAGGAGGTAAGTAAAACCTTGGACAGAGGGGTGGATGTGGTATACTTGGATTTTGCAAAAGATCAGTTTATAAATGGATAGAAAACTGGCTAAAAGACCAAATTCAGAGAGTGGTGGTTTATGATTCATACTCTGAATGGTATAAGGTTATCAGTGGTGTACCCCAAGGTTCAGTGTTGGGACCCTTATTTTTTAATATCTTTATAAATGATATAGGGTCTGGGATTAAAAGTACCATTTCAGTCTTTGCAGATGACACCAAGCTATGCAGTGGAATAATGTCCTCACAGGATGTCTCCAACTTACAAGCCGACCGCAATGCACTGTTTAATTGGGCGACTATGTGGAAAAATAGGATTTTTATAACAGCTTACCTGTAAAATCCTTTTCTTGGAAGTACATCACGGGACACAGAGCACCATAGTAATTACTATGTGGGTTCTACGCCCACCTTCAGGTGATGGACACTGGCATAATCAAGACGGGAAGTCCCCCCTCCTATATAACCCCTCCCATCCAGGGAGCACCTCAGTTTTTTTGCCAGTGTCTAATGGTGTTGGTCATGGTTAAACTGTATACCCCATGAAATGGCCTGGATTGGTCAGGGGGCTACGCTATCGGATCCATTCAAAAAGTCTATAACAAAGGGAAAAGTGGATGGTACCCGAGCCTCAG
This sequence comes from Lithobates sylvaticus, assembly GCA_028564925.1. Classification (NCBI taxonomy): domain Eukaryota; kingdom Metazoa; phylum Chordata; class Amphibia; order Anura; family Ranidae; genus Lithobates; species Lithobates sylvaticus. The sequence continues at coordinate 3,247,283 of CM053038.1, forward strand.
TATGGAAGAACAAGGTCCTGCCTGTAACGCTTCTCTCAGGAGAGCTGGGCCCTGGGATCCAGCACCTTGGTCACATTGCTATACAACAGGTTTTCTGGCAGGCCGCTATACAGGTCCAAGGCAGTGGACCCTACATTCAGAGGGGCCCCTGTCCTTAAAGGTTTGGCATGACACCAACCCGCCGTGATGGGTGGAGATTGGGTCACTGTGATATTTCCAGTAGTACCCTGCAGCGGGAAGGGTAAGTTGAGAAGATCTTGGGTTCTTCCTATAGACTTCTTTTTGAGTAGATGGTGTCTTGCCTAATTTTGACCACCAGAGGGTGTAAATGTATGTAACTAATGTTAACATCCCATGCTTACCTGTTGGAATGTGTCAGCAGCGCTTGTGGAGAAGTGCTGCTCCTTTTTCCCTGTGTAGTCAGCTACCTGTTGGGGGCGATTTGGGGACCCCACCTATCGCCAGGTCTATGTTGAGGCGTACGGTGCATATTGGTTGGGGGGACCCTTCTACTCCTCCTCCCCTCCCTCTCCCCGAGTTTTCATTATGGATCGCACGCAGGAGCTTCCTCTTTCTTGCTCTGGCAGAGAGGATGTCACTGTGGCTCAGGTTTGCAAGGCCGCGACATGGTCATCAATGCATACATTCACAAAATTCTACCAGGTGGATGACGGATGTAGGTCAGCAAGAGGATGCCGCCTTTGGTCTGCTTTGTTTTTGTGTGTCTTCCCCCCTCAGTTGGCATTGCTTTGGGACATCCCACATAGTAATTACTATGGTGCTCTGTGTCCCGTGATGTACGATAAAGAAAATAGGATTTTTATAACAGCTTACCTGTAAAATTATTTTCTTTGAAGTACATCACGGGACACCAGAGGTCCCTGCCCTCCAAACGCAGCCACTGTGCCCATCAAACGCAGCCACTGTGCTATCAATTGCTGCCACTGTGCCCATAAAACGCAGCCACTGTACCCATAAATTGCCGCCACTATGCCATCAAACGCAGCTACTGTACCCATCAATTGCTGCCAGTGTACCCATCAATTGCTGCCAGTGTGCCCATCAATTGCTGCCAGTGTGCCCATCAATTGCCGCCACTGTGCCCATCAATTGCCGCCACTGTGCCCATCAATTGCCGCCACTGTGCCCATCAATTGCCGCCAGTGTGCCCATCAATTGTTGCCAGTGTGCCCATCAATTGCTGACACTGTACCCATCAATTGCTGACACTGTGCCCATCCACTGCTGACACTGTGCCCATCCACTGCTGACACTGTGCCCATCCACTGCTGACTCTGTGCCCATCCACTGCTGACTCTGTGCCCATCCACTGCTGACACTGTGCCCATCAATTGCCGCTACAATGCCCGTCAATTGCTGCCAGTGTGTCCATCAATTGCTGCCAGTGTTCCCATCAATTGCTGCCAGTGTGCCCATCAATTACCGCTACTGTGCCCGTCAATTGCTGCCAGTGTGCCCATCAGTTGCCGCTACTGTGCCCATCAAATGCTGCCAGTGTGCATCCCCCCGCCTGCCCGCCCGGCACTTACCTGTCTCGGTGGGGCAGCCTGCCATCTATACCGCACCTTCTCCCCAGTGAGCCTTTGCTATCTGCACCCGGGACTCTTTAACTATCTCTCCTGCCCAGTGCACCAACATATCTGGACTTTACTACACCACCTGGATACCCTGCATATCTGTACCCCATCTTGCCACCAGTGGACTCTCACCACCAACTCCCGGAAACCCTGCACCAGGCTCTCATACCCTTCCTGACTCTCGTGCCTCCTGTACCCATCTCCAGGGGCTGTGAGTGGGACCCGTACGGTAGACCTCCCTCTGCCCAAGTGGACTCATCGGTCAGGTACGTACCAGCGTGATAGTATCAGGCAGCCATGACGAGTCTGGGCAGGGGGCCTCCCCCATGGAGGAAATGTGCAGACACCTAGCGGGTCTAACCCAAGCTGTGAAAGGCCTACAGGAAGGCTATTCTCGGTTGGAAGAACAGGTCCAAGCCATGTCTGCATCTTCGGTCCCTCAGGTTGCATCTTCTGTTGGGTACCACCAAGCACCCTCCGTGGTCATGCTACCACCAGAACCCAAGGTACCCATACCAGAAAAATTCTGGTGGTAGTAGCGAAGTAAGTACCGTGCTTTTCGCAATGCCTGTGAACTCTACTTCGCTCTGCAACCACTGACTTTTTCATTGGAAGCTACAAAAGTGGGGTTCATCATCTCCCTTCTGACCGGTGAACCTCAAACCTGGGCCCACCGTCTGTTGGAGCAGAAGTCTGTGTCCTTGGATTCCCTTGATCATTTCTTCACAGCAATGGCTCAGCTGTATGAGGACCCTCAACCCGCTGCCACGGCTGAAACCGCACTACAATCTTTACAGCAAGATCGCAGAACGGCCGAGGATTATGCCGTTGAATTCAAACGCTGGAGCTCTGATACAGAGTGGAATGATGCGGCACTACGACACCAATTTCGCAGAGGACTGTCGGACTCCCTAAAGGATGAGTTGGCTCGTGTAGGGATCCCTCAGTCCTTAGATGAACTTATTAATCTGTCAGTTCAAATTGACCGCCGCCACAGGGAAAGACGGGCCAAAAGATCTTCTGGTCCATCTCGCCCCTTCTGGATGCTTCCCACAGTACCTGATCCTTCCAACCTAGTCCCCTCGGCTTCATCTACCCCGGTTCCAGGGGCTCCAGAACCGATGCAGATTGGACTACTTAGGCCTTCCTTGACCCCAGAGGAAAAGATGCACAGACGGGCCCATAACCTATGTTCATACTGTGGGGAACCTGGACACTATGCAAGAACGTGCCCCAACAAGACACGTAAGTGTTTGTCTGCTTCTTCCTTATGTGAACCTGTCTTGCTCCCAACCGGCACTCACCTGGCTCTCACTATTGTTTTGCAGCTCTCTGGTCGAAGCATTCCAGTATCAGTCATCATTGACTCAGGGGCATGCAGCTGCTTCATTGACCAAGTTTTTGCAACCAACCATGGCATTCCTCTTCAACCCAAGGTCCGGGGCCTTGCGGTCCACCTGGCGTATGGTTCCACACTTAGTTCCGGTCCGGTTACCCAGGAAACGGAACCCCTATTGACCACCATAGGATCCCAACACCAGGAGCTCTTACGACTGGATGTCATACCATCTCCTCTATTCCCGATCATATTAGGAATGCCCTGGTTGCGAGCTCACAACCCCAGTATCAACTGGGCTACGGGTGAAGTCCAGTTTCCATCTAGATACTGCCGTCAGAACTTTCACTGTGGGACACCTGATCAACCGGCTTCACTTCTATGCATGGATACTGATTCTGAACTCCACCAATCCATCCCTGAACCCTACCGGGACTTTTTAGATGTATTCAGCAAAAAGGGGGCAGAGACACTTCCGCCACAGAGACCTTATGATTGTCCCATAGAACTTCTACCCGGAACAGAAGTACCCTTCGGAAGAATCTTTCCACTTACTGAACAGGAATTGGGCACTCTAAAAGACTATGTAGACGAGAATCTGGCAAAAGGGTTCATTCGTCCTTCCACATCCCCGGCCGGTGCAGCTATCTTTTTCGTCGAAAAGAAGGATCGCTCTTTACGCCCCTGCATCGATTACCGCAAATTAAACAAAATCACCATCAAAAACAGATACCCTCTTTCTTGTTAAAAAAAAAAAACAGATACCCTCTTCCACTGGTGCCAGAACTCTTTCAAAGGCTAGGTACAGCCAAAATCTTCACAAAACTGGATCTTCGCTGGGCTTACAACCTGATCCGCATCCGAAAAGGGGATGAGTGGAAAACGGCCTTCCGTACTCGATTCGGGCACTACGAGTACCTCGTCATGCCATTTGGTTTATGCAATGCCCCAGCAACTTTCCAGCACTTTGTTAACATCTTCCACGACTATTTGGATTTGTACGTCATTGTCTAGTTGGACGATATTCTAATTTTCTCTACCTCCCTGGCTGACCACCGCAGGCACGTCCGAAATGTCCTTACCCGTCTAAGACAACATGGACTGTATGCTAAATTTGAAAAATGTAATTTTGAGATCCGAAGTGTACAATTTTTGGGGCTAATCATATCGGCAGAAGGAATCAGAATGGATCTCGAAAAAGTATCCACCATCTTGGATTGGCCAGCACCCATAGACAGGAAGGGAGTGCAACGCTTCATTGGCTTTGCCAATTTCTATAGGAAATTTATTAAAGGATTCTCCTCTATTATTTCACCCATCACTGAACTTACCCGACAAGGAATTCGGTTTCACTGGACCCCCAAAGCACAACTGGCCTTTGAGAGACTCAAATAACTCTTCACTTCAGCCACTATTCTTAAACATCCAAACCCAGCCTTGCCCTTTGTTTTAGAAGTCGATGCCTCGGAGATTGCAGTGGGAGCTGTGCTATCTCAGCGACAGGGTGCCAAGGCTCTTCTCTTTCCAGTAGGCTTCTTCTCCCGCAAACTGACCTCTTCGGAACGTAATTACGATGTGGGCAATAGGGAACTTCTCGCCATCAAGGTAGCTTTGGAAGAATGGTGCTACCTATTGGAGGGTGCTGCACATCCTGTTCTGGTGTACACCGATCACAAAAACTTGGAGTACCTGAGAACAGCTAAAAGATTAAGACCTTGGCAAGCCAGGTGGGCTCTATTCTTCTCACGTTTCCAACTTCATATAACCTATCAACCTGGCTCTAAGAACATCAAGCCAGATGCTCTTTCTCGGATGTTTCTGGATATCGAGCACGACATTCCCCCCCGATACCATTCTACCCGCCGGGAATTTCCTGCTCTTGCAAGAGGATCTCATGTCTCGAATCAAACAAGCCTCCATTGGGATGCCTCCCCTGGATGGAGTTTCCAGTAAGGACGGATTGTTCTGGCATGAAGGCAAAATTGTGGTTCCAGAAAAATTGAGGTTACATGTATTAGAATGCAACCTCAAGCTGGCCGGACACTTTGGTACCTCAAAAACAATTGACCTACTACTACGTATTTTCTGGTGGCCCCATCTGACCAGGGATTGTAGGAAATATGTCGAATCATGCTGTGTCTGTGCCAGAAATAAGACTAGCCGAACAAGAGCCTGGGGTCTATTAAAGCCTTTACCAGTCCCAGAAAGACCGTATGGTTTCAATAGACTTTATTGTCGAACTCCCACCTCTATCTTTTTTCCTCTATCTTTGTCATAGTAGACAGACTGTCAAAGATGGCCTGCCCTTCCAGGAAATTAGGTCCTAAATTTTTGGGTCCTTTTTCCGTGAAGAGGAAAATTAATGTCGCCTACGAATTGGATTTACCTACTTCCCTGAGAATACATCCAGTCTTCCATGTTACTCTTTTGAAGCCAGTGACTCCAAATCCCTTTGCTGGCCGCAGGGTTGGTCCCCCCAAACCTATCATCGTCAATGACAAAAAGGAATTCGAGGTGGAAGCAATTCTGGATTGTAGAAAACGGCGTAACCAGATCCAGTTTCTCATCAAATGGAAGGGGTACGGGCCTGAAGACAATTCATGGGAACCTGAGGACAACCTGCATGCAGGTGAGTTGTTACAAACTTTCAAAAACTTACATGCCTCCAAGTTAGCTCAACTGGGCATCCGGAGGCTGCCCTTAAGGAGGGGGCACTGTCACAAAATCCATCATGTCAGACAGCTTACTGGTGTGCGCCGGCGCGCGCTGGTGTGCACGCTGGTGTGCACGCTGGTGTGCGCCTTCCCACGGGTGCGGGCTTGCGTCCGGGGTCGCGCGCGCAGTGGTTTGCGTGCACCTGTGTGCGCTGTTGGCGCACTTGTTGGCCAGTGCTGCCTGATCTTCAGCATCCCAGAGACCTCGCTCTTGTGTTTGAATCCTGTTATACCTTGTCTGATCCTGTGACCCGGCTTGCCCTTTGGAATTCCTTGACCTCTGCCTGCCTAAAGACCTCTGCCTGCCTGACGACTCTTCTGCCTGCTTCTTTGTACCTCGCCATCTGAACGCTGCCAAACCCTGCATGTATCCGGATTACCCCACTTTGTGCTGAGTGACTTGTGCCTGCCTTCTATACCGCACCTTCTCCCCAGTGAGCCTTTTCTATCTGCACCCGGGACTCTAACTATCTCTCCTGCCCAGTGCACCAACATATCTGGACTTTACTACACCACCTGGATACCCTGCATATCTGTACCCCATCTTGCCACCAGTGGACTCTCACCACCAACTCCCGGAAACCCTGCACCAGGCTCTCCTACCTTTCCTGACTCTCGTGCCTCCTGTACCTATCTCCAGGGGCCGTGAGTGGGACCCATACGGGAGACCTCCCTCTGCCCAAGTGGACTCATCGGTCAGGTACGTACCAGCATGATACACGCATGCATGGGGGAGCCGTCAGTTACGGCACATTCAAGTGAAGAAACGGCACAGAGGTCCATTTCTTCACAGCGCATGCGCCGATAACATCAAGGTAAATATCTCCTAAACGGCACATGTTTAGGAGATGTTTCCACTACCTATAAGTAATCCTTATTCTAGTCTTACCTATAGAAAAAAGTGATGCAAGAGGGTTTACAACCACTTTATCCGCTTCCTGACTGGCGCACGACGATGTACGTCGGCAGAATGGTACGGACAGGCATAAGGGCGTACAGGTACGTCCCTTTGAATATGCCACCGTGCCATCACGCGTGCGCCCGTCGGGACCCCCGTGAGTCTGGTTGCGGGTCCCACGGACTTGATCGCTGCGGGGATACCTGCGATCGTCTCATGGAGAGATGAGGTAGTAAACAGCATCTCCCCGTTCTGCCTAGTAACAAGTGACACTGATCTCTGCTCCCCACGCCAAAAAAAAAGTGGGGTCCCCCCAAAATCCAACAAAAATGTTTAATGAAATATATCTACATTTGTATTATTCCTTTATGTAGTTTGGAGATAACAATCCAGGACTGGTAATTTATGGAGCCTAAAGATGGATTTTGATGACATTATCATATTTCTATATTATTTATGTGGTTTAGATATAAAACTGTCCCAGAATATTATTGTCTCGGTCAGTCCTGTTATACTCACTGTAATTGCTCTATAAGGCTTGTTGGTAGAGCTGCCATCAGGTTCCTGAAATGAGGACCCCCCAGATTGTTCTTAGACAGGTTCAGTGTCCTCAGTGTCCGGTTATTTCTTATTCCAAATGCCAGGTGGGGGCAGGAACTGTCTGTCAGGTCATTATTTTCCAATCTGTAGAATAAGAGAAGAATGTTACCAGCAGATAATTAATTTCTCCCCCAGGAATGAATATATCTATCAGAGGTGTAACTTGAAGCTTGTGGGCCCTAATGCAAAAGTTGATATGAGTTCCCCACACTACCATCTGCCACTTCCACAGTGCACCAAGATATTCCAAGTGGCTAAAGAGTTATTTCAGAGCCTTATTTACATATTGAGGTGGTAATTAGAAAGTTTATGGAGAAATTTTGCACATTTTGATATACCTCTCCAAGGCAACCTTTGAGAAGTGGAGACGTACCTGAACAACATGAAAGAGCTCAAAGATCACAAGGGTCCAGCACCCTTTTTTAAGTAAATAATGAGCAAGGCCTAACTAAATAGTAAGGAAAACTTAAAAAGAAATAATAAAGCAAATGTTACTGTAAAAATATAAAGTTAGCCTACCTTAAAAGTGGACAGTATCAGTCAGTAGAGCAGTGGGCATTGCCAGTAGGGCAGTGGACATGGTCAGAGGGGCAGTGGACAGAGTCAGTCATAGGGCAGTGGACAGTGTTAGTAGGGTGGTGGACATGACAGTAGGGCAGCTGACAGTGTCAGAGAGCTGTGGACATGGTCAGTCAAAGGGCAGTGGACAGTGTAAGTCACAGGGCAGTGTACAGTGTCTGTCATAGGGCAGTGGACATGGCTAGTCAAAGGGCAGTGGACATGGCTAGTCAAAGGGCAATGGACAGTGTTAGTAGGGTGGTGGACATGTCAGTAGGGCAGTGGACAGTGTAAGTCATAGGGTAGTGGACAGAGTCAGTCCTAGGGCAGTGGACAGGGTTTGTCATAGGGCAGTGGACAGTGTTAGTAGGGCGGTGGACATGTCAGTAGGGCAGAGAACTTGGTCAGTCATAGGGCAGTGGACATGGTCAGTCATAGGGCAGTGGTCAGTATAAGTCATGAGGCAGTGGTCAGTATAAGTCATGGGGCAGTGGACATGATGAGTCATAGGGCAGTTGACAGTGTCAGTGGTAGGCAGTGAACATGGTCAGTCATATAGCAGTGGACAGTGTCAGTCAAAGAGCAGTGGACAGTATATGTCATAGGGCAGTAAACAGGGTCCGTCATAGGGCAGTGGGCAGTGTAAGTCATAGGGCTGTGAACAGGGTCCGTCATAAGGCAGTGAACAGTGTCAGTCATAGGTTGGTGGACAGTGTCAGTCATAGGGCAGTGGACATGGTCAGTCATAGGGCAGTGGACATGGTCAGTCATAGGGCAGTGGACATGGTCAGTCATAGGGCAGTGGACATGGTCAGTCATAGGGCAGTGGACATGGTCAGTCATAGGGCAGTGGACATGGTCAGTCATAGGGCAGTGGACATGGTCAGTCATAGGGCAGTGGACATGGTCAATCATAGGGCAGTGGGCATGGTCAATCATAGGGCAGTGGACATGGTCAATCATAGGGCAGTGGACATGGTCAATCATAGGGCAGTGGACATGGTCAATCATAGAGCAGTGGACATGGTCAATCATAGGGCAGTGGACAGTGTCAGTCATAGGGCAGTGGACAGTGTCAGTCATAGGGGAGTGGACATAAAAATATGTATGAAAAAATTAGACTTGATTGACCATGTATACACAATATACCAAATTAGTGACTGCGATTCAGGCCCAAGAAAAACTATTGCAACAAGTATCCCAAATAGAGGGGGACAGAAAAGAATAGGGGCTAACTGAATGGCAATAAACACTAATGATAAAGTAACAAAATATAATAATTTATTGGTATATTTAAAACATGGAGGTAAATTGATAAGACCAAGGACAGACTAGACCTGGCTTAGATTGGTGACGAGCCACAATGGGCTAATCAAGAACAAACACAGATAGGGGGGACAGGACAACATATAACAAAAATAGAGAACAAAGGGCAGTGGACAGTGTCAGAAATAGGGCAGTGGACATGGTCAATCATAGGGCAGTGGACAGTGTAAGTCATAGGGCAGTGGACAGTGTTATTCTTAGGGCAGTGGACAGAGTCAGTCATAGGGTAGTGGACATGGTCAGTCATAGGGCAGTGGACATGGTCAGTCATAGGGCAGTGGACATGGTCAGTCATAGGGCAGTGGACATGGTCAGTCATAGGGCAGTGGACATGGTCAGTCATAGGGCAGTGGACATGGTCAGTCATATGGCAGTGGACATGGTCAGTCAAATGCAGTGGACATGATCAGTCATAGGGCAGTAGACATGATCAGTCATAGGGCAGTGGACATGATCAGTCATAGGGCAGTGGACATGATCAGTCATAGGGCAGTGGACAGGGTCAGTCATAGGGCAGAGGACAGTGTAAGTCATAGGGCAGTGGACTGTGTTAGTAGGGCAGTGGACAGTGTCAGTCAGTAGGGCAGTGACATTTTTACAGTTTCTTTACAGAGATTATAATGAAATTGAGGCAAATCCATGCCTGGATCTCACATGCAAACAGTGAAACCGGAAATGTCACTTTCCTAGCCAGCACAGCTAGGGGATACATCTAACCAAGCTGATCTGTGCTTAGTTAGATGGTGTGAAGGGCGGGGGGACACTGGGGTCTATTAGACCCCTAATATCTCCATAAAGAGTACCTGTCACCTGCCCAATGCTATCACATAGGGGTTTATTAATCCGTTGTGCTAGCAATCAAGTAAAAATAAATATAAAAATAAAATAAAAAAAGTTTAAAAAACTTTAATTATAATAAAATAATTTGCCGAAAACCCCTGTAGCCCCATACACCTACATAAACGCAAGCCCACGGTGTGCAGGCACATGTAAACTGCAGTCACACCATACGTACAATGCGCCACAAATGTCAGAGTGAGAACCATATTTCTAGCACAAGAGCTTTTAAAGCGTCACCTATGGGGATTTTTAGGCACCATCATTTTTGGCGATACAGCGGGCACATGCAATTTTAACACATGAATGTTTGATATTTATTTACTCAATGCAACCTCATTTTTTATATGTCAACCAAAAATGGGTATTATGTGGTGTGGTTTTGCACTAAAATTAATTTTATTATATTTTTTACTGAAAATTGGCGTTTAATAAATAGTTGCGCAAATATCATGTGAAACAAAAATTTGCAACTATTACCTTTTTCATTCTACAGGACCTCTGCTTTCAGAAAATAAATAAAGTTCTGGGGGTTGAGTTGAGTGGCACCTTGATATAGCGCGGTCAATTACCCCGAAGGATCCCGACGCGCTTGATGCGCAAGTACATTCACATCAGTCCCTACCCTCAAGGAGCTTACTACCTAAGGTATATACTAGGGCCAATTTAGACAGGATCCAATTAACCTACCAGAAACCGGAGTACCCGGAGGAAACCCACGCAGGCACAGGGAGAACATGCCACTCTGGATTGTGGTTGTGCGCGATAACATCACTGCATGGACATATCCCCCAGCAGCCAGCAGGAGAGAGGAGGGGGAAGCTAGCAGCGCTGGGGGGACCAGAAGAGCACACAGGGGGCCCGGCCAGCAGCGATGTTTAATCCAGACGAACCAATACACTCCATTTTCCTCCTGCTGCCACTGAATGCAGTTGGGAGGGAGAGAAGCAAAAGCAGGCTTTCAGTGACTGTAGCAGAAAAATGGAGGGCGTTGGTCCCTGTATATGCTTCCCCTCTTGTTCAGGAGTAAAACAAGGAGGCTGACCGGTCCCCTGGAGCATGGGGCTGGATCACAATTGCAACCTCTGCAGCTACGCCAGTGGCAACTATTCTCCAAATGAATGGAGCTCATTGAAATAATTTATATCAGATCACTTTATAAAACTTAATTAGTTTAGTAAATAGAATTTTATAAGACATTTTTTTATAATGGCGTAAACCCCCCAATATTGTCATCCATGTGTAAAGACGGTGATACCTCCCATACACAGGATGGTAACAGAATACCACTGACATGACTCATATTGTGCAATAATCTCCTTGTGTATGGAGCATGAATGGTATCAGCAGAAAATGTGAGGCTGGAATCAGCATTGCTAGTAATTGGATGGGATAATTTTTTATCTGATATTCCATTTATCTCTGCTGATAAGAGCTCTGTACTCATAGGAAGTAATGGGGAGACCCCCTAACATCAAATAGTAACTATATAAAGATAAAAAATAGTTCTTTATAATTGTATTGTTATTATCATATTATTTCTGTGGTTTAGATATAAAACTGTTCCAGAATAATATTTTCTCAGTCAGTCCTGTTATACTCACTGTAATTCCTCTATCCGGCTTGTTGTCAGAGCTTCCATCAGATCCCTGAAATGAGGACCCCCCAGATTGTTCTTAGACAGGTTCAGTTTCCTCAGTGTCCTGTTAGTTCTTATTCCAAATGCCAGGTGAGGGCAGGAACTGTCTGTCAGGTGAGTAGAGGACAATCTATAAAAGAAGAGAAGATTGATAGCAGAAGAAAATTAATTTCTCCCCCAGGAATGAATGTAACTATTCTCTATAGAAATGGAACTAATTTCTCTTTATTGGAATCATTTATTCACTTTATATAACTCCAGGAAATAGAAATGTATAACTCCATACAAGGGTCAAAGGGCCACCCCTGAAACTGCTTTACTACCACATCTGCATTCCATCCCAAGCCTCATTGTGGTAAGTTGGTCCAAAATTGCTCTGTGTTGGTGACGTCACATCCGGCGCACTGTCTGACTGCACCAGCTGTACCATCCGCCGGTTTGGAGTCCTTTGCCCAGTTCATTGGGGCTTCTCTACATCACTGACCCTTACAGGTTCAACCAGCGGTCTGTCACCTCTTTCATTGGGTGGATGCCCATGCAACATCTGGCACCTACACACCTTGTGGCTGCCCCGGCACCGGCCCTAATATGCCTGAGTCAGCCTTTCAAAATTTGGGTATGATTGAGGTTCATAAACAAGCATGATGTTTAACATTGATTGTGTGTCAGCCATATTTTAACCCTTTCCATTCTTATAAATCCTTTGACTTTGATTTAACAATAAATCTTTATATCACAAACTGTGGCATAGACATTTTTATGACATTTCTGAGGTATCACTCAAGTGGTTTGTAGCCATCACCCCCAGCGCGGGGTTAACAGGAATCTTTTGTTGTTTGTTCTTTTGTACAACACCATCCCTGGTGTTTTGGTTTCCCTCTAGCTGCATTCATTACACAGCCTTATGTGTTGGTTCTCCAAACAGCACCTAAACTTTAGGAGTACATCCATACCAGGGTTGTCAACCATTCTTAAATGTCTCTCTCTCTCTCAGTCTCTCTGACTACAGGGGCAGTCTGTGGAGAATTCTCTCTTTGTTGGGGCAGTCTGTGGATCAGTCTCTCTCTCAGTAGGGGAAGTCTGTGGAGAATTCTCTCTTTGTTTGAGCAGTCTGTGAATCAGTCTCTCTCTCAGTAGGGGCAGACTGTGGAGCAGTTTCTCTCTCTGTATGTTGGGGCAGTCTGTGGATCAGCCACTCTCTCTATATTGGGGACAGTCTGTGGAGCAGCCTCTCTATGTTGATAGCGGTCTATGAACAGTCTCGCTATATCTGTTGGGACAGTCTGTGAAGCAGTCTCTCTCTCTGTTGGAGCAGTCTATAGAGCAGTCTCTCTCTCTGTTGGGGCAGTCTATGGATCAGCCACTCTCTCTCTGTTGGGGCAGTCTGTGGAGCAGTGTCTCTCTATGTTGGGGGCAGTCTGTAAACAGTCTCTCTATATCTGTTGGGACAGTCTGTGAAGCAGTCTCTCTCTCTGTTGGAGCAGTCTATAGAGCAGTCTCTCTCTCTGTTGGGGCAGTCTGTGGAGAAGTCTCTCTCTTTTGGGGAAGTTTATAGAGCAGTATCTCTCTCAGTTGGGACAGTCTGTGGAGCAGACTCTCTCTGTTGCAAAAGTCTATGGAGCAATCGCTCTCTGTTGGAGAAGTCTGTGAAACAGTCTCTCTCTGTTGGGGCAGTCTATGGAGCACTCTCTCTCTCTGTTGGGGCAGTTTGTAGAGCAGTCTCTCTCTCTCTCTATGTTGACTGTGGAACAGTCTTTCTCTATGTTGGAGGCAGTCTGTGGAACAGTATTTCTTTATGTAGGGGGTAGTCTGTGGAGTAGTCTCACTCTCTCTGTTGGAAGCAGTCTGTAGAACTCTTTTTGTTGGAGGAAGTTTGTGGAGCAGGCTCTTTCTCTTTTGGGGGCAGTCTGTGGAGCAGTCTCTCTTTCGGTGGGGGACAGATTGTGGAACAGTCTCTCTCTCTATGTTTGGGGCAGTCTTGGAGCAATCTCTCTCCCTCTGTTGGGGCAGTCTGTGGATCAGTCTCTTTCGCTGTTGGGGCAGTCTGTGGAGAAGTCTGTCTCTCTGTTGGGGCAGTCTGTGGGTCAGTCTCTCTCTCTCTGTTGGGGCAGACTGTAAAGCAGTCGCTCTCTCTGTTGGGAAAGTCTATGGAGCAGTCACTCTCTGTGTTGGGGCAGTCTGTAGAGCAGCTGTTCTTTCTGTTGGGGCAGTCTGTGCAGCAATCTATCTCTGTTGGGATAGTCTATAGTGAAGTCTCTCTTTCTGTTGGGGCAGTCCATGGAGCAGTCTCTCTCTTTATGTTGGAGGCAGTCTGTGGATCAGTCTCTCTCTCTCAATGTTAAAGGCAGTCTATGGAGCAGTCTCTCTCTCTGTAAGTTGAAGGCAGTCTGTGGAGCAGTCTTTCCCTACGTTGGGGAAAGCCTGTGGGGCAGTCTCTCTCTGTTGCAGGCAGTCTGTGGAACTCTCTCTCTGTTTGGGGCAGTCTGTGAAGAAGTTTCTCTCTCTCTGTTCGGGCAGTCTGTGAAGTTGTCTCTCTTTCTATGTTGGAGACAGTCTGTGGAGCAGACTTTCTCTGTGTTGGAGGCAGACTGTGGAGCAGTCTCTCTCACCCTGTTGAGGGCAGTATGTGGAGCAATCTCTCTGTATGTTGGGGCAGTCTGTGAAGCAGTCTCTATCTCTGTTGGGGGCAGTCTGTTGAGCAATCTCTCTCTCTGTTAGGGTAGTCCATGGAGCAGTCTCTCTCTCTGTTGGGGCAGTCAGTGGAGTAGTCATTCTTTCTATGTTGGAGGCAGACTGTGGAGCAGTCTCTCTCACTCTGTTGGGGGCAGTCTGTGGAGAAATCTCTCTGTATGTTGGGGCAGTCTGTGGAGCTGTCTATCTCTGTTGGTACAGTGTTTGGAGAAGTTTATAATTTGGGGGCAGTCTGTGGAGCAGTCTCTCCCTCTCTCTCTGTTGGGGGAAGTCTGTGGATCAGTCTCTTTCTCTGTGGAGGGCGGACAGTGGAGCAGTCTCTCTTTATGTTGGGGACAGTCTGTGGAGCAGTCTCTCTCTCTCTCTCTCTGGTGGGCCAGTCTGTGGAGCAGTCTCTCTTTCTGTGTGGGCATACTGTGGGTCAGTCTCTCTGTTGTGGAAGTCTATGGAGCAGTCTTTCTCTCTGTTGGGGCAGTTTGTGGAGCAGTCTCTCTCTCTCTCTGTTAGGACAGTCTGTGGAGCGGTCTCTCTGTTGGGGCAGTTTTTAGAGCAGCCTCTCTCTCTCTATGTTGAAGGCAGTCTCTGGAACAGTCTTTCTCTTTATTGGGGGCAGTCTGTAGAGCAGTCTCTCTCACTCTGTTGGGGGCAGTCTGTTGAACTTTCTCTTTTGGAAGCAGTCTGTAGAACTCTTTTGTTGGGGGAAGTCTGTGGAACAGATTTTCTCTTTGGGGGGCAGACTGTGGAGCAGTTTCTCTGTATGTTGGGGGCAGTCTGTGGAGCAGTCTCTCTCTCTGTTGGGGCAGACTGTGGAGCAGTCTCTATTTCTGTGGGGTGCAGACTGTGGAACACACTCTCTCTCTGTTGGGGAAGTCTATGGAGTAGTCACTCCCTGTTGGGGCAGTCTGTGGAGCAGTCGCTCTCTGTGTTGGGGCAGTCTGTGGAGCAGTTGCTCTCTGTGTTGGGGCAGTCTGTGAAGCAGTCGCTCTCTGTGTTGGGGCAGTCTGTGGAGCAGTCTCTCTCTGTTGGGGCAGTCTATGGAGCAGTCTCTCTCTCTCTATGTTGGAGACAGTCTATGGAGCAGTCTTTCTCTTTCTATGATGGAGACAGTCTGTGGAGCAGTCTCTCTCTGTAAGCAAGATAAGGGTAGAGGTTAGTGGCGCTACTTATAGTTTGAGCATATAAATTAACTAGCAGCCTGTGTACCATATATGTATGCCCAGGACTCTAGTTGTAAAAAAGCGCTTAAAGTGCTTTAAGGTGTTATCTCTCTAGTCGAGGCTCAGTACACCAAAAGCATTTGGGGGTGCCAGAAATGTGAGGTGATCCAACTAACCAACCCAGTGCCTCCCAATATTCGCTTAATAAAGAATTTGTGTGAAAAAGTGACAGTATATAAATAGTACGACGTTATAAATCATAAATAATAGTAATAAACCATATGGCATTTTTAAATCAATCTAGATAGGAATTAGAGCCCAGAATAATCTGGATAAGCCTATGATTAATATCTAGCAAGCCAAAAAAAAATCACATAACCAGTGTCCAGTGTCCATAAGTTCTTCCAGAAGAAACCAAAATATTGTGATGGTTTTCCATATGTGATAGTGTGTTTCAGTCCAAAAATAGTAAAAATACACAGAAAAAAAAACACAAAAAAAGATGAAAAAGAAAAAACACCAAAACAAAACAAAAAGAGCACCAAAAACCAATAACCTCTATAGGTAATGTGCAGCTATATATAGCAATTATTAAGCAGAGCCCTCCGTAATAACAAACATACAGTGCACTAAAAAATGTGCCTAAAGGGATATATATATATATATATATAAGAAAGATGTGCGTTGATGTCAGGGGAAAAAAAAATTAAAAGTTAAAAATAAAAAATAATAATGTTCAAAGTGTGGACATTTTATATATATATATATATATATATATATATATATATATATATATATATATATATATAATGTGACTGTGTCCAACGTAAAATTCCCATACCTAAATACAACAGGACGGCTCGTTTTGCCTTGGGATCGATCTACGGAACCTGGAGCTGTAAAAATCAGCCAGAAGGACTGGATCTATATGCATGTTACCCCTTCAGGGGTGTAAGGGGTCAGTGAGTAGGGATCCTTGAGGGGGAGCACCCAAGTCAACTGGAGACTCTACAAGCACAAAAGTCACCTGTTATTTACGTTGGACACAAACGGTATATAAAATTTTTTTTCCCACACTTTGAACATTATTATTTTTCATTTTTATTTTTAACTTTACATTTTTTTGGAAAAGGTTTTTTTCCCCTGACGTAACACACATCTTACTTATATATATATCCCTTTAGGCACATTTTTTAGAGCACTGTATGTGTGTTATTACGGAGGGCTCTGCTTAATAATTGCTATATATAGCTGCACATTACCTATAGAGGTTATTGGTTAGGGAAAGTCTATGGAGCAGTCGCTCTCTCTGTTGGGGCAGTTTGTGGAGCAGTCTCTCTCTGTTGAGGCAGTCTATGGAGCAGTCTCTCTCTCTCTCTGTTGGGGCAGTTTGTGGAGCAGCCTCTCTCTGTTGGAGCAGTTTATAAAGCAGTTTCTCTCTCTGTTGGGACAGTCTGTGGAGCAGTCTCTCTCTGTTGGGACAGTCTGTGGAGCAGTCTCTCTCTGTTGGGACAGTCTGTGGAGCAATCTCTCTCTCTGTTAGGGTAGTCTATCGGGCAGTCGCTCACTGTTGGGGAAGTCTATGAAGCAGTCTCTCTGTTGTGGCAGTATGTGGAGCAGTCTCTCTCTCTTTATGTTGGAGGCAGTCTGTGGAGCAGTCTCTCTCCATGTTGGGGCAGTCTTTGGAGCAATCTCTCTAAGTTGGGGGCAGTCTTTGGAGCAATCTCTCTAAGTTGGGGGCATCTGTATAGCAGTCTCTCTCACTCTGTTGGGGGCAGTCTGTGGAGTAGTCTCTCTCTTTGTTGAGGTCAGTCTGTGGAACTTTCTCTGTTGGAAGCAGTCTGTAGAACTCCTTTTGTTGGGGGAAGTCTGTGGAGCAGGCTCTTTCTCTTTGGGGGCAGTCTGTGGAGCAGTCTTTCTTTCTGTTGGGGAAGTCTATGGAGTAGTCACTTTCTGTGTTGGAGCAGTCTTTGGAGCAGTCGTTCTCTGTGTTGGAGCAGTCGCTCTCTGTGTTGGAGCAGTCTGTGGAGCAGTCGCTTCCTGTGTTGGAGCAGTCAGTGGAGCAGTCGCTCTCTGTGTTGGAGCAGTCTGTGGAGCAGTCGCTCTCTGTGTTGGAGCAGTCTGTGGAGCAGTCGCTCTCTGTGTTTGAGCCGTCTGTGGAGCAGTCGCTCTCTGTAGTGGAGCAGTCAGTGGAGAAGTCGCTCTCTGTAGTGGAGCAGTCAGTGGAGAAGTCGCTCTGTGTTGGGGCAGTCAGTGGAGCAGTCACTCTCTTCTGGGGCTGTCTGTTGGAGCAGTCTGTAGAACTCCTTTTCATGGGGGAAGTCTGTGGAGCAGGCTCTTTCTCTTTGGGGGCAGTCTGTGGAGCAGTCTTTCTTTCTGTGGGGGGGGGGGGGCAGACTGTGGAACTCTGTTGGAGCAGTCAGTGGAGCAGTCGCTCTCTGTGTTGGAGCAGTCAGTGGAGAAGTCGCTCTCTGTGTTGCAGCAGTCAGTGGAGAAGTCGCTCTCTGTGTTGGGGCAGTCGGTGGAGAAGTCACTCTCTGTTGTGGCTGTCTGTTGGAGCAGTCTCTCTTTCTGTTGGGGCAGTCTCTCTCTGTTAGGGCAGTCTATGGAGCAGTCTCTCTCTCTCTCTATGTTAGAGGCAGTCAGTGGAGCTGTTTCTCTCTCTGTTGGGGCAGTCTGTGGAGCAGTCTCTCTCTCTATGTTGTGGAAGTCTATGGAGCAGTCTCTCTGTGTTGGGGAAGTCTATGGAGCCGTTCTTCTTTCTGTTGGGGCAGTCTGTGGAGCAGTCTCTCTCTCTCTGTTGGGGCAACCTATGGAGCAGTGTCTCTCTCTGTTGGGGCAGTTTATAGAGCAGTCTCTCTCTCTGCTGGGGCACTCTGTGGAGCCATCTCTCTCTCTGTTGGGAAAAGTCTATGGAGCTGTCGCCTCTGTTGGGGAAGTCTATGGAGCAGTCTCTCTCTCTCTGTTGGGACGGTATGTGGAGCAGTCTCTCTCTGTGTTGGGGGAGTTTATGGGGCAGTTGCTTACTGTTGGGGAAGTCTATGAAGCAGTCTCTCTCTCTCTCTCTCTGTTGCGGCAGGCTGTGGATCAGGCCCTCTCTGCTGGGACAGTTTATAGAGCAGTCTCTCTCTATATATGTTGGAGGCAGTCTGTGGAGCAGTCTCCCTGTTGGGGGCAGTCTGTGGCACTCTATCTGTTGGGGGAAGTCTATGGAGCAGTCTCTTTCTCCGTTAGGGACAGACTGTGGAACAGTCTCTCTCTATGTTGGGGGCAGTCTGTGGAGTGATCTCTCTCTCTGTTGGGGCCATCAATGGATCAGTCTCTCTCTCTGTTAGAGTAGTCTGTGGAGCAGTCTCTCTCTGTTGGGGAAGTTTGTGCTGCAATCTCTCTGTAAGTTGGGGCAGTCTGTGGAGCAATCTCTCTGTAAGTTGGGGCAGTCTGTGGAACACTCTCTGCTGAGGAAGTCTGTGGAGCAGTCTCTCTCTATTTTGGGAGCAGACTGTAGAACAATCTCTCTATATGTTGGGGACAGTTTCTGAAGCGATCTCTCACTCTCTCTGTCGGGACAGTCTGTGCAGCATTCTCTCCCACTGTTGGAATAGTCTGTGGATCAGTCTCTCTCTCTGTTGGGGCAGTGTGTGGAGCTTTCTCTCTCTCTGTTGCGGCAGGCTGTGGATCAGGCCCTCTCTGCTGGGACAGTTTATAGAGCAGTCTCTCTCTATATATGTTGGAGGCAGTCTGTGGAGCAGTCTCCCTGTTGGGGGCAGTCTGTGGCACTCTATCTGTTGGGGGAAGTCTATGGAGCAGTCTCTTTCTCCGTTAGGGACAGACTGTGGAACAGTCTCTCTCTATGTTGGGGGCAGTCTGTGGAGTGATCTCTCTCTCTGTTGGGGCCATCAATGGATCAGTCTCTCTCTCTGTTAGAGTAGTCTGTGGAGCAGTCTCTCTCTGTTGGGGAAGTTTGTGCTGCAATCTCTCTGTAAGTTGGGGCAGTCTGTGGAGCAATCTCTCTGTAAGTTGGGGCAGTCTGTGGAACACTCTCTGCTGAGGAAGTCTGTGGAGCAGTCTCTCTCTATTTTGGGAGCAGACTGTAGAACAATCTCTCTATATGTTGGGGACAGTTTCTGGAGCGATCTCTCACTCTCTCTGTCGGGACAGTCTGTGCAGCATTCTCTCCCACTGTTGGAATAGTCTGTGGATCAGTATCTCTTTCTGTTGGGGCAGTGTGTGGAGCTGTCTCTCTCTCTGTTGGGGCAGTGTGTGGAGCAGTCTCACTCTCTCTTGGGGCAGTGTGTGGAGTTGTCTCTCTCTCTCTATTGGGAGCAGTCTGTGGAGAAGTCTCTCTCTCTGCTGGGGGCAGTCAGTGGAGAAGTCTCTCTTTCTCTCTATTGGGGCAGTTTGTTGAGCAGTCTCTCTCTCTGTTTGGGGCAGTATGTGGAGCAGTCTCTCTATTTAATTGTTGGGGCATTCTGTGGATCAATATCGCTCTATCTTTTGGGGCAGTCTATGGAGCTGTCTCTCTCTCTGTTGGGGGTAGTCTGTGGAGATGTGTCTCTCTCTCTCTTTTGGGGCAGTCTGTGAAGAAGTCTCTCTCTTTGTTGGGACAGTCTGTGGAGCAGTCTCTCTCTCTCTCTGTAGATGAAGTTTGTGGAGCAGTCCCTCTCTGTTTGGGGCACTCTCTCTCTCTCTCTGTTTGGGTTAGTCTGTGGAGCAGTCTCTCTAACTGTTGGGGCAGTCTGTGGAGCTGTCTCTCTCTCTGTTGGGGCAGTGTGTGGAGCTGTCTCTCTCTCTGTTGGGACAGTGTGTGGAGCACAGTGAGGCTGCAATTGATGGGCACAATGAGGCTGTATTTGATTGGCACAGTGAGGCTGCATTGATGAGCACAGTGAGGCTGCATTGATGAGCACAGTGAGGCTGCATTTGATTGGCACTGATGAGGCTGCATTTGATTGGCACTGATGAGGCTGCATTTGATGGGCACTGGTGAGGCTGCATTGAGCTCTTGTATCATGTCTGCAGTCTCTGACCATCTCCTGTATCATGTCTACATTCTCTGAGGGAGTCTGGAAAGGAGTCAAGAGTGGGAGCACTGCCGGGATGGGGGTCATGGGAGAAGTCAGATGTGTGTGGACTGTGGTGAGGAGACTATAGGATAAAACCAGAGCCACCGAGCTGGAGCCGACTGACTGAGCCTTACATGGTGCACCTGAGAGTAGGTGAGTGACAGCACCGCCAGGCCAGTCTGAGGGGGTCACTGATATAAGAGGGAGTGAATACGATAATGTAAGGGGGCACTGATATAAAGGTTTCCCCCTTATATCAGTAACCCACTCCGCTTACCTTAGTGTATACTTTCTGCGGAAGGTGCCCCCCCCACGTTCTGAGTTCCTGGGGTCCCTCTTGATGATTGACCACTTTTAACTGGAATTTGCTTTTATATATATAAAGCCCTGTGTTATTTCATATACTTCTTATCTATATATAATACACTCTTCAAATGTGCTTTAAAATACATGGTTTTCCCTTTCATGAACAAGAAAATAACGACGTTATGCTGTTGGGCTGGTATAATAATGCTATGGGGCTGGTATGAAATTTTTTCCAGGGCTGGTTTTTATTTCAGTCCGGCCCTGGCCAAGCCACATAGAGGGGCTAAAAATCCAAGGAGCACGTTTGGGCTTTCAAGGAGCACAAATTACATGTAAATGATGCATCTAATTTTCTAACTACGGTACCTATCACATTTTTGTAGGCCCTGGAGCACCAAGACATTTGAAACACCCACAAAATGGCCCTATTTTGGAACGGAAAGACTCCAACGTATTTTCTGAAAGGCATAGCGAGTCTTTTGAAAAGTTTTTAGAAAATGCAGGAAAGAAAATGAAAATTATTTTTTTTTTTTTTTTTTTATCCAAAAAACAAGTTTATTGAAAAAACTAGCACAAAGTAAACAAAAACATACACCGAACTTACATCATTATCTCTTCACCATTACAGTCATAGTAAACAGTTGTTGCACACATTTTTTTTCTTTAACAGCAATATCGCCAATCCCCGCCAGCCCGCTCCAGCCCCCTTACATCCACAGTATACTTAAAAAGCTTAGCCCAATGTGCATTTCTGAGTTTCTTCCAATATTTTTGCTTAAGCCAGTATTCTGGCCATTACTAGATCCACCGGGGCAAGCCCCGGAACATCCAGCCACGGCCCCCATAATTTCTCAAATTTTTGGGCGCATCCCCTATGTTGGAAAATTATCTTTTCTTTTCTAAGCATATCACCCATTGTGTTGATCCATTCTTTAAGGGTAGGTGGGTCTTCTGATATCCAGTGAGTCATTATTAATTTCCTTGCTAGGAAAAGGGATCTAATAGTGGCCACTCTCGTGCTTTCCTCCCATTCTAGCTCCTCCAACACATTAAGAAGGCAGTGCTTTGGATCAGGAGGTAGTGAGATTTGAAAAACCCTGTTTATGGTGTCCACCACCCCTGTCCAGTAGGGGTGTAATTTGGGGCACCTCCACAGAAGGTGGATCAAATCTCCGTGATCTCTCTTACATCTAGTGCACAGTGGTGTAGGTCGCAAGCCCATAGCAAACAGTCTGTGTGGCGTATAGTACACTCTTAGCAGCAGATATAGTTGTGAAACTCTCTGTGATATATTCAGGGAGCATGAGAGTACCGCCTGTAGGGCCTCCTCCCATTGTTCCCCGTCAAGCCTGCCAACCTCCCCCTCCCACTTGGCCAGCATCCGTAGGGGGTGTTTATCCAGAAAGTTCCCTAGTAGCATGTTATAGCATGTTGATATAAACCCCTTAGTACTGGTGGCCCTTGCAATCATTTTAAACACCGGAGTCGGGCATAGGGCCCAGTCTTCTGATCTGCTTTGGGCCGTTATAGCATGTTTTAACTGTACATAGTAAAATCTCATGGAGTGCGGTAAACCAAACTGTTCCTGCAAAGTTTCAAAGGTGTGCATGTTCCCATTGTGAAATATCTGCTTAAGGTAAACTATCCCATAGCTCTTCCATAGCTTGCCATGCTGTAGTTTGGCTAATTCTGGGTATGAGTCATTATTCCAGACAGGGCTAAAGTCTGTGTATCCATTCACCCCCTGCAAACTTCTAGTTTTGTTCCAAATCTTTTGGATAAGATTGTATGTTGGGTAGCGCTTATTAGGTTTGCTAAATGCCTGAGACTCCAAAGCTGACTGTATTGAGTCCCCTTTTACTGTGTGTGCCATCACTAGTTCTGAGGAGGCCCGGGTCCCCCCCTCTTCTCCTGCATCCGCATGGATTGTGCCTATTAATTGCTGTAGCTGCGCGGCAACATAATATAGCCAGGGGTTCGGGAGGGCGAGTCCCCCCGCGTCTTTTGGGCGCTGGAGGTGTTCTAGTTTAATTCTAGGTGCTCGGTTTTTCCAGATTAGCGTACGGAACAGAGAATTAACAGTCCTAAATGTCTTTAGCGTCACTACTGTCGGGGCATTATGCAGCACATAAAGCAGTTGGGGCATGAGAATCATTTTTATCAGGTTCACCCTGCCTGCAACCGACAGGCAGAGTGAATTCCATGTTTTAATCCTGTCCCTAAACTTTTGTAACAGTGGGGCTATATTTAATTTTCCATAGTCGGTAATTTTGGGTGTCACCTGAATTCCCAGATAGCGAAAAGTAGTAGTTGTAGGTACTATACTAGTCGACGGGGGCTGTGTTGCGTTTGTTAAAATATGATTTTTTTATACATCAGACCTAACATTACATGGGAGAAATTACAAGTTTAGTCTGGTTTGAGTAGAATTCTCAAACAAATGCTGTTTTCATACAATGGTGTTAGATAGCTAGCAACAGTCCATTGTCTCGTCAGCTACAGTAAACATGCAACCAACAGTCCATTGTCTTTTAAAACAGTTTGAGAGGGTGTCTCAACCTGAAAAGAAGGACTGTTAATCGGTTGTTATGGAAACAAGTGTATAAACATTAAACTTTGGTCAACAAACTGGTATATAAAATGGAGTAGAGACAGAGAGAGCTGGAACATCATGCTGTAACATCAGGACACACATCATCATGCTTTGAAGATCAGAAGAAGCCGCTCATGATACAAGAACAGAACCTGGTCTCTAAGAAGAAATATTGCCAATTGGAGATCATGAACATTCAGTAACAGAAGTTAAGTAACCCTTTTAAATGTATTTGTACTGTTAGACTTTAGGCTGTTCTATTTTCTAGGCATTTTGCTTGTTATAGATATCTGTCAGTCTTGTATTGTATTCCTAAGATTGTAATAGTTTTTTGTACAGCAGTTTTTGTTAGTAAAACGCACATCTATACACTGCAGAAGTCTCAGCTTCCTTGTTATACCACAGAGTAACCTTGCTAGATAGACGCAAGCGATACATTTGGGGGCTCGCCGTGACTGTGCTATAGTTCAATTGAAGCAGAGCTGTTTTTTCTGTAGTGTGTAGCTTGTGCTAGGTAAAATGCTGCGTAAGCTGTTTAGGAAAAGCAAGGCTGTAGAGGGTTCTGGTGACCAGAAGGAAGTGTGCAGCTTACCTATCTGGGCCAGAGACAATGAGTGGGAGCCTCTTGCTAAAGAATTTGTGAAGTATGCTTCTCCCTTGAAGCTGACTTGGGGTGATAAAGTCTCAGATCATTTTGTAGATTTTAGCCTTAAGGGGTTGGATTTAAGTAAAAAAGAGAAGAAGACAGTGTCCACAGTAGGATGGCATTTTCTTCATGCATTTTACATCGAATCACATAGAAGGGAGAAGGCAGAGGCAGAAGTTAAGGTATTAAAAGACCAGCTAGCAGTTGCTTCAGAGTGTGTACGTTCAACTGCTAGTCGGGCTGATGATTTGCAAGAGCGGTGTGCAGCCCTCATGACCAAATCAATTAATGCCTTAAGGAAGAGGAAGGGCCGTAAACCTGTTAGTAAAGCCAGGGTACGTGCCATTGTCACATCCCAAAATTGGGACTGTGAGGATGTGCTCTCCTCAAATGATAGTGAGGATGAGGAGATAGAGTTTGATGTTTCGCATGATGATCTGCTAGTGCGAAAGAAAAAGTATGCCAGACCTCTCATTACTAAGCATAGGAAACGGCAACATGATAGAGAGGATATGGCAGATGGGGAGGTGCATTATCGCAACCCCAGAGATGTTGAATTTGAAGAAGTACGGGAGTTTACACAAACTGAACTCCATGAGCTGGCAAAACAATACAAACAAAGGTCTGGGGAGCCTCTAGTGAGTTGGCTCCTACGCTTATGGGATGAAGGAGCAGACAGTGTTGTTTTGTCAGGTAAGGAAGCAGTGACTATGGGAGTGTTAACCCATGATCCACAATTGCGTCAGGCAATGCGAAAAGCCCGAGAGTTTAGCGTGAATTTTTCACTGTTAGACCTCGTGAGAGATGGAATAGTCCGAGTATACTCTAGTCCTACTGACCTGGAAAATACCTACTCCTGGAGATCAATAGCAGAGGGTATTTCCAGGTTACGTGAGATGGGTTGTATAACCGGATTAAATACGTTTCCAGAATGGATGGGTCCAGATATGGAACCCTTTACGTCTGCTCTGCGCTCTAAGCTGATGAAGTCTGCGCCATTTAATCTCAGGGCTCCCTTATTGTCCTTGTTGGGAGGCCTGGGATTAAACAGCAAGATTCATGAAGCTACAACCCTTTTAAGCCAGTTGGGGGAGCTAGAGGAGACTAAAACAAAACCTGTCAGGGCAGTAGATAAGGTCAAGGCCAGACAGGAAGAATACAAGCAGAAAAGAACAGAGAAGAAAGGGAATGGGGTAGAGAAGACAGGAGGTGAAGAGAAAACCAGGCTAGTTATTTCTAGGAAAGAAATGTGGGTGGACCTATTAAAGGCAGGAGTACCTAAAGATGAGATAGATGGCATTTCTACTGCAGAAATGCTGAAGAGGTGGAAAGATTTAGTAGGTAAAACTGTCAGGGTTAGAAACACTACTCCTAGTGAAGATAACATCAGCCTAGACTTAGAGGAAACAGAACAGACCCCTCCTGTTAGCCCCAAACCAATTCCCAAAACTGAACGTGAACACAAACCCAAATCCCTTTATCCTGGGGAGGAGTTAGAGAGAATCAGAAAAGGGGATTGGGAGGTTCCTTATCCTTTATGAAGGGAAGGTGAGTCTCCTGTAATAGCTGTGAGGGCAGTGACAGCAGGAGACCGACGCCCATATGCACCTGTCACTGTATGGTGGGGAAAGTCATCTTCTCCCACACATGTAATGGCTTTAGTTGATAGCGGAGCCGAAGTTACACTTTTGCAAGGAAATCCTTCCCATCACAAAGGAGAATTGATTTATGTAGAAGGTTTGGGAGGGCAAACTACACCAGCAGTTAGGATACGGGTGAAATTGGCTATTGGCAAGGGATCAGGATTTATGACAAATGTTTTGGTTTCAGAGTTACCCGAAAATATTCTTGGGATGGATGTACTTCAAGGTCAGTCAATTCAGACTGAAAGAGGTACATTCACATTCGGGTATCCTGATAAAGCGTATCTGGTAAGGGCGGTGAAGGCTGTGGTCAGAGGTCATGCAAAATGGACCCCTGTCTACATTCCTCCACCAGAGAAGCCAGTCTGTCTCAAGCAGTACAGACTTCCTGGAGGCCACAAAGAAATTGGGGAGACTATTCAAGAACTGTTGAGAGTAGGGATCCTTAGACCTGCTGTAAGTCCTTTCTCGTCTCCGGTGTTCCCAGTAAAAAAGCCTGATGGGACATATAGAATGACTGTGGATTACAGAGGTCTAAACAAAGTGGCACCTCCATTGAAGTCAGCTGTACCAGATATGATCTCAATTGTTGAAAAAATTGCTAAAGATGCAGGAGAATATCATGCTGTGATAGACCTGGCTAATGCTTTCTTTTCGATTTTAATAGACCCAGAGTGTCAAGACCAGTTTGCTATGGTGTGGGACGGCCGCCAGTACACTTTCACTGTCCTTCCGCAAGGCTATCTTCATTCTCCAACGATTTGTCATGGACTGATTGCCCGAGATTTAAGCACCCTGAATTTGAAAGTCGCTGTGTTTCACTACATTGATGACATCATGATCTCTGGAACAAAAGAAGATGTAACTGAAGCACTGCACCTGCTGATACATCACATGGAGAACAGAGGGTGGGCTATCAACAGAGACAAAGTCCAAGGACCTACCACAGAGGTGAAATTCCTAGGAATGATGTGGACTGGGCAACAGAGGAAAATTCCAGAGACAGTTGTGCAAACTATCCAGGCGCTGTTGCCCCCTACTACCAAAAAGGAGGCACAGAAGTTCATTGGAGTTGTGGGGTTCTGGAGATCGTTCATCCCACATCTTGGACTGATTCTGAGGCCTATATATAATGTCACCCGGAAAAAGACTGAGTTCTCATGGGGTTCAGAGCAGCGGACTGCATTCCTGGCTGCTAAAGAAGCTATTTTGCAGCATCAGGGATTAGGACCCGTGAGACAAGGAGTACCATTTCAGCTGGATGTAGTGGAGCAGAATGGTACCATATCTTGGAGTCTGTGGCAGACAAATGAAAAGAAAGGACTAAGAGCAATACCCATTGGATTTTGGTCCAAACAACTGACAGGGGCACAGAAGAGATACACGCCCCTAGAGAAGTACCTGTTTGGGGCCTACACAGCACTTCAACATGTAGAGACCATTACAGGAACGGACACAGTCACCATCCATACTGCATTGCCAATAGCAGGATGGGTGAGAGATAATGGACTGATCACTAGGGCAGCTGTAGCCCAGAACCAGACACTGATGAAATGGAAGTGGTACCTTCAAGAAAGAGGGGGTATTGCAGCTGGGGATGTTAGAGACATTTCAAAACAGTTGGCAGGGCTTGTTACTTTTACCAGCACCCAGCCAGAAGAAGAAATTCCTGTGCTGCAGTCATCCCCCATTCAAGAGGCTCCACCCTTTGAGTCTCTGTCAGAAGACATGAAGCAGTCAGCATGGTTCACTGATGGTTCAGCCATAGTCGCCTCGTCTGGGCGTAAATGGACAGCAGCAGCCTACAACCCAAGTACAGACACAGTCCTGCAGGAGACCGGAATTGGAGGGTCCAGCCAGTATGCAGAGTTGAAAGCTGTAGTGATGACGCTTCAGGAGGATCCTTCTTCCCATCTCACTATCTACACTGACAGCTGGGCGGTTTTTAAAGGACTGACAACTTGGATGCCCACGTGGAAGTCCAATGAATGGATGATTCATGGAAAGGTGGTGTGGGGAGGCAAGGAAGTCTGGGACTACATCTGGAAGGAAGCTCACTCGCGCACCATAAAAGTGGGGCATGTTGATGCACATGTGCCCCTAGTCCCAGACTTTGAGAACTATAACAGAGTTGCAGATGAAATCGCCAAAGTGAAGGCAGTTGTGCCAATTGATCCTGTCTTGATGAACTTGGCCAACTGGGCCCACAAGCAATCTGGACATTTGGGTCAGAAAGCAACATATGAATGGGCACAGCAGAGAGGCTTGCCTATATCCATGGACATGATAAAGACTGTAATAGGGAACTGTACAGTGTGTGGAGAAGTGCGACAATGGCCATTACAAAAGTACTCCACCGGGTCGATTAAGAGGGGTGAGAGGCCTGCAGAGATATGGCAGATTGACTTCATCGGTCCCCTGCCCCGGGGAAACAATGGACTGAGATATTGTTGCACTGCAGTGGACACCTATTCAGGACTTATGCTTGTTCATCCTTGCAAACGTGCAGATCAAGCCGCAACGCTTCAACTGCTACAGAAACTTGTCGTTGCTTATGGTTGTCCCAAGCAAGTCCAAAGTGATAACGGCTCACACTTCACCGGATCAACAGTACAGCAGTGGGCCAAAGATTCTGGAGTGTACTGGTTGTGCCACATCCCATACCATCCACAGGCAGCTGGTTTGATTGAAAGATACAACGGGCTATTGAAGGACCAGATACGCAAACTTACACCCACACATACACTAAG
Organism: Lithobates sylvaticus; assembly: GCA_028564925.1. NCBI lineage: Eukaryota > Metazoa > Chordata > Amphibia > Anura > Ranidae > Lithobates > Lithobates sylvaticus. Next base: position 3,275,638 of record CM053038.1, read on the forward strand.
GGGGTGGGATCGGGTCCTCACACACGCAGTCATGTTGTTAAATTCTAGGCCAATAGCCAAAAGCACACCATATGAGAGGATGGTAGGGGCTGGGGCACAGATTCCACAGCTGGAGTGCAGAGTTCAGTATTTATGTAAGGTTCCCGAAAAAACAGGGCTTAACAGATACCATGTTACTGCTTCCCATGACATAGAAACCAAGAGTGACGTATCTGAAGCTGAAGCCTATCTAGGAATGAGAGGGAATCTGGCAGGAAGGTTTGAAGTTATATTTGCATTGGCAGATGAGCTTCAAGACAGTGGCTGGGACTCTGACTGGTTAGTGGATACTTCTCAGCAAGAGTGGAAAGTGAGGCTACATAACATAAAACCTTCCAAAATAAACAGCAGTGATCTTCTGGGAAATATCAGTATATTTCCTCTCCTCCCTATTGATGTTCTTTGGGAGGGTCATAAGTGGGTACAGGCAGGGGGCAAAGTGTTAGTCAGATATCCAGGCAAGAAGCCATTTAGAGGAGAGATCGTAGCTGAAGGGCCTGGATCTACTGTTTATGTATTATTAGAGGGAACAGATAATCCGCTTTGTTTTCCACTCCACAGGCTGTCTCCGATTTGATCCATACCAACCAGAGAAAAGTGATTACAAGATGGAAAGAATGAAGAAAGATCGCAAGAGCTGTGGAGAGCAAGGCCTTTGATGTATTACATACCTGAACTTGTTTCTACAGAACTTTATGGACTGCAGACATAGTACAGTCCCTAGGATGGACTTTCTAATGAACTTTTTTTTTTAAAGTTAAAAGACTGAAACATCTTCTCAATGACAGAAATTGGAGGGGTTGCATTCAAGGAAAATTAATGTTTAGAATGAGTTTTATTAGTAATGATATGGAGTCTGAAAGAAAAAAAAATCTAGGGCGGAATGTGTTGCGTTTGTTAAAATATGATTTTTTATACATCAGACCTAACATTACATGGGAGAAATTACAAGTTTAGTCTGGTTTGAGTAGAATTCTCAAACAAATGCTGTTTTCATACAATGGTGTTAGATAGCTAGCAACAGTCCATTGTCTCGTCAGCTACAGTAAACATGCAACCAACAGTCCATTGTCTTTTAAAACAGTTTGAGAGGGTGTCTCAACCTGAAAAGAAGGACTGTTAATCGGTTGTTATGGAAACAAGTGTATAAACATTAAACTTTGGTCAACAAACTGGTATATAAAATGGAGTAGAGACAGAGAGAGCTGGAACATCATGCTGTAACATCAGGACACACATCATCATGCTTTGAAGATCAGAAGAAGCCGCTCATGATACAAGAACAGAACCTGGTCTCTAAGAAGAAATATTGCCAATTGGAGATCATGAACATTCAGTAACAGAAGTTAAGTAACCCTTTTAAATGTATTTGTACTGTTAGACTTTAGGCTGTTCTATTTTCTAGGCATTTTGCTTGTTATAGATATCTGTCAGTCTTGTATTGTATTCCTAAGATTGTAATAGTTTTTTGTACAGCAGTTTTTGTTAGTAAAACGCACATCTATACACTGCAGAAGTCTCAGCTTCCTTGTTATACCACAGAGTAACCTTGCTAGATAGACGCAAGCGATACAGGGGCGTCCCCCCCTCATCTATTAACATGAGGGAAGACTTTGACCAGTTTATCCGCAAACCAGAGTACCTGCCAAAGTCTCCCACTGTGGCCATTACCTCTGTCAAAGAGCCCTCCACATCTCCGAGCAGGATCATAGTGTCATCGGCGTACAACATTATTTTCTCCTGCTCGTCTCCATATTTAAAGCCCACTATGTCTGGGTTGGCCCTTACTTTTATAGCTAGGGGCTCAATGGCTAGTGCAAAAAGCAGGGGTGACAAAGGGCACCCCTGCCGTGTGCCTCTACCCAATGTGAAGGTTTTGGATACTGCCCCTGAGGATCGAATGGCTGCTTGTGGATTATGATATAGCAGGCGCACCCAGGAGATGTAACGGGCGCCAAATCCGAAGCGCCCGAGAATTTCCCATAAGTACTCCCACTCAACGCTATCGAAAGCCTTCATAGCGTCCAGTGAGAGCAAAGCCCTCTGCCCCACATTTTGCGCTGAGGATTGCATATTCAGGTATAGCCTCCTTAAATTGACAGCCGTCGATTTATTGGGCATGAAGCCAGCCTGGTCGGGATGTATGATGCTTTCGATGGCTCCGTTCAGCCTAATTGCCAGCATCTTGGCTAGTAGTTTGATATCGCTCTGTAAGAGAGATATAGGCCTATACGAGCCAGGTTCTAGGGGATCCTTTCCAGGTTTCAGTATGAGGACTATGTTAGCGGTTGCCATGGAGTGGGGCAAAGCTCCCCTCTCCCTGGCCTCATTAAACACTGCCAGAAGCCCGGGAAGGAGCATGTCGGCATATTGCTTATATACCTCCATGGGTATCCCGTCCGCCCCTGGTGCCTTGCAGTTGGGAAATTCCGCTAATGCGTACTGCAGTTCTTCTAGGGTGAAGGGGGCATCTAGTGCCCTCCTCTGTTCGGTCGTAAGTTGTGGAAAGTCAATGTCCTGTAAGTAATCTGTAAGCTCTTGTCGTGTATATTGCTCGGTCGGGAGGTAAAGAGTTTCGTAGAACTTGGCCAGTTCCGCTAAAATTAAATCGGGAGAATTGACAACCCCACCCCCTGCCGTTTTTATAGCACCAATAGACGGCGCTCGTTGTTGGGAATTGGCAATCCTAGCCAACATGCGGCCCGTACTCTCACCCTCCTCAAAGAATGCCAGTTTGGAGAAAAATAGTTTTTTTTCCGCCTTGGAGGATAGCAGCCGCTCAAATGCTGATTGAGCCGACTGCCATGCCTCCCTGGCAGCTTCTGTTGGGGTACTGACGTATGTCTCCTCCAGAGCCTTTACCTGTTTTTCAAGGTCTTCTCTGAGCCCTGAGGAGTTCTTTTTAACCTTAGTGATTTCAGAAATTAGCAGTCCCCGCAAATAGGCCTTGAAGGCGTCCCACTGTGTAGCCGGTGAGTCAACAAATTCCCGGTTCCTCAAGAACTCCCCCATGCTCCGCTCCATCTCATCATGGGCCAGAAACAATTTTAGCCAGAAGGCGTTAAATTTCCATGGGGGTCTTGGAAGTGTGGGCATGGTGGATGTAATCAAGTTAATCACCATATGTGAGTGGTCTGATACGGATCGAGGCCTGTATGACACTTCTGAGATGGATGGGAGCATGGCCGGGTTACCCACTGCAAGATCAATTCTCGACAGCGTGCCATGGGTTTTGGAGAAGCAGGAAAATTGCCTAATCCCCGGGTGTTTCAACCTCCAGATATCCGTCCACCCCACTTCAGTTATCAATCTCAGCAATGGCGACTCCCTCGATGTGGCAGAGACCCCTGCGTTCGGGTGTCTGTCCATATAGGGACTCAGCCAGCAGTTAAAGTCACCCACCATCAATAGCGGCAGATCCGGCCTCCCCTCCAAATAGGTCAGCAGCAGCCGAATCACCGCCACCGAGAATGGTGGGGGTATGTACACACATGCCAAAATACAGTACAATATGCCCACTCGACAATGCAGGAAGACAAACCTGCCCTCTGCATCAATACATACATCAATTTCCTGGAAGTCTATCGAGTTATGTATCATTACACTCACACCCCGGGAGTAAGAGGTATGAGTGGAATGATATGCCTTTCCCACCCATGCATATCTAAGACAGCATTTCGTATCCTTGGTCAGATGCGTTTCCTGCATGCACAATATCAAAGGGTGGTATTTCTTCAAACAGGAAGAAATCATCATCCTCTTAAGTGGGGATCCAAGACCCCTCACGTTCCAGGATACGACTGGTTATTTCAGCCATTGGATATCAACATGTATAATGTCAGTATGGGCCGTATCTTGCATCCGGCACCGGTAGAGGTGTACAGTATGACCAGGGCTAAGGATAAGGGCTGTATATGAAAAAGCCAGACGGCTGGAGCCGGGCCAGGGTAGTCTACTATCAGTTTAGTGCATTCAGCTAGTGCAAGACTGTAAAGTTGCAAAGTACATCTTAGTGGGTACCATGTTCGGTGCAAGCGACAAAAATATGCGAATACAAAAACCCAGGCTGCCAACATGGCATGTTCCTGGGGAAAAACTAAAAACAACAAAAAAGAACCTTTCGGTCGTGTGTTACCCCTCTCCGGGGTGGAAAACATTTCTTCTTGCCTTCTTCACAAGATAGCTCACTGTACGCAGGTCAGTATAATGTCTCCCAGCAGCTTGGTGTAAGGATGGTTCCCGTGAGAGTATGTGAGCCGCCATATGAACAAAAACATCAGAGGCAATGGGTAAAATAACAATAGACTCATACCTCTCAGCATTCAGTGGATCGGAAAACGTGTGCATAGATCTCAACGGTTAAAGGGGAACCTCCTCAGCTTCAATGAAGAATAAGTGAGCAACAAACAGAAACCGGAAAGAGAAAAAACAAAAAACAAAAAAAGGGGAAGGGGGGTAAAATCCCCCAAGCAGAGAATAATCATCAGTGGAAGTTTCAGCCGGGTCCTCTTCCCTCCTCCTCTCTGTCACGGTGACGAAGGGCCTGCTCGTTTCGGTCCAGCCACATTGCCGCCTCCTGTGCCAGTTCAAAGAAGTGTGACTGTCTGTTTGCTGTGACTCTAAGTTTTGCAGGGTAGAGCATAGCATAGGGCAGCTGCAGAGCTCTCAGACGCCTCTTTACATCCGAGAATTTGGCTCTTGATCTCTGCACCTCGGCCGAGAAGTCAGGGTAAAACGACACTCTGACCCCATTCACCATGATGTTGGCTTTTTCACGGGCATTTCTTAGTACCGCCTCTCTGTCTCTATAGTGCAGAAGTCGGGCAAGGATAGGTCTGGGGGGTGCCCCCGGCTGTGGCGGGCGTCCCGGTGTGCGGTGAGCTCGTTCCACCGTAAAGAAGGGGGAGAAAACCTCCTTGCCAAATAGCTCAATCAGCCAGGTCTCCACAAAGGCAGTAGTGTCCCTGCCCTCTGTTTTCTCAGGCAGTCCTACTATGCGGACATTGTTGCGTCTTAGGCGGTTCTCAAAATCCTCTGCTCTCTTGGATGTGTCGCTGGCAAGTTGATGGGCCGCATGAGCCTCTCGAGCAACTGGTGGGAGTCTGCCCTCAATCTCACTGACTCTGTTTTCCACAGCCGTTGTGCGCTCCCTAATCTTCTGCATATCTTGCCTTAACAGGGAGACATCCTCTCTCAGGCCCCCAAACTGCTCTTTTAGATTGTTTACAGAGGCTGTGCACACATGTACAGCTCTGAGGATTTCTGCAAGGGATGGTTGCTCTGCTGCCTCATGTTCAGTGTCAGGGGAGGGGAGGGGGGGCTGCACATGCTGGGCTTCAGGATCTGCACCTTTAGCAGTGTGCTGAGTGCATTGTGTCACAGTCCCAATGTTAAGCCCATGTTCTGGCCCTGCAGACCCCCCAGCGTCCCTGTCCTGCTGTCCCCCCAGCTTCTGGGTGTAAAATAACATGTCCCTCGGGTGTTCCTTACCCTGGGACTTCTGTGAGCTCTTTGCTTGTGGTCCTTTGGGCTTGTCACTGCTCCTCGGTGTGCGCTGTGCCAGGGCCGCGGGTCCGCCATCTTGGATTTCGGAGGGCATTCTTTCCTCCTGTTTTTTAGCTTTCCCTCTAGTGCAGAGGGCCGGTGGGTGGTCCGGGAGGGTGAGGGGGTCGTTATCCCTCAGGAAAGCCGTTTTGTGGCCGCGGATCGCTGCTGGGAGAGGATCAAAAGCTAGGTCCTTGAGTGGAGCTGTGAGTCTCACTGCTGCTCACATGCCGGTCCAGGCCACGCCCCCGAAAATTTATTTTTTAAAAGATGTCAATTAATTAGATATTTTTAGAACACATCATCAAGGTCATCCAGCGCAGAGGGCAAAGATGTCAAACTACGCCCCTTCCCTTAGGGTTAGGGCACCCCCATCCCTGCAATAAACCATTGCACCCAGGGAAGCAGCCCCTCCTGCCCACCACTTGTCCCAGCCCTGATTACACCACAAAACACATTCTAATTCTCCTCCCGAGTATGGGGATACCACATGTGTGAAATTTTTTCACAGCCTAGCCACATTGAAGGGCCACATTTTTTTGCCACAGTATTTGGAATATGAGTAGCAAAAATTACATATTTTTTTTACACAATTACTCAATTTAATAAGATATTTCTAACATACAGCATGGGCATACATAAAAATACACCCCGAAGCACATTCTGACACTCCTAAGTATGTCAAATGCCCTCTGAAGACCTATCTGAATATGGATAAATCTTTGGAGAGCATTGCACATATGAATAGGTCCCTATGGTGACACAATGACTGCAGTGGTAATGATGATCAGGGAAACTGTAACTGGGGTGGCAGTGATTAGGGACAACATGACCAGTGTGGTGTTGATCAGGGACCCTGTAACTGGTGTGGCATTGATTAGGGACACTGAGTAGATGGTGGTGAATGGGTAATTAGAGACACTAATTGAACCCCAATGATTAAGCCACTTTGGTGAAACATGTCTGGGTATGGTTACATGGCAACTGTGAGGAGCATTTAACATTCAACGTTCCAGTTACTGGGTGTGCTGTGCCGTGTGAAGTGAAAGAGCAAGGAGACAGCGTGGAGGGTGAGACATATTGGTATTAACGCCGGGTCCGCCGAGACCATAATATATCGGGTCACCACTGCTGGGTCCTTGTTTCCTGTTGAAAAGTTATGCTGAAGTGCCTTATTTTTATATGAAGGATGTGAGTACAATGGTTGAGGAATTTTGTGTGCTGTTGAAATAAATGGTTTACTCTACTTCACTATTGGAAGCATCTCTTTTTTCCTTATATGTGGAGTGCAATTATCTAACATTCTGTCTGGATCCATCTGTGACCCATGTGGAGCTATTAAGCGAGTTGGCCGGGCATGAGAGTGCAAGGCATATACTGCTGGTGAGTGCGATTCCTTAGGGTGTGGTAGCACTGAACACAGGTGGTGTGGTGGAAGATATATTTTTTCAAGTTACTTCAAGAACTTTGTTTAAAGACACTTCAAAACTTTATTTGCTTCAGGATTTTTCATTCACTTTTCTGTCACTTTTTGAAACATTATCACTACAAGTAACAGTTTATGGACTTTTGTTTGGATTTGTTTCCCCTTTTTTGGACACCTGCAAAAAATATATAATCACACTTCACTTTAATTTTTCACTTTATGTATATAGGTGATTAATTGTGTTTGTTGTTTTTTTAGCACTGTTTATACATATTTTTCAGTATTGTTTACACAGGTTAAATATTTAGTTTATTCACAGACACTGTGATTATTAGCGCTACTGTTTTATTCATTTAAAATCACTTTACATTATTTATCTATTTAAGTAGCTGCTTAGTTTATTTTTATACACATAGGTGTTTAACTAATTTTTCTTTGTGCGCAGTGGTGGTGTGGAATAGTAGGAGGGCGAGCGATTTTCATACCAGTTTATTTTGAATTAGAGACACTGACCGGTGACCGTGACTGGGGTTTTTAGCAAATTTTTATAAGCTAATATTGCATGGCTGATAAAAGAGTGAAATAAAATCCAATAATAATACAATAGTCTGGGACTAAATACATACAGAGACAAAAAAGTGATCCATATAATTATATTATTATTATTTATGTGGTTTAGATATAAAACTGTCCCAGAATATAATTGTCTCAGTCAGTCCTGTTATACTCACTGTAATTCCTCTATCCGGCTTGTTGTCAGAGCTCGCATCAGATCCCTGAATGTAGGACCCTCCAGAATGTTCCAGGACAGGTCCAGTGTCCTCAGTGTCTGGTTATTTCTTATTCCAGATGCCAGGTGGGGGCAGGAACTGTCTGTCAGATGATTATAGAACAAACTGTAGAAGAGAAGAATGTTACCAGAAGAAAATTTATTTCTCCCCCAGGAATGAATGTAACTATTCTCTACATGAATGGAACTCATTTCTCTTTATTGTAATCATTTATATGAGATCACTTTATAAAACTCCAGTGAACAGACTTTTATAAGAAAAATGTGATAATGGAGAAGACCCCCCTATATTGCCATCCATGTGTGTAGACGGTGATATCTCCATACACAGGATGAGCACAGAATGCCACTGACATGACTCGTATTGTGCTATAATCTCCTTGTGTATGGAGCATGAATGGTATTGGCAGACAGTGTGAGGCTGGAATCAGCATTGCTAGTTATTAGACGTATAGCATTTACCCATGCAGGAACTGCTTGGTGGATGGTCCCAAGTGACACACTTGCTCACACCTGTGTGACTTAAAGAGGAGTTTCCAATAAAACAAATTGAATGCATTAGGGCTCTTTCACACAGGGCGGATCAGTGCAGATCCGCCCCGTGGATAGCCGCTTGCTCAGCGGGGATCGCCGGAGCAATCTCTGCTGAGCAGGAAGATGACAGGTCCGTCTCTGCACTCCGTGCAGGGACGGACCTGTCAGAGCGCCGCTCTCCCCTATGGGAGATCGGGTGACGACGGACCGTAGAGTCCGTCGTCATCCAACCCGTTCTGCAGACGGATGAAAAAATGGGGTTTTCCTCCGTCTGCAGAAACGGAGCATAGCGGGCACGGACGAGAGCGGGTGTCAGCGGATGCTCATCCGCTGACACCCGCTATCCCATAATGATACATGTATGTCCGTTTTTCATCCTAAAACAGAAGGATGAAAAACGGACATACGGTCCGTCAGTGTGAAAGAGCCCTTAAGGTGAAAACCCTTGAGACTTTACAACCACTTTAATGAATATATTCCCCAGAATCCATTGTGGTTGAAAGAGTGAGACAGGAGCAAGTGGGGAGGAAACAGCCTGCAACAATAACAATGCAGTGGCTATAGAGGGGAGAAAAGCAGGCATGAGACTCTACAGCCTGCAGCCCAGCATTGCTGCGGCTCCGTCACAAATAGCACAAAGAGGAGGATGGGTGTAGGCAGTGGCGGTGCGTGCATAGAGGGCGCAGGAGCGCCGCCCCCTCTCTCCTGCACCGCTCTATCACCAATAGATAGATTCACGCATTGCATGAATCTATCTATTGTCACCGCTGCCGCCCCCTATTCAGGTGTCCGGCCCCTTGTCGGCTGTAAGCTCTAATAGGGGACCTGATTAGAGCGGTGGGCTCTAATAGGCTTCCATAAGTGTAAACAGCGGGCGCACTGCTGTGCGTTCGCTGTTTACACAGTATTGTGTTAGAGAAGCGAATACATCGCTTCCCTAACACAGACCCGCCTCTCAGCCAATCAGGTTGCCGGGTCTGTTACCTGTCACCTGATTGGCTGAAGTCACAGGCGCTGTGATTGGACGCTAGGCGTCCAATCATAGCAGAAGACAGGAGGAGCGCGGGAGAAGACATCGGACGATGAGGAGACACCGCTCGCCGCCTGACGCCGTCACCAGCTGCTCACCGAGACAAGGTAAGTGCAGAGGGCAGGCAGGGGGCACAGTGGCAGCACTTAAGGGGCACAGTGGCAGCACTTAAGGGGCACAGTGGCAGCATTTAATGGGCACAGTGGCAGCGTTTAATGGGCACAGTGCTGTTTGTTTGCGCCCCCCAAAAATTTTGAGCACCAGCCGCCACTGGGTGTAGGGATACACATTCCACTCCAATAGCTGCAGCAGAACCCTAATGCACACTCCCCCATCAAAGAACCTTTGATCCCCGAAGGAAAGGATAAGCCCAACCACAGATAAATGTCCATAACTATGGCTCATGAGTACTTTGGTGGTAAAGACAACTTTCTCAGACCTCTTCCCCAATGTGTCAAGGGACAGTCTCTTGTATGGGTGAATTGTTTTTCTCTTTGCTCCCTCTTGACTGGTTGAATGAATGACTCTTCCTGTATTTGTTCTGCCAGTGAACCATTTCTGGGAGCAACTGGCCAACAGTTGCCTCATGAAACTTTTGTTCATTCATACAATCAGGGAACTTCTTCTGGACGCTAGTGGATGGGAACACACAATGGCCAGTGTGTCAGAGGTCACAGACTGTCCAACAGTTGGTGAATTAAGTGACAATTTAATCTGCAAGTAACCGTCATAAGGGTACTTTTCTGCTCTGAAGCCCTATACATCTAAATTTTCTAACTTTTTAAGAGTCATATACTTCTAGTGCTTGTTGTAGAAGTTTTGGGTCAGTAAAGTCAATTGAATACTTTTTTAATCCAAAGAAAAGTTTATTAAGTTCAAGATAAACATACAAAACCAGACTTAATTTGCAAACAGTTTCATAGCATAGCTTACAAATTCACAGTGCAAATTGGCTGTAATCACATCACAGGTGCGACTCACCAAGGTCTATCCCTACCCTCAAAGTCTTGCCCCTCCAGTGCCACCCTAAGTCACTTTGCCCATATTATTCAGACCAGTATTTTGTACAAGTATACTTAACCAGCATTCATACCTACCAATCTACCCATGACCAAATCCACCAGGATGAGTCCAGGTACATCTAGCCACAGGCCCCAAAGTTTCTCAAACTTACGTGCTGATACACTATTTTCTCCATTCTAAGCATATTCCCAGCTGCAGTGACCCATTCCTTAACTGTGGCATTATCAGCTTGCGTGCCAAGAACACGGTTCTGGTAACTGCTATTCTGACACATTCCCCCCATTTAAATACATCCAGCACATTTAGTAAACAGTGGGTATAGAGATCTGAAATACCCTGTTTATGGTGTCCACCACTCCCCTCCAATAGGAGTGAAGCTTCGGGCACCTCCACAGTAGATGAATCAGATTCCCATGGTCTCTTTTGCATTTAGTGCACAACGCGGTGGGCCTGAGACCCATTTTGTGTAATCTATGAGGGGTATAATACACTCTCAAAATAATATACAATTGTGTTAGCCTCTGTGATACGTTCAGCTAGCTTTAGGGCACCGACTGTAAAATCCCCTCCCACTGGTCTCCATCTATCTGCCCTACATCTCTCTCCCACTTATCCATCAGTCTCAGGGGTTGTTTGTTCAGGAAGTTCTACAATAGCATACTATAACATTGGGAGATAAAACCTTTGGTGTTGGATGCTCTCAGGGCTAAGTTAAATAATGGCATCAGTGAAGGAGACCATTCAGAAACACTGCTCTGAGCCTTCACAGCGTGTCTCAATTGCATATAATGGAACCACATAGAGGGCAGCAAGCTGTATCTCTTCTGCAGAGCCTCAAATGACAACAAAATAATGTTATGGAAAATATTTCTAATGTATATCACCCCATCTCTCTTCCATAAAGCCCAATGCTGTAACTGTGCAATTTCAGGATAAGTTCCATTGGAGCAGATCGGGCTAAACTCTGTGTATCCCGTCACTCTCTGCAGATATCTGATTTTGTTCCAAACTTTCTGAAGAAGATTATAGGTCGGGAACGTCTTATTCGGTTTCCCAAAGACTAAAGCTTCAAGGGCCACTGATTCTCTTTTTACCGTGTGCAACATCACGGTCTCTGAAGACCGGTTCTTTCAGATTGGTAAACGGAATAGGGAGTTCACTATTCTAAATGTTTTCAGGGGGACCACTACTGGAGAGTTGTGGAGCACGTAGAGTAGCTGGGGCATGATGATCATCTTGATCAAATTCACCCTACCAGCTATCGACAGGCAGAGTGAGTTCCACGTCTTAATCCTATCTCGGAATCTTTGCAGCAGCAGGGAGATGTTTCGTCTCCCATAATTTCTTACTGTAGGCGTCACCTGGACTCCTAAATATCTACAGGATGTGGCCAAGGGTATGGTGCTGGTGTTGGGAGGCTTACCCCCTTCGTCAATGAGTATTAGGGAGGACTTTGTCCAGTTGATCCGGAGCCCTGAATAAGTGCCAAATTCCGTTATGGCAGACATGGTTTCCCAGAGGGAACCTTCGACGTCCCCAAGCAGAATCATAGTATCATCCGCGTAGAGCATCAATTTCTCTTGTCTGTCTCCATAACAGAAGCCGGTGATACCCGGCTGGTCTCTGAATGTGATTGCCAGGGGCTCTATGGCTAGCACAAAGAGCAGGGGAAACAATGGGCACCCCTGTCTCGTACCCCTACCCAGTGCAAAAGTATGGGACATTCTGCCCATTGCCTGAATGGCTGCCTGCAGGCAGCAGTAAAGCAAACGATCCCAGGAGATGTACGTTTCCCCAAATCCAAATCTCTGGAGAACCCCCAATAAATACTCCCATTCAATGCTTTTGAAGGCCTTCATAGCATCCAATGAGAGCAGGGCCATCTGGCCCATGTTGTCGGCCTGGGACTGAATATTCAAATAGAGTGTCTTGAGGTTCACCGCCGTGGACTTGTTTGGCATGAACCCTGCCTGGTCTGGGTGCACTATAGATGTCACTTGAATACTTGAATTGAGAAGAGCTCTTGTGCAAATACCTTCCACTAACACTGGTTCCACAAGTTCATCAACTTGTCATGAACTTGGGTAATATCAACTGATGTAGCAGACCCATTTGATTGGACTTCCTTGATTCACTGTGCTCCAGATGATGCTTCCAATGAGGTCTTGGTGACTGATGGATACCTCTTTCAGGAACAGTGTGACTTGCTACATGAACAGGCTTCTCAAATTGTCTCCTAGGGGTGTCAGAAGGGGCATCTCTTAAAGTCTCAAGCTTATCCATCTTTCTTGCATCACAACACGATCAGACACTGGATGAAGTAATCAGACACTTGGCTGACTCTCAGGAATGTTTCTGTGAGCACTGTGGATGCTCTTTTCCCTGCAGTGGACTTTAGACATTCACATTTGTAGTGGCCTTCACCTCCACAATTGTAGCAAGTCAATGAATCTGCTGGCAGCTCAATTGGAGTATCATGGATCATTTTCCCATGCTTCTCAATGATTCTTCCTGCTGTCAGGGTCACCATTTCCATTAGCTGATGGCAAAAGCGGACGACCAACACCACTAAATAGACGCTAAGCACCTTTTGCTTATACTGCATGCACGGATACATGCAACTTACTTGAAAATCAAGAAGACAAAACAGACTGATGTCTATAAGGACCAACTGACGGAACACTTGGAAAACATTTCAGAGTGAAGTCAGTCTAAAGTATCTATTCAATGTTTACTGACACAAGCAAACTGTAATATAATCCTGATTTATCTCGGAACAATGTTGCAATGTATAAGTCTCTGCAGTTAAATAAAAAAATAATTTTCTTTATACACCAACACCGTCAAACAGGGTGATTTTTGCCACTTTCTTGCTATTTTTATGTGAACATTCCATGCGTATGCCTGATAAACCGCTTGCAATGTACTTTGCTGCTGATGAATAGTGATAGCGTTCTATATAAAGGAAAAGGACTATTATTGCTTGTCAAAATAAGTAACTCACAATTATTGAGAAACTGAACTATGTGAACTGCCTTACATTCATCACCGGATCCTTTTTTAGACCTAATTGGATGGCTAAGCAGCTAGCAGCTAATCAGGGAATGTTCTCTATTAAGACACCAATCATCTTGGCTATCTAGTTATCTCCACCACCCTAAAAACCACATACACGCCAATCAATATCTAAGACCACTTAGTGGTTTATGGAACAAATAACCCAATTTGGGTATATTGGCATGTAGGTGGTTAATGAGGCGCCTCTATCCGTAATTGTTGCATGTTTGTCAATTTTTGTCTGTTAAATGTTTGTTATGTGTGTAGTGTGCACACTATAGGGGTGTTTAAATACATACAGGGAGTGAATATGAATATGTGACATGATAATTCATGTCTGATCTAACATTTTTATGATTTGTAAATAAACCAATTTTTTGATACTACATATAACGCGGTTTAACCTTATTTGTCTATGATATTAATGGTAGCCTCTTTTTCACTCTTTCTCATATGGGAACGCCTTTCTTTCTATGGTAACCCCTATAGGAAATTGTGCTTTTTCTCTAAATTCACCATTTCCATTAACTGGGCATGGGTCTTCAAAAGCTCTATCTATGTGTTGCTATTGGCTGCACTAGCCACTCTGATCTCAGTAACAGGTTCTGATCTCAGGCTCTTCTTTTTATTCTCCAGCATGACTTCCTCTTCTAGCACAGTTTTGATAAATTCAGGGTGCATCAAGATTCCACCTTCGTCTCAAGTTCTCAACTTCAGCATGATAGGATCTAAAGGCTGAGCTGCTTTTAATACCTGTCATGCCCAGACTTCATCTACTGTGCTGGAGTCAATACTTTTATTCAGCAGGAGCTAATGCATTATCTTGTAAAGACACCTCATGTATTTGGACAGCTTCTCTCCCTCATTTTGATAGGTTATATTCAAACTGGTATAAGAGGTCAGAGGCCTTTTATGTTCCCCCGAACACATAAAGGATACTTAAGTAATCAGGCAGCACAGTCTGGTTTACTGATCTTCATGTTCTGAATGGTTTCTAAAGCAGACCCCCTTGGTAATTCTCTGTTTCTTCTGGGCCTCAGGAATGTTCCATTCTTCCAAGGCTTGCTTCATCCACTCCTAGAAACCCTCTTCACTGGTAGGCACTGGCTGGTTGCTTGAAAAGATCCAGATCCAGTAAATGTTATGCCGCGTACACACGAAGTGACTATCCCGCGGGATTATCCGCTGGACCGAAGTCCAGCGGATAATCCCCTCGTGTGTGGGCGCCGGCGGACTTTTTGGCGCCAAAGTCCGGCGGACTTTTTGGCGCCAAAGTTTTAAGTTTGGTTTTAAAATTATCCGCTGGACTTGGCAGTCCGGCGGACAATCCCGCCGTTAGTAGGCAAGTCCGCGGGACTTTTGAAATAAACGGACTTGCCGCTCATCGGCAAGTCCGTTCATTTAGCACGTGACTTCAGGTTACGTAGCTAGCGTAGGCAGTAAATGCCGCCGCGCTAGCTCCGTGACCTGGCATGGATTTAAAGGGACTCCCCACGCCGAAAAAACGGCGTGGGGGTTCCCCCCAAATCCATGTCAGACCCTCATCCGAGCACGCAGCCTGGCAGGCCAGGAAAGGGGTGGGGACGAACGAGCGCCCCCCCCCCCTCCTGAGCCGTACCAGGCCGCGTGCCCTCAACATGGGGGGTGCCCTGGGGAAAGGGGGGCCGTGCGGCCCCCCCACCCCAAAGCACCTTGTCCCCATGTTGATGAGGACAAGGGCCTCTTCCCGACAACCCTGGCCGTTGGTTGTCGGGGTCTGCGGGCGGGGGCTTATCGGAATCTGGGAGCCCCCTTTACTAAGGGGGCCCCCAGATACCGGCCCCCCACCCTATGTGAATGAGTATGGGGTACGATGTACCCCTACCCATTCACCTAAGGTGTAAAATGTAAAGTACAAAAACACACACACTTTTGAAAAAATATTTTATTGCACTGCTCTGGGGGTCTTCTTCCGTCTTGGGGGTCTTCTCGCCGGACTCCCCCGCCATTTACCAAGCTCTTTTACCGAGCGGGGGAAGTCCGGCTACCTTCTTCGTCGTCGCCGCCGTCGTCTGGGGGTCTCGATCCGCCCTTCGGGGGTCTTCCGGGGTCTCTTCTGTTCTTACGGCGGTCGTCGTCTTCCGCGCCGCCGGCGCCGCCTTCTTCTTCTTCTTCTTCTTGTCCTTCTTGTTCTTCTTCTTCTTCCGATGTTGACCCGTCGCTGTCTCTGCCCGGAATGCCTGTGCCGCTCTGCGCTGGGACTTATATAGGGACATGGGGGACAGGGTCACATGCTCATGTCACATGGTGACCCCGCCCCCTTGTGTTGTCACAGTCCCGGAGGATGCTGGGACTGTGACAACACAAGGGGGCGGGGTCACCATGTGACATGAGCATGTGACCCTGTCCCCCATGTCCCTATATAAGTCCCAGCGCAGAGCGGCACAGGCATTCCGGGCAGAGACAGCGACGGGTCAACATCGGAAGAAGAAGAAGAAGAACAAGAAGGACAAGAAGAAGAAGAAGAAGGCGGCGCCGGCGGCACGGAAGACGACGACCGCCGCAAGAACAGAAGAGACCCCGGAAGACCCCCGAAGGCGGATCGAGACCCCCAGACGACGGCGGCGACGACGAAGAAGGTAGCCAGACTTCCCCCGCTCGGTAAAAGAGCTTGGTAAATGGGGGGGGAGTCCGGCGAGAAGACCCCCAAGATGGAAGAAGACCCCCGGAGCAGTGCAATAAAATATTTTTTCAAAAGTGTGTGTGTTTTTGTACTTTACATTTTACACCTTAGGTGAATGGGTAGGGGTACATCGTACCCCATACTCATTCACATAGGGTGGGGGGCCGGTATCTGGGGGCCCCCTTAGTAAAGGGGGCTCCCAGATTCCGATAAGCCCCCGCCCGCAGACCCCGACAACCAACGGCCAGGGTTGTCGGGAAGAGGCCCTTGTCCTCATCAACATGGGGACAAGGTGCTTTGGGGTGGGGGGGCCGCACGGCCCCCCTTTCCCCAGGGCACCCCCCCATGTTGAGGGCACGCGGCCTGGTACGGCTCAGGAGGGGGGGGGGCGCTCGTTCGTCCCCACCCCTTTCCTGGCCTGCCAGGCTGCGTGCTCGGATAAGGGTCTGACATGGATTTGGGGGGGACCCCCACGCCGTTTTTCGGCGTGGGGATTCCCTTTAAATCCATGACAGGTGACGGAGCTAGCGCGCTGGCATTTACTGCCTACGCTAGCTACGTACCTGAAGTTACGTTCGAAATGAACGGACTGCTCCGTGTGTGGGCAAGTCCGTTCATTTTCAAAAGTCCCGCGGACTTTTGGCCGGCGGATTATCCGCCGGAGAAGTCCGTGCGTGTGTGGGCAAGTCCACACGCTCGGAAAGTCCAGCGGACCCAGCTGGAAAGTCCCGCGGGATAGTCCGCTGGACTAAGTCCGCCGGCAAAAGTCTGCACGTGTGTACTCGGCATTAGGCTACTCCTCTGACTGTTTGCCATGAACTCTCCCAGAGCCACAATGAATTCAGGCCCTCTCATGGCCACAGGTACTGGCAAAGTGGTTTCTTTAGTCAGAGTTGCCTGGCTTAAACTCGGGATTGGCTTCCAGACACAGAGGGAAACCAGCGTCCGGGCGACCCTTACGCAGCAGTGTGCCCTATGTGACTGCCTAGTTTGCCCAGTGGTAGCACCGGCCCTGAATTGGCTGATACTTTTGGTTTTTCTATTGACAACATTTAAACAAGCCTGTGAAATACTGGGAGAATATAGTCTGGTCAGATGAGACAAAAGTTTAAATCTTTGGATGCCATAATACACACCATGTTTGGAGGTCAAATGGCACATAACCCCAAAAACACTCCCCATACCAACAGTGAGGTTTGGAGGTGGGAACATCAGCTTACAGTACTGACAAACTTTATATCATTGAAGGAAGGATGAATGGAAAAATGTACCAAGACATTCTTAATAAAAAATCTGCTGCCATCTACCAGGATGATGAAGATGAAACGAGGGCGGACATTTCAGCAAGACAATGATCCCAAACACAAAGCCAAGGAAACTCTCAATTGGTTTCAAAGAAAGAAAATAAAAGCTGCTAGAATGGCCCAGCCAATCACCTGACTTGAATCCAATAGAAAATCAATGGAAGATCAGAGTTCATAGAAGAGGTGCCCACAAAACCTTCAAGATTTGAAGACCGTTTGTGTGGAAGAATGGGTCAAAATCACAAAATGAAAATTTACATGTAATGAAATGGAATGACACAGGGAAAAAGTATTGAAATGTACTGAAATGTACTGAGCAACACATGCGACTAGTTTCTTCATACAGGAGCCTGCGTCTTTAAGCTGTTATTACCAACAAAGGATTTTGTACCAAGTATTAACCACTTCAATACCTGCATATTGTCATATCACGTCCGCAGGTTGGATCTCCCATCCTGGACAGGCCTCATATGACGTCCTCGGCTTCCCGGCGATATAAGGGGCGTGTGCCAGCCCGCCTTGTCGTTCAGGATGTGCGTTGCCGCGGTGTCCGCTGGGCACCTATGATTGCTGTTAACAGAGCAGGAAGGTGGATCTGTAAACACACAGATCCACGTACTGTCAGGGGAGAGGAGACAGATCGTGTGTTCCTAGTATATAGGAACATTGATCGGTCTCCACCCCTAGTCAGTCCCCTCCCCCCACAGAATCACTCCCTAGGTAACACATTTAACCCCTTGATCGCTCCCTAGTGTTAACTCCTTCCCCGCAAGTGACATTTACACAGTACTCAGTCCATATTTATAGCACTGATCGTTGTATAAATGTCAATGGTCCCAAAAATGTGTCAAAAGTTTCCAATCTGTCCAATGTCACAGTCACGATAAACATCGCAGATCACCGCTATTACTAGTAAAAAAATAATAATAATAAAAATGCCATAAATCTATCACCTATTTTGTAGGCGCTAGAACTTTTGTGCAAACCAATCAATATATGCTTATTGCGATTTTTTTTTTATAAAAAAAAAATTGTATAAAAATAAATAAAATATGTAGAAGAATATATAGTGACCTAAACGGAAGTGAGTTTTTTTTTTTTTAATCAGGATATATATTATAGCCAAAATTAAAAAATATTGTGTTTTTTTCAAAATTGTTGTTCTTTTTTTGTTTATAGCAGAAAAAATTAAAACCACAGGAGGTGATAAAATACCACCAAAAGAAAGCTCTATTTGTGGGGGGGAAAAAAATGATAAAAATTTTATTTGGGTACAGTGCGCAATTGTCATTCAAAATGTTACAGTGCTGAAAGCTGAAAATTGGCCTGGGCAGGAAGGGGGTGAAAATGCCTTGTATTGAAGTGGTTAAATACATTTCAGTACATTTCAGTACATTACAATACTTTTTCCCTTTGTCATTCCATTTCATTACACGTAACTTTTTATTTCTGAACTTATTTGTTTTGGTGTCTCGGTATGTATGAATGTTGTTACTGACATGTGGTGAAATTTCATGTCAATAGCCCCCTGAAGAAAAAATTTACCCAGAAAAATGGTGACATAGTCCATACTTATTTTACCCGCTGTATATATTGTATATATGGCTATGCCCTCCATTACTATATACAGAAATAAAAAAACGTTGCCTTTAGTTCTACCTTCTATGTTCTATATAGATGTATATCTCATAAAAACACCAATTTATTACACCATTGTGATTAATCGGATTTGTTTACCTCAAACTTTTGATGTTGTGTAGAGCCGGTATAAGTTTCCTCAATCCTTCTCTTGGAATTTTACATAAACTTAGATTTACTTCTTCTGTCTCTCTGCAGGATTGAAAGATAAAAGACAGCACAGAGCAGTCCAGAGGGGTAAGGGGGACCTTAGAAAAATCAGCTTTGTTTGATCCAATACATTGTGACATCAGAGCCTTATTCCTGCTCTCATGGACATAGTAAAATACATTAAGGAGATATCTGATGGATTTGTCAGATCTTTGTTTTGCAATTCTCTTCTGGATCCAGGTGATGACATGTCTGGCAGCCTGAGTAGACAATTCTCCCACATGAGACTTTAACATGGATCTAGTAGAAGAGTCTGAGAGACCGCAGAGGAAACGGAGGAATATTTCAGTAAGACCGTCTCTGTAAGATTCAGCCTTATCAAGTGTTTTCTGTAATCTTTCATCATTATAGTTAATAAAATGGACTAAAGCAGCAGAAAACTCCTGAAGGGTGAGATGTAAGAAGGTGTAATCCACATCAGGAGGCTGACCAGATTCCATCATGAAAGATGAAAAGACATGATTATCATTTCTCACACTGAATGACTCCAGATGACGCTCATCAAATACAATCATGCGATTCATGACTCCATGTTCTGCCATCCACCCAATAGAGGTCAGCAATTCCCGGGCAGTGTGACCACCATCTTTATTCTGGTTGTGATTGGTCAGAATGTTGGAGACAAAAGTCACAAAGAGTTGTGTCACGGTTTTGGGTAATGATGTCATCAGCTGATCAGTGATTGTTGGTTGGGATCTGAAGCACATTGATAACACTGTACAGATGATCCAGCAGTATGATGGGATATAACAGAAAGTGTACAGTGTGTCATTCTCCTCCACATAATGAAAAGCCTTCTCTGATAATTCCTCATTTCCAAAGAAATTATTGAAGAAGGTCAATCTGTCATTATGGAGAAATCCCATGATCTCAGCTATTCTCTGGAAAACACGGGTATCAACTGATGCCAGTCTGGTTGGGCGGCTGGTTATCAGTACAAAGCAACCCTTAAGAAGACTCTGCCTCACCAAACTGACCACAATCTCACCACAATTTGTTCTCTGCTTTGGATTGGACAATTTACTTGATCTGAAATCCATTTGGTGAATACTTTCATCTAATCCATCAAATATAAACAGAAGTCTCTCTGGATCTTGTAAAATGTCTCCAATCTGACTCTCCAGATGTGGATATTGATGAAGAATCATCTCCTCCAAGCTGACCTCTCCCAGTCTATTAAGGTCCCGGAATCTGAAGAAGAGGAGAAAGGCAAATCTCTGGTGGTGTTTTCCGATCACCCAGTCATAGATAAACTTTTGCATCATTGTGGTCTTCCCTATTCCTGGCACTCCGCTCACCATTACTGCATGTGGTACACATTGTGACTGGTGGTTCCATCGGAACAGCTTGTTGGGGGAAATGTGTTCCAGTCCCGTTTGTGTTTCCTTCAAGCATTCCTCGTGTTTTACCCCCGTCTGTATTATCTCGTTCTGGGGACGCTGCCTGAACTGATCAGTGGAGACCACAATCAGATCCACATAACGCTCATTGATGAGGAATCTTTGTGGTTCCAGGGTAGTTCCTGGGGGTCTATGTTCCACCAGAGTCTCAGTCTTCTCCATTAGATGTTGTTTGTGCTTTTCCTGGATATCTGGGAAAAAAATGGAAATATTGTTCAGGTGAAAGTGGAAATTGACAATGTTACAAATAGTCTATGAAAAATTGTAACTTCTTATCCTCTGAGAATGTGGAGTTCAGATTAGTTGTATAAACAAACTGACTGCAGATTATTTTTATTATAGACAATTAAATAGCACCAACTATTTAAGCAGTGGTTTACATTGTGGTAGTGAGGTACCCCACCAGTGTTTGGACGGAGGATTCTCAACCAGGCAGGTTGAGGGGCTCCAGTTTATTTGCTTATTTGGGAGGAAACTGGCTTTTCAGTTTCCTCATTGTTTACTAAAATCCAATTTGGGATCTGGAGCCCCGGGGATTTCGTAGCGATCCGGGTGGGATGAAATCCTCAGTCCTGGGTCCAGATCTTGAGATCCACCAGCATACTGACTGGTCAGGTGTGTGCTGGGCTATTTGTACACACCTGACCATGGGTCTGGGCTCCACCCTCCCGAGGAGTCTAGGCAAGCAAGGGAGAAGTGTGCATGTCTGCACAGGTGTGTCTGTCAGAGCAGACAGAGGGTCCAAGCCTGTGGGCTGGAAAAGGAAGCTGGAAAAGAGTGCTGAGGTACTGTGTGTACAGGAACTCTGTTAAAGAGCCGAGAGGGCTGAAGCACAAGTCTGAGCAGCCGTGCTGCTAAAGAGAGCCAGGTGGCTTGGTATTTTTGGTTTGACTTACATTGTTGCTGTGGAAAGCTGAAACCCCTGTGTGGGCAACTCTTCTTCTGTTTTATGGACATTTTCTTTCTTTAATAAAAGTGGGCCTGCAAGCCCTTAAAACGGCATATCTGGCATGGACTCCGCTCACTGGTAAGCTCTACCCTTAAGCTAAAACATCTCCCAATGTTACAACATATTATTCATTTAAATTAGTCTCCGCTTTTGAGGAGCTTACAGTCTAAGGCCCATTTTTCATGCATATAGTATATAAACTAGTGCCAATTTAGATGTTTTTTTAGACAGGAGTCTATTAACCTACCAGCATGTCTTTGGAGCGTGGGAAGAAAACCAAGTACCCTGAGAAAAACCCACACAAGCAGGCAGGGAGGAGGAAGAAAATGCAAACTTCATGCAGAGAGAGCACCACAGTTCTGCAAGGCTGAAGTTCTAACCACTAAGTCACTGTGCTGCCCATTGAAAATTCTTTTGTAATTTAGAAATCACATGAACAGTTATTTGAACCTTGCCAAGGAGATACATCATTGCCTTATGTTATGGGAGGGCCCCGTGGAACCCAACCTTCTGGGTTCCACTGGCCCAGTACACAACAAAATGAGACAATATACTATATATATATATATATATATATATATATATATATATATATATATATATATATATATATATATATATATATATATATGTATACACACACACTAGACATATGCACCGTCAATAAATTTGTTTTGTTTCGTTCCGTTCCGTTTCGTATTAGCCTTTAATATTCGTGTCTGAAATTCAATTTGGATTTGTACGAAATACCAATTTTCGTTAGGTTTGTTAACTTTTCGTAACAATTACAAATGTTCGTTATGATGAATTTATCATTATGAGGGGCTCCCACCATCCCTGTGCTGAGCTCATTATGAGGGGCTCCCACCATCCCTGTGCTGGGCTGACTTCCTGGGTTTTTAACTTCATGATAACGATGAAAGGGACGCTGATTGGCATAGCTTGGAGGGAGGACTGTCATCTTCAAGGCGTTACACCACCCGAACCATGTCAAGGTCAGGGTATGCCAGTTGCTGAGGTCAGATTTCAATCCATGCAGCAAAGGCAGGACATTCAAAGGGTACAAGTGTGCCAAGTCCAGGGTGATGTTAATGCCCAGATACCGTATTGATTTGTCTGTCCAGTGAAACGCAAAAGACAAGCGCATACTGTGGACTTCAGAGTCAGGGACCGTTATATTAAGCACCGTGGACTTGGCAAAATTGACCTTTAAAATTTTACAGGTCTCGAAACACCCGTAGGGCCGCTAGAATATTGGGAAGCGAAAAACACGTGGATTGGAGACAAAAAAGATCAAATCGTCTGCGTAGGCCGCGATTTTATGGTGCCCTGAAGGCTTCTGCACGCCTGTGATATTAGGGTCATCTCTTATGGAACACAGGAAAGGCTCTAGGGTCAGAATAAAAATGAGTGGAGATAGGGGATAGCCCTGTCTCGTCCAGTTTGCTGTTGTGAAAAAGTCAGAGCGCCGTACAGCCGTCAAAGCGATGGAATAGAGAGAAAGGATCCTTTGAAGCATATTGGGGCCTAATGCAATGTGGTCCAGGGTGGCCCGCATAAAATGCCAGGCCACCCTGTCGAAGGCCTTCTCTGCATCTGTTGAAAGCAAGAGAAAGGACCTTCTGGTAGAACGGGCCGAATGGATCAGGCTAAAAACCCTGGCAGTGTTTTCCCTTGCTTTCCTCATTGGCACGAAACCCACCTGGTCTAAATGTATGAATTTCAGGATGTGCGGTAAAAGTTGGTTTGACAAAATTTTGGAGAAGAGCTTTAAATCTACATTGAGGAGTGCGATTTTACGGTAATTTCCACATTGGGACAGGTCTTTCCCTTCTTTGGGTATAAAAGATATATACGCCCTCAGTGAGTCCGCTGGCATGGAGCCATCCCCCTTTAGGGTATTGTAGGCTGTCAAGAAATGTGGCGTCAAAGAGGTAGAGAAGGTGTGGTAATAAGTCAGAGTGAACCCATCATTCAGCTTTTAGCTTTTTGAGATAAGAGTATGAAAGGTGAGACGCCCCTCTCGAGACGTCAAGTAATGGCTCCTGGGAGAAATTAAAATTCCCACCCAACAGAAAGGTGCCCTCACGGAAGTCCAATAAAATTGGGATTAAGGACCGCAAGAAGGTAAGGTGATCCGTGTTCAGAAAGTAAACGTTTAACATGTAACAGGTCACTGTGGTAGTTCCCTTTTAGGAGCAAGTATCGGCCCTGGGGATCTGCACGTTCCTCCAGGAAAGTCCAGGGGATGAACTTTGCAATCAAAATACTGACACCCTTGGACTTCGACAAAGGGGAGGGTGCATGATATGCACTAGGGAAATCACGATTATGAAGCCTAGGGACTGCCGCGCTGTTTAAAGTGAGTCTCCTGCAAGAACGCCACCTGGGTACAGAGTTTTTTAAGATCAGAGAGAAGTCTGGAGTGCTTCTCAGGTGATAATATATAGAAGACAAATCAGCACAATAATATAACACTATTTAAAAGATAGCTGCTGAACATAAAGGGTCAAAATTCTAATCCCTGAACAGAAAACATATAAAGAGCAGTGCAGCGCTAATAAAACAAAGAAATATTATATAACAAAAAATGTCCATAAATCAATTAAAAACAATCCATGGTGTCTTTAGTGGTAAATTATAGATATTGCATGCAGATGACTTTGTGGTAAAACCAAACCTCCACCAATGATAAAGATGGCAGCTCACCTCACTAAGTGGACCCTTTCATTACAGAGGGGCAGCCACACCTTCCCACATGGGGTATCAACTGGTATATCCACAAATATTTCCTAGGGGTCTCCTTATGGTTGGATAAATCAATCAACGATCTCCGCTCCAAAGCCACATAAATTATAAAAATAAAAAGCAACACATAGTGTTCTCTGCATGTAAATACAATTTACTACGGATAAAATGAATGGAATAAAACTTACAAGCAAGGCACTTGGAACCGAGTGCCTGGTAAAACAGCGTGTATGTAAACAGACAGCGATGGCTGCAGGTGACGTCACGTCCATCTGTACGCACTACGTCCCTATGGGCGGGACTTCATCAGCGGATACGTAAATTACTTATACACCCGACTTAAATAGAATGAGGAGAGGACACCATGGTAACATCCAATCCTAGCGTCAAGCGCAGTGACGCCTCCTGTGACACAGCAAGCAGATAAGCCACATGACTCGGCATCCCATCACCTGATACAGCGTCACTCAGCTGGAAAATAGACCCAGCAGAGACACATAATGCAGAGACACATGACACAACGTCACAAAGCTCTGTACAGATGCCGGGCGGAAGCCCAATAGGATCCAGGAAGTCCCCATATACTCACCATCCCAGATCATGATCAAATCATCAATGAATCTGCGATAGCAAATCTGGGATGACAGATCAGCCCAATTTATTAGGCTGCACCGTAATTGTACCCGTGGGGATGACTTTGCTTTACAGTCTGATATATTTGAGCAGAGGGGATATGATAGATCCAATTTAAAAGAGGAAATAAACAGAGTTAAAATGATGGATAGATCAACTCTGGTCTCCGGTCATACTCGTGAAACAGAAAAAGATGATCACAATTTTAGGATGATTTTGGACTATAATGCTCAACACGAAAAAAAATTGAAAAAATTGTATTAAGGAATTGATCTATTTTAAAACAGGACAAACCCCTGTCTGGAGTTCATGAGTTGTTATCTTAATCTGTTAAAATACTAAGCTTGATTCACCATTGTCTAGTTCACCTTGTAAGAATATCTCTACATTACCTAACTCTACTTTGTTCATTTTGGTTTTAATTACTCCAGTCGGAACATCTGATATATTATAACAAATGCATATCTTGTTCACTATTGAATATTGAAATTAAAACAGGACAAAGTACTGGGCCCAGTTTTACCTGTACGCCCTCAATTCATTTACAAAAAAGCACCATCACTCAGGGATCGTCTCGCTCCTAGCATTTTAAATCCCCCTATTCCTACTGAGAAAAGGTTGTTCTCTTTTTTGGGGGGTTTCTATGCGTGCGGATGATGTATTCCTTGTAAGCACTCCAAAGTTAATCACGTGCGATACCATTGGAGTAGTGTATATGATGGAGTGCAGGTGCGGGTTACAATACATCAAACTTCAAGACCCTTACACGTACGCTTGACAGAACACATTAATAATATTAAAAAAGGTTTCTCACCATTTTAAGCAGTTCCACCAACAAAGCCCAAAAAGTAAAAAATTTTGGGGGATTGAAAGAGTTGCCAAACATTGGAGGGGGGGGGGGCAATTTTATTTGTCAGTTGAGTTGCAGGGAATCATATTGGATATATGAGACTAATGTATTAACCCCTGGAGGACTTAATGTCGATTTTGATTTAAATTGTTTCATTACAGATCGGTGATTATATTGTTTCATAGTTACGGTATTTATTTTACTGATGGCTGCAAGTGACGTCAGGTTTCTTAATATGCTTGGGTTTTTACCTGGGTTCATATTGTATTGTTAAGTCTGTGAGAGAATTTTTTTTTTATATCATATATATTTTTTACTACATTTTTATCATATTATTTTAAGTATTTTGATATGCAATGTTAATGTTGCGCATGTTATATAATTTTGTATAAAAGTATGAGGTGATTTAGTATATGCAATTTCTTAGTATGATGTTTTATGTTGCGGGATGGTTTTAAGTGCCTGTTTGGCTGCATCCTGTTGTATTTTCCATACATGGGGACACTTGCTGGATCCTATTGGGCTTCCGCCCGGCGTCTGTACGGAGCTTCGTGACTTTGTGTCATTTGTCTCCGCATTATGTGTCTCCGCTGGGTCTATTTTCCAGCTGAGTGACGCCATATCAGTTGATGGGATGCCAAGTTGTGTGGCTTAGCTGTTTGCTGCGTCACAAGAGGGGTCACCGCGCTTGATGCTAGAATTGGATGTTACCATGGTGTCCTCATTCTATTTAAGTTGGGTGTATATGTCATTTTCGTATCCGCTGATGAAGTCCCACCCATAGGAACGTAACGCGTACGGATGGATGGATGTGACGTCACCCACAGCCATCGCTGTCTGTTTACATACATGCTGTTTTACCAGGCACTCGATTACAAGTGCCTTGCTTGTGAGTTTTATTCCATTAATTTTATCCATAATAAATTGTATATACATGCAGAGATCACTATGTGTTGCTTTTTATTTTTATAATTTATGTGGCTTTGGAGCGGAGATCGTTGATTGCTTTATCCAACCATAAGGAGACCCCTAGGAAATATTTGTGGATATACCAGTTTATACCCTGTGTGGGAAGGTGTGTCTGACCCTCTGTAATGAAAGGGTCCACATAGTGAGGTGAGCTGCCATCTTTATCATTGGTGGAGGTTTGATTTTCCCACAAAGTCACCTGCATGCAATATCTATAGTTCATCACTGAAGACACCACAGATTGTTTTTAATTGATTTATGGACATTTTTTGTTATATATTATTTCTTAGTTTTTTTAACGCTGCACTGATTTAGGGAGGTAAATTTGATCCCTTGCTCTGATTATTAGTATTCACAGAAGGTGTCATGCTGCTTGAACACACTCAGGAGTATGACGGGGGAGAGAGAGGAAAAAAAAAGGGGAGGATGGGAAAGGGAGCTGGGGGGGGGGGGGAGAGGAAAGGAAGCAGGGAAATAGAGGAAAGGAGCAAGCACCAAAGTCAGGAAAAGAAAGAGAGAAGAAATATAGGGTGCTCTAAAGTTGGCTATACAAAGCCTGGCGCAAATATGCGCGGCCTATATGCGGGGAGTGGAAGACTGACTCTGTAAAGCAGTGGGAGACGTGCTGTCAGGTGAGAACCAGTGGTGAAGGAAACGCTGGACTGGGACCTCAAGTGTGGAGGACAGTTGGGGGATACCCAAAACAAGCAAGTGTATTGGCCCACAGGGGCAACTGAGTGACTATTGCTCCAACTGTAGTGTAGCTCGTGAAGGCATTATAGGCTGAGTGTAAAGCCCTGTACACACGAGCGAAAATTCCACCAGCAAAAGTCAGATGTGAGATTTTGGTCAGAAATTCAGACCGTGTGTATGCTCCATTGGTCTTTTGCTAGCGGAATTCCCGCCAGCAAAAGATTGAGATCAGGTTCTCTATTTTTTGGTCGGAAAAAGATTCAATCGAAAATTCCGATCGTCTGTAGCAATTCCGACGCGCAAAATTCCTACACATGTTCGGAAGCATTGAACTTCATTTTCTCGGCTCATCGTAGTGTTGTACGTCACCGCGTTCTTGACGGTCGAAAGTTCAGAGAACTTTTGTGTGACCGTGTTTATGCAAGCCAAGCTTGAGCGGAATTCGGATGGAATAACCATCCAAGTTTTTTCCAACAGAAATTCCGCTTGTGTATGGGGCATTAGCCCAATGAAACATTACCTCACAAATACTAAAAATAACTCAAAATATGACATTCTGTAACCTTCCGGGGTAACCCGCCACACATCCCAGTCACTTGCCAGTAGAAAACAAAAAGCAAAACACCTAAGTTGTAGTGATGGTGGTGGTGTAGCGAGTCAATCCCCATCCAGCCGCAGAATAGAACCGTACAGGGCAAATCAAACCTGTTATCTACATGAAAAAACATTACACAAAAACATAACATGAGGATTGTTCCAGGGGTTCAGAGCCAAACAGGCCACCCAATTGGGCAGCAACCTCCTGTCCAGGTTTGAGAGGACAAGAGATACTTAGAACCTGTCCATGTCTTGGATCCCCGGATGCTGCCCGGGAAGCCAGTTCCAATTAAGGCTCAGGCGAATTTGGGGCGCCCCTGGATTCCACTCTGGATCTGGATTGCTGTCGTTGTCGCCTGGATCTTTGGGGTCTCGGGGATGCGGGACGGGTGTTACCAATTGTGGTCGGGAATTCCATCTGGGATGGGGATCTCCAGGAAGGCAAAAAGATCCGGTAGCTGGTCAAGCCAGCGCAGAATGAAGTCATTCCACTTAAGAACTGCAAGGTGAAATGGATGTCCCCATCTGTACGTGGCCCCTCCGTTCCTAATGACTTCCAGCAATGGACGCAGCACACCTCTCATCCTGAGGGTAAGTCGTGAAAGATCCGGAAAGACGCACAGATATGCCATCAAAGTCAACCGGGCCCTTGGCCCATGCTTGCCGCATTGTTTCCTCTTTGATTGTGAAAAAATGGACCCTGGCGAGAACATCTCTAGGGAAGGGGGCATCTCCCCGTCTGGGTCCCTGCACTCTGTGTACCTGATCCAACTCCAGCTCTTTCGTGGGTGGCTTGTCCAGTAGACGATTAAAGATGGCCGTGTGTCACGCTCCCTGGTGGTGATGAGTCTGATTGGCAGAGAAGGGCCTCCCTTGCGGCTCCCGCTCGCCGGTCCCCTGATGATGGGACAGTAGGACCAGGAGTCAGGAGGGGCACAGGTGCCTGGCAGGAATGGTCAGACCGGTACAAGAGCTTCCTGGATGAGCTCAGCGGATGAGGTAAGTAGGTAGCTGTAGGCAGACTGGAACAACAGGCAGACTTGGATCTGTATGCAGACTGGAACAACAGGCAGACTTGGATCTGTATGCAGACTGGAACAACAGGCAGACTTGGATCTGTATGCAGACTGGAACAACAGGTAAGCTGGAACTGTGTGCAGGCTGGAACAACAGGTAAGCTGGATCTGTATGCAGACTGGAACAACAGGCAGACTTGTATCTGTGTGCAGACTGGAACAACAGGCAGACTTGGATCTGTATGCAGGCTGGAACAGCAGGTAAGCTGGCTCTGGAATGGTCAGACAGGCCGGGTCAGATATCAGGCTGGCAGCAAGGTACAGATGGAGCAGACAACAGGATGGTCAAAGACAAGCCAAGATCGATACACAGGGACAGAGCGGATGGTCAAGGATAGCCGGGTCAAACACAGGTAAACAGTCTTCAGATCAGGTTTCAAACACAGAACGTTATAGAGCAGACAGCGGGGACCGTCAGTCACAGGAGGGTTTAAATAGCCTCACTGGCGCCAATGGAGGCGCGCACCCGTCCGCGCACGCTCGCCCTCGTCTGCGGGCGCGCGCGTGCACGCGCGCGCTCGCGCATGCGCAATGGCAGCCGAGAACGGGAACCAGAGATACTGAGGCGCCGATTACTGGCAGGATCATCAGGTCGCTGGCCACGGATGGAGCCCTCATGACATTGCCCCCCCCTAAGGGGCAGCCTCCGGATGCCCCTCGGGGCAAATTTCTCAGGATGGGCTCTCTTAAAAGATTGGACTAGACTCTTAGCGTGGATGTTCTCCTCGGGCTCCCAGGAGTTCTCCTCGGGGCCGTAACCCCTCCACTTGATTAGGAACTGGTTCTGGTTTTGCCTTCTTCTGACATTAAGGATGGCTTCCACCTCGAACTCCTCTTCCCCGTCCACCATGACTGGATCAGGAGGGATGGCCCTCCGGTTGGGGAAAGGGTTACTAACCGAGGGCTTCAGTAATGACACATGGAAGACCGGGTGAATCTTCAAGGAATCTGGAAGTTCTAATTCATAAGCCACCTCGTTGATCCTCCTCTTGACCGGGAAGGGGCCCAAGAACTTGGGGCCCAGTTTCCGTGAAGGGCAAGCCAGTTTTAGGTTAGAGGTGGATAGCCATACAGTTTCGCCCGGGACAAGCACCAGTTCCCCCCGTCTTTTTTTGTCAAATACGGTTTTGTTGTACTCCTGGGTCCTGGTCATGGTCTCCTGAAGAAGCTGGTTGTTGGTGGAAAAGAACTGGATTCGCTCTTGGACTGCTGGCACAGTGCAGTCAGGAAGTGAGTTCGGCAGAAATGCCGGGTGGTACCCATAGTTGGCGAAAAAAGGAGTCTGTTTGGTGGCGGAGTGGGTGGCGTTGTTATATGCGAACTCGGCCAGGGGCAGAAGGGAGATCCAGTCATCTTGGGCGAAGGAGGAAAAGCAGCGCAAGTACTGCTCCAGGGTCTGATTAGTCCGCTCCGTCTGCCCATTGGACTGAGGGTGGTACGCAGAGGAGAGAGAGAGTTCGATATCCAAGGACTGGCACAGGGACCTCCAGAATCGAGAGGTGAATTGCACCCCTCGATCCGAGACGATGTTA
Source organism: Lithobates sylvaticus (assembly GCA_028564925.1). NCBI lineage: Eukaryota > Metazoa > Chordata > Amphibia > Anura > Ranidae > Lithobates > Lithobates sylvaticus. Next base: position 3,306,342 of record CM053038.1, read on the forward strand.
GCCGGGACCCCATGAAGGCGGACAATTTCCCTAATAAAGGCCCGTGCCGTCTCTGGAGCTGAGGGGGTGCCCTTCATGGGAATGAAGTGAGCCATCTTGGATAACCGATCGACGATCACAAAGATCGTCGTGTGGCCTTCTGCTGGGGGTAATTCCACAATAAAATCTAGGGAGATCATCCTCCAGGGACGATCTGGGACAGACAGGGGTTTAAGGAGACCCCAGGCCCTGGTTTTGGGATTCTTGTTCCGGATGCAGGTGGGGCAAGTGTCCACAAATTTTTTACAGTCAGCCCGTAGTTGCGGCCACCCGAGAATCTCTCAGGGATTGGTACCCGGGGCTCTGGAGGGAGCATTATCACTGATGGTCCTGGACTTCCCCCAGATGGGGCTGCTGGTGGTAAAGCCAGCACCCGTTCTTCCAACCGGGTGTATCCCTGCTGAAGATTCTTTACCGCCTCGGTCAATCCTGCCAGGTGTTGGCACAGTCCTTCCATAGGAGAGGCCCCCTGCTCAGACTCAGACATGGCTGTCTGCTACTGTCACGCTCCCTGGTGGTGATGAGTCTGATTGGCAGAGAAGGGCCTCCCTTGCGGCTCCCGCTCGCCGGTCCCCTGATGATGGGACAGTAGGACCAGGAGTCAGGAGGGGCACAGGTGCCTGGCAGGAATGGTCAGACCGGTACAAGAGCTTCCTGGATGAGCTCAGCGGATGAGGTAAGTAGGTAGCTGTAGGCAGACTGGAACAACAGGCAGACTTGGATCTGTATGCAGACTGGAACAACAGGCAGACTTGGATCTGTATGCAGACTGGAACAACAGGCAGACTTGGATCTGTATGCAGACTGGAACAACAGGTAAGCTGGAACTGTGTGCAGGCTGGAACAACAGGTAAGCTGGATCTGTATGCAGACTGGAACAACAGGCAGACTTGTATCTGTGTGCAGACTGGAACAACAGGCAGACTTGGATCTGTATGCAGGCTGGAACAGCAGGTAAGCTGGCTCTGGAATGGTCAGACAGGCCGGGTCAGATATCAGGCTGGCAGCAAGGTACAGATGGAGCAGACAACAGGATGGTCAAAGACAAGCCAAGATCGATACACAGGGACAGAGCGGATGGTCAAGGATAGCCGGGTCAAACACAGGTAAACAGTCTTCAGATCAGGTTTCAAACACAGAACGTTATAGAGCAGACAGCGGGGACCGTCAGTCACAGGAGGGTTTAAATAGCCTCACTGGCGCCAATGGAGGCGCGCACCCGTCCGCGCACGCTCGCCCTCGTCTGCGGGCGCGCGCGTGCACGCGCGCGCTCGCGCATGCGCAATGGCAGCCGAGAACGGGAACCAGAGATACTGAGGCGCCGATTACTGGCAGGATCATCAGGTCGCTGGCCACGGATGGAGCCCTCATGACACCGTGACTGTGGCTCTAAGGTCGCCCCCAGAAGTGGCTTCTGGTAGACCCCGCAGCCTGATATTATTTCTGCGATTGCGGTCCTCTCTATCGTCAATGGAGAGCTGTAGCATGATTAAGCGACAACGGTAGTTGGTCTGTGACTCCTCTAATGCCGCCACTCTAGTTTTCAAGGCATTTGAGAAGGTCTCAACCGCAGGAACCCGCGAGTCTACAGTGTTAATTTTTGCTTAAGATCATGGATTTCTCTAGAGATGGTACTCACTATTGATGCTGCCGATTCTGAAATGTCCTGCTTGGTAGGAAGAAGGGAGATGATGTCCCTCCATGCAGCTGCAGACAGCTGTCCCTGTGAGCATGTCTCCTGCAGGGTTGAGGGGAAGTCTGCCACCGGGAAGTCTGAGGATAGGATCAGTGAATCCGGTCATTCCGAGGATTGCTGTGCCTCTTGCACAGAGTTTGATATCCCCTTACCCGCTTTCTTCTGTGTGGCGACACCATCGGTGTTAGTGTGTGGCGGCGCCATCTTTGGATCCGGGGTTGCTGAATTAAATTGTCAAAAAGTAGTGCAGGAAACTTTTTCATAAACATTGCGACATTAGTCGTGGTGATTTGAACAGTTCCATAGCCGAAAATAGGCTGCGACTTGTCATGCAATTTGGAACTGTCTAATCGCATGACAAGTCGCACCAATGTGTATTTTTTGTTATTTTTTTAAAAAATAATTTTTATTGAGTTTTCGTGTAAAAAAAGGGTTACATAACACAGCCTCTGGGCATACCCCGGCTGAGATAACAACATTATAACAATCCTACAGATTTTAAACTGTTCTATAGAACTTACTACATTTTTCTTTTTTTTTTTTTTTCTTTTTTAAAAAGCTAGTGGCGTGTGAAACACACCCAAAAACTCCACCCGGTGCCAAAAAAAGTGCACACACATAAAGAGTGAAACACAAAACGTGCAACGGGTGTTACACTGTCCTCCACTAAAGAAGGACCTTACCCTGATCCCCCGGGGTGTTAGGCTCCGGACAGGGACTGAGGTACTTCACATGGGTCCATCTGGCCAAAATCAGACGGACCCCCTTTCTCTGGAGGGTCTGCCGAAACAGACCCACCCAAGTACTAGGTGGGGCTCCCCCGAAGTGAGACCCTATGAGAGTGGGGGAACCAAGCCAAAAGGCCTATGTTCCCCCCTCCCAAGACATTCAGGGTTTGCCCGAGGACCCACACCCTACTCATCACACTGTGACAAACGTGACAACACCAAACAAAAAATTACAAAAAAGTGATGAACACGGTGGTTAAATAAAAAGAAAGTGGGGAGAAGTGAAAGTGGCCAGGAATAAAAAATTCCTCTGGCTTGGTCCTAAAGGCAGGTGTTAAAAACGTGTGTTGTCATAAAGTGACCAAGGTGCCATAAATCAAAGTGATCCTCATCACAGTGACTATACAGCACCCCTGAACTGCCACTTCAGGGGCACATTCACCACCGGATTTTCGTTTCAACCCTGACCAACCACCCAGACCAGCGCAGCCCCCACTCCCCACAGAAAGGCCTGAAGTTCTGGGAGCTTAGGGAGAGCCCTGGATGAAGACTCAACCTTCACTCCCGTCCCTCATTCCTGTTGTAATGTGTTGGCTGATTTATGTGGGATTTTATGTATTATATATATGTATTGGATATATGTATTCCACACACAGTATGAGTGACCAGGCCAGATATCAGTTGACATTGTTATATGTTAACCTAATTACACATATGAAAGGGAGCAGTGGCAAACAAGAATTATTCCACATATCAAAGGAGAACAGATAATAAATGAATGGGCTATGTTAATGTTAATATGCAAGAATGCAGATTAGGGCAGTTTTATGACTACAGCTGTTCACAGCTTGGGGTTATCTGCTGTCACTCTGAAAGACAGGAGCAGATCAAAGCAAATTGCTCAGCTATTCATTGTGTGTAGGGGATATAAGATGGCTTTCAAACTAAGAAAAACTATCTCAGAGAAGGGTCTGTGATTATGAAGGCATAGGTCTAAGAGGAATATATTCGTTGTCATGTACTCTGTTGGATTGTCATCTATTACAAGACTGTTCTGTTTTGGAAGCTAATAAAGTGCGCCTCTCTGGAGAATTGGGTTTGCTGCGGGACAATACTTATTAACTACAAACCATCTACGAACTACATATTAGATCACTACAATTCCTAATTACACTCAGGAGATAATAAACCACCCCCCCGCCCACAAAGGGGAAGCCGGGGGTTCTCTCTCCCGAATAACTGTACGGAGTTAGGACTACATCAATCTAGGCCAGAAGGCCAGGGACCCGGCCAGAAGGCCAGACCCAGTGGTTCTCCATCCCCATCAGAAGGCTTCCCTTTCGGCTATCTCTAACCGCTCGAGGTTACCTTTATACCAGCAGGTTTTGCATAGCCACTGCCACTCCTGATCCACCTTGCCGTACATCAGGGACGGAAGCAATCGCCACCTCCTGGCAACTGATAAGAGCAAATACTACACTTGATCTTAGCCAAAAGGCCAAGAAGCGATAGAACTTACTACAACTTAAACTACTCATGTCGACAAAATAAAGAGATAAGGGGAAATATAATGAATCCTGTTCTTCACGTGACCACTTCAGGAAGAGGTGCTGAGGTTGAGGGTAACGCCTGAAGGAGAACCTTCAGGTAGTAGCAAAATTAGGTCTTCAATGATACAAGGCGTTTAGCTGAAATAAACATTCAAAGGGATCGAAAACCTATTGCATTTGCGTTCGTGCTGTCTGATTCTAACCATACGTGCCAAATACCAATGTGTATTTTTGACTGAAAATATACATTTGATAAACCGTTTCGCTAATATCATATAAACAACTGCCACCATTTTTCATTCTCCAGGATTTTTGCTTGCAGGGAATATGTAATGTTTTAACTAACCTTCAGGCCTAAAATGTGTATTTTAACACATGTACAAAAAAAATGCAAAAATGGCTTTGCTCGGTAACTTGTGTGACCTAAAAGGGGAAAGTCTGAAATCAAGGAAAAAATAGCAACACCAGGTCTGTACTTTGGAGAAAATTCTTAAAATGTTTTTATCAAATTACCTTTCAGCTCCAGAGTCAGGGAATGCCCGAGTTCATCCAGCAGAATCTGATCCACCAGACCCTCACCTATAGAGAGATAAATAAATAAAATCTATGACATGATCTCATCCATTTAAGGCCAACCCCTAAAAATTATAATCCAGAAGATATCTAAACAGACTGAATATACAATCCCCGGCCACTTTACTAGGCACACCTTGCTAGTACAGGGGGTCCCCGGGTTACAAACAAGATAGGGACTGTAGGTTTGTTCTTAAGTTGAATCTGTTTGTAAGTCGGAACAGGCACATTTTTTAAGTGTAGCTCCATCCAAAAAATCTATTTTTAAGTTTTTTAGATAACATAGAGAAGGGTTATCACCCCTGTAACATTTGTTTTGCTGTCTGTGCCCCTGTTCAGAAGATTTCACCTCACCTTCTGTCCCAATGACAATTGGATTTTGAAAATTTTGGGTTGATAGGGAAACATGGACTGGTGATAAAGCATCAGTGGAGACACCTTTTTCCCATATTAACTCTTACAAGAGTGAATTTCCCTTCCTAGGGGTAGATTTCCTCTCACTTCCTGTTGTCTCCCTCCGATTGTAAGTAGGAGTCGTTTGTAAGTCGGATGTTTGTAAGTAGGGGACCCCCTGTACCGGATTAGACCCTTCTTTTCCTTCAGAATTGCCTTCATTCTTCAACAAGGTGCTGGAAACCTTCCTCAGAGATTTTGGTCCATAGTGACATGATAGCATTGTGCCGTTGCTGCAGATTTGTTGGCTGCAGATCCGTAATGCAAATCTCCCGTTCCACCACATCACAAACGTGCTCTATTGGATGAGATGTGGTGAGTGTGGAGGCCATTGGAGGACAGTGACCTCATTGTCCAGTGGTGAGATGATTGGAGCTTTGTGACATGGTGCATTATCCTGCTGGAAGGAGCCATCAGAAGATGGGGACACTGTAGTCATAAAGGGATGGACATGGTCGGCAACAATACTCAGGTAGATCGTGGTGTTTAAGTGATACTCAATTGGTATTAAGGGACCAGAAATGTGCCAAGAAAATATCCCCCCACACCATTACACCACCAGCCTGAACCGGTGATGCAAGGCAGGATGGATCCATGACACCAAATTCTGACCCCACCATCTGAATGTCGTACCTTAAATCAAGACTCATCAGACCAGGCAACGTTTTTCCAAGCTTCTATTGTCCAATTCTGGTGAGCCTGTGTGAATTGTAGCCTCAGTTTTCTGTTCTTAGCTGACAGGAGTGGCGCCCGGTGTGGAATTCTGCTGCTGAAGCCCATCTGCTTCAAGGTTCGATGTGTTGTGCATTCAGAGATGGTATTCTGCATACCTTGGGTGTAACGAGTGGTTATTTGAGTTACTGTTCTTTCTATCATCACCAACCAGTCTGCCCATTCTCCTCTGACCTCTAACATCAACAAGGCATTTTCCTCCACACAACTGCCACTCACTGGATATTTTCTCTTTTCCCCACCATTCTCTGTAATCCCGAGAGATGGTTGTGCGTGAAAATCCCAGCAGTTTTTTAAAAACTCAGACCAGCCCGTCTGGCACCAACAACCATACCACGTTAAAAGACACTTAAATCCACTTTCTTTCCCATTCTGATGCTCGGTTTCATCTTCACAAAATTATCTTCACCACGTCTAGATGTCTAAATGCATTGAGTTGCTGCCATGTGATTGGCTGATTAGCAAATTGTGTTAACAAGCAATTAAACAGGTGTGACTAAAAAAGTGTCCGGTGAGTGTAATAAAACATGTTGCTTGTGGATATGTGTTTTGGATATAAATTGTTGAATGATGGTAGATGTGAAGTTGTCCTAATAACCTGGTAACCAATGCCATCAAAAGGCTTTGATCAATAGGACAAAAAAAAATTGTAAAAACAATACAGACAAATTACACCCACAAAGACTACCATCAATACTTATCTGTCCTACATCTGTGCTTCAGAACTTCACTCGGTTGAATAGTTACAACTTTGGCAGGATCCTCAGCATATGAGACTTCCCATGTGTTTGATCCACCGCTGCCCAATGTGGTTCCTCCCTCTTACTGCATTTGCCACTCAGGATTGCCATAGTTGGTATTGTAAGCACAAAGTTCTCTTACCTGTCTGTGTGATCGAATCCAGAATGGCCAATAAATTAGGATGAGGATGATCTTTCTTCAGTGCATAGAGACATTCCCAGAGTCCAATCACAGCTTCTCTTCCCCGATCCCGAATATCTTGTAATAAGATGTGAGAGAAGCAAGCAACCCCCGATCCTTCTTTTATTGACCGGTATTTCTGAAACACAGACATATCACATGACGTTTCATAGTCGGTACAGTAGTGTGCAAACGTTTTAGGCAGGTCCAAATCAAAAAAATTCCCTTTAATCTTGCAAGGTCAGGAGGCGGGACCAACCTTGACTTTCATGAAGAAAGTCAAGATCTGCACATAACCTCAGCAGTAGGGATGAGCCAAACACCCCCTCCCCCCCTGTTCGGTTCGCACCAGAACATGCGAACAGGCAAGAAATTTGTTTGAACACGCGAACACCATTAAAGTCTATGGGACACGAACATGAAAAATCAAAAGTGCTAATTTTAAAGGCATAAATGCAAGTTATTGTCATAAAAAGTGTTTGTGGGCCTAGGTCCTGCCCCAGGGGACATGTATCAATGCAAAAAAAATGTTTTAAAAACTAAAGTTTTTTCAGGAGATGAGATTTTAATAATGCTTAGGCCTCATGCACACTGGCCGTTTTTGGACGTTTTTGCAGCAGCTGTTTTTGGCAGTAGACGTTTTTTTCTACAGTCATTAAACTCTCCATCATGTTATCCTATGTGTCCATGCACACATAGGCTGTTATCAGCAGTTTTGGGCAGTGGCGTTTTTAAGCAGTAAAAAAAACCCCAAAACTAGTGGGTTTTGAGAGACATTTTTCAGCTGTAAAAACGCTCTAACGCTGATAAACACTGATAAACGTTGATAAACGCTCAAAAACTTTGCTCACCAGCGTTTTTTTTAAAGTTTTTGATCTATTAAAAAAAAATAAAATCTTCAGAAAAGAAAACGCTAAAAAACGCTAACACAAAAAAGAACTCACTGCAAAGCTACTGGCGTTTTTATAACGTTATTTTAACGTCCAGTGTTCATGAGATCTGAAAAGTGAAACAATAAAAGTGTAAAATTCCTTAAAATTTCGTGCCTGGGGGGTGTCTATAGTATGCCTGTAAAGTGGCACATGTTTCCTGTGTTTTGAACAGTCTGAGTGCAAAATTACATTTCTAAAGGAAAAAAAGTAATTTAAAAAGTACTAGCGCTAGCTATAGTATAGGCTATAATGAATTGTCAGTCCGGCAATACACATAAAAGTTCATTGATAAAAAGGGCATGGGATTTCCCCACCCAGTGACCCCACCCCCTCTGATGTATGGAGACTTCCCTATTGCTTTCCCCGTGGTGACCCAGCCCCCTCTGACATTTAAAAAAAAAAAATTGGTGCGGGGTTCCCCTTAATATCCATACCAGACCTGAAGGGCCTGGTATGGAATTTGAGGGGACCCCCACGCAACTTTTTTTTTATTTTGGTTCGAGGTTCCCCTGTGGGGAAATCCCATGCCGTTTTATCAATGAACTTTGTTTATTGCCGGACCGACAATTCATTATAGCCTGTACTATAGCTAGCGCTAGGACTTTTAAATTACTTTTTTTCCTTTAGAAATGTAATTTTGCACTTGGACTGTTCTAAACATGGGAAACATGCGCCACTTTACAGGCATACTATAGACACCCCCCAGGTACAAAGTTTAAAGGAATATTACACTTTTATTGTTTCACTTTAAGAATTATTAAAATCACTGCTCCCGAGTTTTTAAAACTTTTTTTTTGCATTGATACATGTCCCCTGGGGCAGGACCCGGTCCCCAAAAACTTTTTATGACAATAACAATGCATATAAGCCTTTAAAATTAGCACTTTAGATTTCTCCCATAGACTTTTACAGGGTGTTCTGCGGCTTTCGAATTTGCCGCGTACACCCCAAATTGTTCACTATTCGGCGAACGGGCGAACAGACAATGTTCGAGTCGAACATAAAGCCCATCCCTAGTCAGCAGTAATTATATTCACATGTGATTTCCACTGACAGACATGACTAATTTAGAAATTAGTTTGCCTTACATCTGTGTTTAAGACTTTCCGAGATTTAAGCCCTTTCAGGAGGACCCCGGTGTCCACATTCTCCAGGATGTGGATCAGATCGTCTCTGTAATACTCGTATATCCTCCTCAGTGATGGATCATCATATGACGACAGCTGATGATTGAACTTCTCAATGTCCTTTATAGAAACTACAGAAAATATATTTACAGGATTAAGAAAAAAGGAAAACTGCGCTTGAGTGTCAAAAGCAAACAAAAATATCAATCAATCAGAGATGCAAGCACACTATGAGATATTTATCAAAGCAAAATAGCCTATGCAAATGAAGTGTGATGTAGAGGCAAAAAACACCCCATATACATAATGAGGAGAAAACTAAATCAATATAAATGTGAAATCATATATAAATGTCCATGTTTCTCCTATGTCACCCTGAGTGCTGGCTGGAAGGTGAGATGAGGTGGAGGACATACGGGATATTAATCGTGGACGTTCCCAATCACCGGCAGTGGAAGTGATATGTCCCAGATGATGTTTTTTTTTGATGAGCCTTCTTTGATGCCTCTTTAGATAGATCAGGGGTCTCCAAACTTTCTAAACAAAGGACCAGTTTACTATCCTCCAGACTTGAGGGGCCCAGATTGTGGCAATTTGGAAGTAGAAAGTGCCCCGGTGTCAAAGGGAGTAAAGAGTGGTATTAGTGGGAGGAATATTGCTCCGTTGTTGGTATTAGGGGAAGACATAGTGCCCCATCATTGGTGTTATTGGGAGGAATAGTGCCCCATTGTTGGTATCCAGGGAGGAATATTGGCCCATTATTGGTCAGTGGCAAGAATAGAGCCCTGCAGTTGGTGTCAGTGGGAGGAATAGTGACTCATCCTTGGTGTCAGTTGGAGGAATAGTGTCCCATCATTTGTACCAGTGGCAAGAATAGGGCCCTGCAGTTAGTATCGGTGGAAGGAATAACACCCCATCATTGGTGTCAGTAAGAAGAATAGGGCCCTGTAGTTGGTGTCAGTGGGAAGAATAGGGCCCTGTAGTTGGTGTCAGTGAGAAGAATAGCACCCCATTGTCGGCATCCGTGGGAGGAATATTGGCCCATCATTGGTCAGTGGCAAGCATAGGGCCCTGCAGTTGGTGTTAGTGGGAGGAATAGAGCCCCATCATTAGTGTCAATGGGAGGAATAGTGCCCTATCATTGGTGTCAGTGAGAGGAATAGTGTCCCATCATTGGTGTCAGTGGGAGGAATAGTGCCCATCATTGGTGTCAGTGGGAGGAATAGTGCCCATCATTGGTGTCAGTGGGAGGAATAGTGTCCATCATTGGTGTCAGTCAGAGGATTAGTGTCCATCATTGGTATCAGTGGAAGGAATAGTGCCCCATCATTGGAAGGAATAGTGCCCCATCATTGGTATCAGTGGAAGGAATAGTGCCCCATTGTTGGGGTCAGTGGTAGAAACAGTACACTATTGTTGGTATTAGTGACAGAAATCATGCATCATTGTTGGTGTAGAAGGAATAATGTCTTGTATCAGTGGGAGGAACAGTGTCCCAAGGGCCTGATAAAAGCAAACAAATGGCCCCATTACTTTCTGGTAAGCTTACATCTGTACCTTCAAGGTGGTGGTTCTTCCCAGGAAGTGGTGGTAGTGGACCCGTAATAACTTACCCGTACTGAGGATTGTTTTTAATATCTTCACTTCGTGGACTGGTTTTCACATGGACTATTCACGAATGGACATTCTTATATGATTTCACATTTTTATTTTTATTTATTTTGTTTTCTTTTTCATTATGTATATGAGGTGTTTTCTTTTGTCTGTGCAGCACTTTATTTGAATATTTACAGTATTTTTGGTGTAATTCAAATTTGAGATTATCAATTATGGAATCTTTATATTTGTATCTATTCCTCTTTCGTTTGTGTTATTTTGGAATACTAAGGTATTGTTTTAAATTTTTTTAGTGTTTAGTCCCGAAATGCCTGTGCTTGACAGCTGACGGTGAAAACTGATGACGTCCGTTTGGAAATAAAGCAAAAATATACCTATTGCTCCTTGCTTTGTGATTTTTTTTTTGTAAAGCTAAGGAACTATTAATAAAAAAAATGTTTTTAAATGTCTTTGTTTTTTTAATTAGTGCCAATGCAAGAGTGAGAGTCTGTACCACAGGGTAAAGATAAGGACCTCTATGTGTAAACAGCAGTCTACTCCTAGCATTCTGCTCACTCCTTAAACAGTTACAGCTACTTCTCTCCAATCAGCAGGGAGTGTAAGCTCCTGATTGGATAGAAGTAGTTGGTCTCATACTCCCTGCTGATTTGGAAGTTCTAGTTGTGACTCATTGGAGGGCATGATGGACTTCTACAGAGAGACCGCTGCTTATATACAGAGAGCAAGGGTCCTACTTTGCAATGTAGTGTCAGTAGACAGGCTTCTTTACTTTGGCTGCTTTTTAACCAGTTCCATATAGTAAAATGATGGGCAGGAGGGACTGCTCTCTATTTGGGAGGACATCATATGAAGTCCTCCCATTCTTGCCCTCAAAAACAGCACATTGCCGATCAAGTTAAAAAGCTGAGGATCTGTGTTTCTTACCATGTGATCAGCTGTGTCCAATGACAACTGATCACATGCAAACAAATGCTGGTTATCAGCATTTCCTTTCCTCAGGACAGGAAAGTGATAACCAGCTTTCCTGTGGGCACAGGGGCATTTACACTGATCATCATTGCCCTGATGGTCAGTGCAGCCCCATCGGTGCAGCAAATCAGTCCCCATCAGTGCTGAATATCAGTGCCCATCAGTGCTGCCTGTCAGTTCTCATCAGGGCAGCCTCAATAGTGCTGCCTCATCAGTGCCCATAAGTGCAGCCTATCAGTGTCCATCAGTGCAGCCTATCAGAGCCACCTATCAGGGCAGCCTCAATAGTGCTGCCTTATCAGTGTCCATCAGTCCAAAGTCCAAAAAACGGCATAGCCCCCCCCCCCCCCCCCCCCAGTCCATTAACAGGCCCTTTAGGTCTGGTATGAATTTTAAGGGGAACCCTGCACCAATTTAAAAAAAAAATGGCGTAGGGGTCCCCCCAAAATCAATACCAGACCCTTATCTGAGCATGCAACCTGGCAGGCTGCAGGAAAAGAGGGGGGGGGGGCGAGAGAGCACCCCCCTCCTGAACCATACCAGGCCACATGCCCTCAACATGGGGAGGATGTTTTGGGGTCCCCAAAGCACCTTGTTCCCATGTTGATGGGGACAAGGGCCTCGTCCTCGCAACCCTTGCCCTGTGGTTGTGGGGGTCTGTGGGCGGGGGGCTTATCGGAATCTGGGGCCCCCAGATCCCAGCCTCCCCCTATGTGAATGGGTATCGGGTACATTGTACCCCTACCAATTCACCAAAAAAAGTGTCAAAAATAGTAAAAATGACAAAAGACACTTTGGGACAAGTCCTTTATTAAAAAAATAAAAGAAATGTCCCGTAATTTAAATCCATCTTCGATGACAGGACTGGTATGCATTTGGTCCCACCCAAATCTATACCAGACCCCTATCAGAGCATGCAGCCTGGCAGGCCAGGAAAGGGGGGGCAGCGAGCACCTCCTCCCCCTCCTGAACCATGCCAGGCCACATGCCCTCAACATGGGGGGTGGTCTCCATTTTTTTGGGCGTGGGGTTTCCCCTCAAAATCCATACTAGACCATTTTTTTCCAGAATTTTTTTGAGCCAGCATTTTTTTTTTACATTCATCTGTCAGCCGATGGCTCATTGGTTGTTAAGGATGTAGCTATCGGCTATATACAGTGAATGTACAGCAAAAAAATATGCAAATCGTCGCAAAAACGCAAGTAAAATTGCAGTAAAAAAGCAGGAAGCACAGCAATAAGTACTTCAGAAAGTTTAAAAGCAACATGCATAGATGTGAATGGAGCCTAACGCATGGCACTGGTGTTAACTATGCGATTGGAACCCACATAACCTATTTTTCATGCTTTCTTGGTGCAGAAAAAAAGCACTGTACTGCATGTGGTGTGAACGGGTTCTAAGACTTTGTACATCGTTTGCTTTGTTGTACTACAAGTAACAATTTATAACTGCTTACCGGGAGATTTGCACCAGGATGATATTGCCATTTCCATAATTTATTTGTGATTTTTCATCCAAAGTAGAAATCAGCTCATCACATATCCCGAAACACTTGACCAAATCATCCCTTTTTATTAGTCTGCAATAACAAGAAGGTTCGATAAATGTGTGTAATAATGAAAAATAATCTATCACCACGAAAAGAGCCATACAGTAGTTCTCTGAGGCCACATTTACACTTTGTACAACAACACAGGGGTTGATTTACTAAAGGCTAAATTTACTAAAGACTGTGAAAGTTTCTCAAAGCTTAGTAAATAGGGTGAAGCTTCATTTTACAAAAATACCCAATCACATGAAAGGAACATAAAAAAACAGAATTTTTTGTTTTTACATGATATTGTTACATGTCTACTTGCTGTCACTGAAACCTGGCTTTGTGAATCTGACACTGCTTCTCCTGCTTCCCTCTCCCATAGTGGCCTTATCTGGACTCCCATAAAACCCAGTGGATGAAAAGGAGGATCCTCCTATCCCCACAGAGCACCTTCCAGGTTCTTCACTTCATTTGAAGCTCCCAAGCCTCTCCCATCCTACTGAATTTCCTACCCCAATCTGTCCGACTATCTCCTACGCTATCCACTTTTAGATGATGCCAGAAAAGTTTTCTTTTCAGAGAAGCCTATCCTGCCTCCACCGAGCAACTGTACCTTTATTTTCTTCATCAGCTCATATCCCACAGCTATTACCGTTTGTATTATTTGGACCTCCCTTTTAGGTAGTAAGATCAAATGAGCAGGGCCCTCTGATTCCTCATATATTAAATTGTATTTTAACTGTACTGTCCGCCCCATGTTGTAAAGGGCTGCACAAACTGTTGGTGCTATATAAATCCTGTATTATAATAACAACAATAATATTATTAATAATGTAAGTACCTGCAAAACATCAAGGAAGAACAACAGAGTGACACCAAGTTATTATTGATAATCGTTGTATCATAGATATAGTCCATGTCAGTATGTACCACTGTGAGGCCAATCTATATGGCAACTATATAGGATGTACTGAAGAGCTTATATACTGAAGCATGTTGTGTCACTGAAAAGGGAAAAGTCATATCCGTATGACATGGTGACCTATGACAGCCAACACTGTAGGCAGGTCATTATGTTGGGCTCCTTCCGGCAAGAAGGACTTTAGTACTGGGTCAGCATCACACTATGCACATCATCATATCAATCACTGACAGACTCCATGTAAAGTACACATCCAGGAAAACACAGGTATGGAAAGGATTCTGAAGAAGAGCACAGAGTAAGGGGATAGCATGCAGAAACAGATGAGCCCCCTAAGTACTGTCAGAGTGTAAAGGTGGGCTATCAGGGCAGACATGCCTGCTGGGGTAGCTGCTATGTTGTTGTTAGTCACTTCCTCCATGTTCTCCCATTAACTCATTGGGAACCAAATACTGGATCACATGTGAGGCCTACCCTGCATGGGTTCTTCTGGGCTACGTTAGGAACTTTATTACAGGGTCACTTTACACACACATAGAGGGTACCTATACTCTGTGCCATTTTCACCAATGCCTTGGGACAAGGCTGAGGTTACTGTCGGGAATACTCAAGCTTAAAGGTGGACCTCCAATCTTAAAGATGAATGTATACCATGTACACTGCACTGTAACTGTTCTCCAGTTAACTCTTGGATTCCTGTGACAATGTTTGTTTACCCATGGCAATGTGTACCTTCTACATGGCTTGCATTTAGGAGGGACATGCTGAGCCAATGTCTACATCCACCCTTCCAGCATTTTCCACTACTACTTCCCAGTAGCGGCGTGGACCCCACAGTGCACCCAACTTAACTCTTGACTTTCCATACCTGTGTACAGGATGGGAACCTCTATGGTGCAATCTGTTCCTGTTGCTCTGGGAGACAGACCGCTGGTGGAAGGAGAGCTGAAAACATCTCCCCTGCTGCTAGAGGCTATTCCACATACAACAGGTATACACACTACTGACAGGTAGTACTTGGTACATGGTACTGTTTGTTACACTTCTGTTACTCTTGGCGACTACCTATGTCTTCATATGACTCCACTCCACACCGATGTCTTTCTACCCCAATGTGTTAAGACCCACTGGTTAACTATGTGTGTGTTGGTTACTTAAGATTCGCCTCTTAAATTACATCAGACCAGGTAAAGACAATGTTTCAATGCTTTACTTGGAAAAGTGCAAATAGACATCTCACAGTCCAACATACAAAGACATGATACTTTCCTACATCCCTACCCCTAACTTCAGGCTTGTATGTGCTGCCCCCAACATACCTTATAAGATGCAGTATAGCAATTACCGTCCTTCAAAGGCATTTCTCCAGCACTGGTATCTTCAGGACAAGCCCCAAGTTAAAAGTCTTGGTTGCAGGCCATGACTAGCGGCATTCTCCTGCTCCTATGGGTCTATTGGTCTGCCTCTGCCCCTTCAGGGTCTCACATCCCACAGTTGCGCTAGGGCTCCACGGCTCCTCTCTCTCAGCTCTCTCTTACAAGGCCAATGGCAGAGACAGCTCTGTGGCTTCACAGCCCCCCAGACTGGACCACTGTCCCCTATGCAAGGCTGCCATTAATTCTTAATGGTGTTTTTAGTTGCAGGAAATCGCATGCTGCAAAAGCACCATACAATTTTCCTCCAGCTGCATTTTAACTACTTTATACCCACCCACAGTAGGTTTACTGCAGGCGAGCAGCACAGGCAAGCCAGACAATGTACCTGTACATGTACCAGTGGAGGGCTCTGTAGCTCTCATTCAGCTGCATCTCCACCTGGACCAGCCTGCTTAACTCAGCTGTCCACTCCTTGTGCGTTTGTTTCCCCAATAAAAGCAATCGCATTTCATTCTGCGACCAGTATCTTTCCTTAATGGAGGGGAGAATTTTTCCCCGGTGGCGCTGCTCACGGGCTAGTGCTTCCTTTCAGAGTTGCCGGCGGACAGAATCATACCATCCCAGCAGGACCTGCTCTGACACTGGTCCCCTGTGCTGTATCCGCATCTCTCGCAACCTCCTTCCGAATTCCTCTTCCGTGGCGGGTGGTATCTGTACCTCTCATCTTCTGCTAACAGGACCTTGAATCCCAGTAGTGGTTTGGATGTCCTAGACTGCAGGAAGCATCCCACTGCTTGCCACCAATTGTGACAGAACCGCTTGGCATCCAGCCTAGGTGCTTCCTTATGCCAAACAGTGCCTACTGCCCTCCAAGCCGTTCCAAGCAGACCGAGAGCTAATACCAGTCTTTTACCCCAATCATTATACACAGACAAGAGTATGGGATAGAACCAAAGGAATGACTGTTTATTGAAACTAAGACACATACTTTATACCCCACAGGAGGACATCCCCGCTCCTGATCATATTACCCAAACAATACAAACTGTAAACAGGAATATAATTGCCATAGCTAAACAACAGCCAACATAAACTATAAACAGTAAGCTAATTAAACAACTAGCCTTGATTAGTCAGGGGGGACCAGACCATCGGGCAACAAAGTACATTACACATTATCATAAGTATACACACAGAGATAATCAAACAGAAAGAAACAATACAACAATGGGAATGCACAATGAGGAGGCACATAATGGGGAATCGATACAATGGGACAAAGACACATAATACCTTAACACTTTAAACAGATTATAGCAGGAGACCTTAATAATTAGGTTACTTTGAGCTGATGATATTACCATCTGCTCTGAGTTCCACAATCTAAAGTAGTCATTGCTGGTAATGGGGCATCTAGGTCCTAAATATGGATCTCGGGCCTAGATTCACAAAATCTGTGTGTTTTGGGGGGACATTGACTTAAATCACAAACAAGACCACTCCAAGGGTCCCCCAGGCATACACCTTCCAAAGAGTAGTGTTCCCTTAAATGCCAGGGCCCATAGTCAGTAGGCAAGAGGCTAGCCTGCAGTCTCCTCCAAAGGCCCCTGTCCTGGATGGGTCTGTCACACAAACCAATATACATTTTGGGATTTTTCTTGTTACCAAAAACATGTAGCAGAATAAGGCCTCATGTACACAGAGCAGTTGAAAACCTTTTCCGAATGCTGGAAACCGACAGTGAAAAACATCAGTTTTACAGCTTTTACATATCGAGTTTATGTGAGTTTAGCAGCGGTTATAAGCATTGGAGGTTAGAAGCGTTTCTTAACCACTTAAGGTTACATGTGTTTTTAGGATTGGCTGTTTACAAGTTAAAAACTGTTTTTTTTGCTAGAAAATTACTTAGAACCCCCAAACATTATACATTTTTTTTCTAACACCCTAGAGAATAAAATGGCGGTCGGTGCAATACTTTCTATCACACCGTATTTGCGCAGTGGTCTTACAACCAAATATTTTTTTAAAAATACACTTTTTTGAATTAAAAGATAAGAGAGCAGTAAAGTTAGCCCAATTTTTTATATTGTGAGAGATAATGTTACGCCGAGTAAATTAATACCCAACGTGTCACGCTTCAAAATGGTGCCCGCTCGTGGAATGCTGACAAACTTTTACCCTTAAAAAAAATCCATAGACGACATTTAAAAAATTCTACAGGTTGCATGTTTTGCATTACAGAGGAGTTCTAGGGCTAGAATTATTTCTCTCGCTTTACCGATTGCGGCGATACCTCACATGTGTGGCTTGAACACCGTTTTCATATGCGGGCACTGTTCACGTATGCGTTCGCTTCTGCACACGAGCTCGGCGGAACGGGGCACGTTTAAATTTTTTTTTATTATATATTTAACTTTTTTTTTTACACTATTTTAAAAAAATTTAAAATTGTGTCACTTTTATTCCTATTACAACGAATGTAAACATCCCTTGTAGTAGAATGCGATTTTTCTGCTTTTAAAAAAAAAATGGCTATAACCTCAACTGCCTCTAAACGACTATAAACGACTATAAACCACTATAAACCACCCAGTGTACTGTATGGACTGATAAGATTACATAGAGGAGAGTTCAGGGGCTGCTGAAACAAACACTCAACTGCTCCTAAACATCTGTTTAGCAGCTGCAGTGTACATGGGGGCCTATATTTTGGCCTAAGTTTATAAAATTAGATTTTTAGATATTTCTTATTGGATATGTTCTATAACAGATTTTTATTTTTCAAAATCAAAAGAATTTTGAGTAAAAAAAATTATAAAAATGTTTTTGTACAGTGTTGCGTGACCGAACAATTGCCAAAAGTAGCGCAGCACTGAACAGCAAAAAAATACCCTGGTCATGAAGGAGGTAAAACCTTCCAGAGTTCAAGTGCTTAAAAAAGGTGCAGGAACCTCTCTGTAAATATTTGTCAGCACGCCGCGGATCTTCAGATTGAGTTTTTTTTTTTTTTTAAATTGAAGAACAATGCACGTGTGATGGGATTATGGACGATTGTCTCTGCATAAAACACAGGCACAGCAGGCCCTTCAAATGAAAGGCCTGGTGTTCCTGCGCAAGTGCAGTTCACAGAATGTGAACCTTTTCTAAGAAATCGTAACTTTGGAGGATAAAGTGAAATCGAAAGAACAAACTGAAAATAATCAGTAACATATTATCTAGAAAACACTAAAGTTGTAGCAAAGTCCATTCTGTTTAGCCATCTCTGAAAGTTTTTAAATCCTCACCCAAAATAATCTTATCTCGTCTTATCTAGCTCATCTATCCTGATTATTTGCAGTATATAAACTGAACCCCTTCCGTGTCAACTGCCACAGCCTTTTAGCCCTGGGTTCACACTAGTGCGGGCACCACATTCCTCTGCCCATCACATGCAATGTCTGTGCGGTGCGATTTGAACCATATATTTTGTATGGCTCAAATCGCATCTGCACCAAAATGGCACCGGACCATTTTTTCCCGCACTTGAATCGCATCACATGGGTGTTCACCCCCATGCAATGTGATTCTGCCAATCGTGCTGTGTTTTGCAATCTGTTTCGGGGGGGGGGGGGGGGGTTAATCTAACATTTATACCCGCAGCATCATGCATGTACGCTGTGTGATTGCAATGCCGTTTGGGAAATTGACAGGATTTGCTGCGTTTCCTGCATCGCATCAGTGTGAACCTGGGCTAGAAGTAGCAGCAACCTCCGCTTGGTCACTTGTACCTACAGTTAAGCTTGTAATAAAGCTTACTTTCAGGCATAGCCATGCACACCCTAATCACCCTGTGTGGATTCTCCCTGCATTCTCCCGCCTGGCATCCCACTGACTCCATCCACTGCTGTACTGACATCAATCTCTGCTCTACTGACACCGTCTACTGCTGTACTGACATCAATCTCTGCTCTACTGACACCGTCTACTGCTGTACTGACATCAATCTCTGCTCTACTGACACCGTCCACTGCTGTACTGACATCAATCTCTGCTCTACTGACATCAATCTCTGCTCTACTGACACCGTCTACTGCTGTACTGACATCAATCTCTGCTCTACTGACATCAATCTCTGCTCTACTGACACGTCTACTGCTGTACTGACACCTTCCACTGCTCTACTGACATCAATCTCTGCTCTACTGACATCAATCTCTGCTCTACTGACACCGTCCACTGCTCTACTGACATCAATCTCTGCTCTACTGACACCGTCTACTGCTGTACTGACATCAATCTCTGCTCTACTGACACCGTCCACTGCTCTACTGACATAAATCTCTGCTCTACTGAGATCAATCTCTGCTCTGCTGACATCAATCTCTGCTTTGCTGACATCAATCTCTGCTCTACTGACACCGTCCACTGCTCTACTGACATCAATCTCTGCTCTACTGACACTGTCCACTGCTCTACTGACATCAATCTCTGCTCTACTGACACCGTCCACTGCTCTACTGACATCAATCTCTGCTCTACTGACACTGTCCACTGCTCTACTGACATCAATCTCTGCTCTACTGACACTGTCCTCTGCTCTACTGACATCAATCTCTGCTCTACTGACACCGTCCACTGCTCTACTGACATCAATCTCTGCTCTACTGACACTGTCCACTGCTCTACTGACATCAATCTCTGCTCTACTGACACCGTCCACTGCTCTACTGACATCAATCTCTGCTCTACTGACACCGTCCACTGCTCTACTGACATCAATCTCTGCTCTACTGACACTGTCCACTGCTCTACTGACATCAATCTCTGCTCTACTGACACTGTCCTCTGCTCTACTGACATCAATCTCTGCTCTACTGACACCGTCCACTGCTCTACTGACACCGTCCACTGCTCTACTGACATCAATCTCTGCTCTACTGACACCGTCCACTGCTCTACTGACATCAATCTCTGCTCTACTGACACCGTCCACTGCTCTACTGACATCAATCTCTGCTCTACTGACACCATCCACTGCTCTACTGACATCAATCTCTGCTCTACTGACATCAATCTCTGCTCTACTCACACCGTCCACTGCTGTACTGACATCAATCTCTGCTCTACTGACATCAATCTCTGCTCTACTGACATCAATCTCTGCTCTACTCACACCGTCCACTGCTGTACTGACATCAATCTCTGCTCTACTGACATCAATCTCTGCTCTACTGACACCGTCCACTGCTGTACTGACATCAATCTCTGCTCTACTGACATCAATCTCTGCTCTACTGACACCGTCCATTGCTCTGCTGACATCAATCTCTGCTCTACTGACATCAATCTCTGCTCTACTGACATCAATCTCTGCTCTACTGACACCGTCCACTGCTCTACTGACATCAATCTCTGCTCTACTGACATCAATCTCTGATCTACTCACACCGTCCACTGCTGTACTGACATCAATCTCTGCTCTACTGACATCAATCTCTGCTCTGCTGACATCAATCTCTGCTCTACTCACACCGTCCACTGCTCTACTGACATCAATCTCTGCTCTACTGACATCAATCTCTGCTGTACTGACATCAATCTCTGCTCTACTCACACCGTCCACGGCTCTACTGACATCAATCTCTGCTCTACTGACACCGTCCATTGCTCTACTGACATCAATCTCTGCTCTACTGACACCGTCCATTGCTCTACTGACATCAATCTCTGCTCTACTGACATCAATCACTGCTCTACTGACATCAATCTCTGCTCTACTGACATCAATCTCTGCTCTACTGACATCAATCTCTGCTCTACTGACATCAATCTCTGATCTACTCACACCGTCCACTGCTGTACTGACATCAATCTCTGCTCTACTGACATCAATCTCTGCTCTACTGACACCGTCCACTGCTCTACTGACATCAATCTCTGCTCTACTGACACTGTCCTCTGCTCTACTGACATCAATCTCTGCTCTACTGACACCGTCCACTGCTCTACTGACATCAATCTCTGCTCTACTGACACTGTCCACTGCTCTACTGACATCAATCTCTGCTCTACTGACACCGTCCACTGCTCTACTGACATCAATCTCTGCTCTACTGACACCGTCCACTGCTCTACTGACATCAATCTCTGCTCTACTGACACCGTCCACTGCTCTACTGACATCAATCTCTGCTCTACTGACACCTGTCCTCTGCTCTACTGACTTAAATCTCTGCTCTACTGACACCGTCCACTGCTCTACTGACACCGTCCACTGCTCTACTGACATCAATCTCTGCTCTACTGACACCGTCCACTGCTCTACTGACATCAATCTCTGCTCTACTGACACCGTCCACTGCTCTACTGACATCAATCTCTGCTCTACTGACACCATCCACTGCTCTACTGACATCAATCTCTGCTCTACTGACATCAATCTCTGCTCTACTCACACCGTCCACTGCTGTACTGACATCAATCTCTGCTCTACTGACATCAATCTCTGCTCTACTGACATCAATCTCTGCTCTACTCACACCGTCCACTGCTGTACTGACATCAATCTCTGCTCTACTGACATCAATCTCTGCTCTACTGACACCGTCCACTGCTCTACTGACATCAATCTCTGCTCTACTGACATCAATCTCTGCTCTACTGACACCGTCCATTGCTCTGCTGACATCAATCTCTGCTCTACTGACATCAATCTCTGCTCTACTGACATCAATCTCTGCTCTACTGACACCGTCCACTGCTCTACTGACATCAATCTCTGCTCTACTGACATCAATCTCTGATCTACTCACACCGTCCACTGCTGTACTGACATCAATCTCTGCTCTACTGACATCAATCTCTGCTCTGCTGACATCAATCTCTGCTCTACTCACACCGTCCACTGCTCTACTGACATCAATCTCTGCTCTACTGACATCAATCTCTGCTCTACTGACATCAATCTCTGCTCTACTCACACCGTCCACGGCTCTACTGACATCAATCTCTGCTCTACTGACACCGTCCACTGCTGTACTGACATCAATCTCTGCTCTACTGACACCGTCCACTGCTCTACTGACATCAATCTCTGCTCTACTGACACCGTCCACTGCTCTACTGACATCAATCTCTGCTCTACTGACATCAATCTCTGCTCTACTGACATCAATCTCTGCTCTACTGACATCAATCTCTGCTCTACTCACACCGTCCACTGCTGTACTGACATCAATCTCTGCTCTACTGACATCAATCTCTGCTCTACTGACACCGTCCACTGCTGTACTGACATCAATCTCTGCTCTACTGACATCAATCTCTGCTCTACTGACACCGTCCATTGCTCTGCTGACATCAATCTCTGCTCTACTGACATCAATCTCTGCTCTACTGACATCAATCTCTGCTCTACTGACATCAATCTCTGCTCTACTGACACCGTCCACTGCT
Source organism: Lithobates sylvaticus (assembly GCA_028564925.1). NCBI lineage: Eukaryota > Metazoa > Chordata > Amphibia > Anura > Ranidae > Lithobates > Lithobates sylvaticus. The sequence continues at coordinate 3,328,948 of CM053038.1, forward strand.
CTACTGACATCAATCTCTGCTCTACTGACACCGTCCACTGCTCTACTGACATCAATCTCTGCTCTACTGACACCGTCCACTGCTCTACTGACATCAATCTCTGCTCTACTGACACCGTCCACTGCTGTACTGACATCAATCTCTGCTCTACTGACACCGTCCACTGCTCTACTGACATCAATCTCTGCTCTACTGACACCGTCCACTGCTGTACTGACATCAATCTCTGCTCTACTGACACCGTCCATTGCTCTACTGACATCAATCTCTGCTCTACTGACATCAATCTCTGCTCTGCTGACATTAATCTCTGCTCTACTGACACCTGTCCACTGCTCTACTGACATCAATCTCTGCTCTACTGACATCAATCTCTGCTCTGCTGACATCAATCTCTGCTCTGCTGACATCAATCTCTGCTCTGCTGACATCAATCTCTGCTCTGCTGACATCAATCTCTGCTCTACTGACATCAATCTCTGCTCTACTGACATCAATCTCTGCTCTACTGACATCAATCTCTGCTCTACTGACATCAATCTCTGCTCTACTGACATCAATCTCTGCTCTACTGACACCGTCCACTGCTCTACTGACATAAATCTCTGCTCTACTGAGATCAATCTCTGCTCTGCTGACATCAATCTCTGCTCTGCTGACATCAATCTCTGCTCTGCTGACATCAATCTCTGCTCTACTGACACCGTCCACTGCTCTACTGATACCATCCACTGCTCTACTGACATCAATCTCTGCTCTACTGACACCGTCTACTGCTGTACTGACATCAATCTCTGCTCTACTGACATCAATCTCTGCTCTACTGACACGTCTACTGCTGTACTGACACCTTCCACTGCTCTACTGACATCAATCTCTGCTCTACTGACATCAATCTCTGCTCTACTGACACCGTCTACTGCTGTACTGACATCAATCTCTGCTCTACTGACACCGTCCACTGCTCTACTGACATAAATCTCTGCTCTACTGACATCAATCTCTGCTCTGCTGACATCAATCTCTGCTCTGCTGACATCAATCTCTGCTCTACTGACACCGTCCACTGCTCTACTGACATCAATCTCTGCTCTACTGACACTGTCCACTGCTCTACTGACATCAATCTCTGCTCTACTGACACCGTCCACTGCCACTGCTCTACTGACATCAATCTCTGCTCTACTGACACTGTCCTCTGCTCTACTGACATCAATCTCTGCTCTACTGACACCGTCCACTGCTCTACTGACATCAATCTCTGCTCTACTGACACTGTCCACTGCTCTACTGACATCAATCTCTGCTCTACTGACACCGTCCACTGCTCTACTGACATCAATCTCTGCTCTACTGACACCGTCCACTGCTCTACTGACATCAATCTCTGCTCTACTGACACCTGTCCACTGCTCTACTGACATCAATCTCTGCTCTACTGACACTGTCCTCTGCTCTACTGACATCAATCTCTGCTCTACTGACACCGTCCACTGCTCTACTGACACCGTCCACTGCTCTACTGACATCAATCTCTGCTCTACTGACACCGTCCACTGCTCTACTGACATCAATCTCTGCTCTACTGACATCCATCACTGCTCTACTGACATCAATCTCTGCTCTACTGACATCAATCTCTGCTCTACTCACACCGTCCACTGCTGTACTGACATCAATCTCTGCTCTACTGACATCAATCTCTGCTCTACTGACATCAATCTCTGCTCTACTCACACCGTCCACTGCTGTACTGACATCAATCTCTGCTCTACTGACACCTGTCCACTGCTGTACTGACATCAATCTCTGCTCTACTGACATCAATCTCTGCTCTACTGACACCGTCCACTGCTGTACTGACATCAATCTCTGCTCTACTGACATCAATCTCTGCTCTACTGACACCGTCCATTGCTCTGCTGACATCAATCTCTGCTCTACTGACATCAATCTCTGCTCTACTGACATCAATCTCTGCTCTACTGACACCGTCCACTGCTCTACTGACATCAATCTCTGCTCTACTGACATCAATCTCTGATCTACTCACACCGTCCACTGCTCTACTGACATCAATCTCTGCTCTACTGACATCAATCTCTGCTCTGCTGACATCAATCTCTGCTCTACTGACACCGTCCACTGCTCTACTGACATCAATCTCTGCTCTACTCACACCGTCCACTGCTCTACTGACATCAATCTCTGCTCTACTGACACCGTCCACTGCTGTACTGACATCAATCTCTGCTCTACTGACACCATCCATTGCTCTGCTGACATCAATCTCTGCTCTACTGACATCAATCTCTGCTCTGCTGACATTAATCTCTGCTCTACTGACACCGTCCACTGCTCTACTGACATAAATCTCTGCTCTGCTGACATCAATCTCTGCTCTGCTGACATCAATCTCTGCTCTGCTGACATCAATCTCTGCTCTGCTGACATCAATCTCTGCTCTACTGACATCAATCTCTGCTCTACTGACATCAATCTCTGCTCTACTGACATCAATCTCTGCTCTGCTGACATCAATCTCTGCTCTACTGACATCAATCTCTGCTCTACTGACACCGTCCACTGCTCTACTGACATAAATCTCTGCTCTACTGAGATCAATCTCTGCTCTGCTGACATCAATCTCTGCTCTGCTGACATCAATCTCTGCTCTGCTGACATCAATCTCTGCTCTACTGACACCGTCCACTGCTCTACTGATACCATCCACTGCTCTACTGACATCAATCTCTGCTCTACTGACACCGTCCACTGCTCTACTGACATCAATCTCTGCTCTACTGACACTGTCCTCTGCTCTACTGACATCAATCTCTGCTCTACTGACACCGTCTACTGCTCTACTGACACCATCCACTGCTCTACTGACATCAATCTCTGCTCTACTGACATCAATCTCTGCTCTACTCACACCGTCCACTGCTGTACTGACATCAATCTCTGCTCTACTGACATCAATCCCTGCTCTACTGACATCAATCTCTGCTCTACTGACACCATCCATTGCTCTGCTGACATCAATCTCTGCTCTACTGACATCAATCTCTGCTCTGCTGACATCAATCTCTACTCTGCTGACATCAATCTCTGCTCTGCTGACATCAATCTCTGCTCTGCTGACATCAATCTCTGCTCTGCTGACATCAATCTCTGCTCTACTGACATCAATCTCTGCTCTACTCACACCGTCCACTGCTCTGCTGACATCAATCTCTGCTCTACTGACACCGTCCACTGCTCTACTGACATAAATCTCTGCTCTGCTGACATCAATCTCTGCTCTACTGACATCAATCTCTGCTCTACTGACATCAATCTCTGCTCTACTGACATCAATCTCTGCTCTGCTGACATCAATCTCTGCTCTGCTGACATCAATCTCTGCTCTACTGACATCAATCTCTGCTCTACTCACACCGTCCACTGCTCTGCTGACATCAATCTCTGCTCTACTGACACCGTCTACTGCTCTACTGACATAAATCTCTGCTCTGCTGACATCAATCTCTGCTCTGCTGACACTGTCCTCTGCTCTGCTGACATCAATCTCTGCTCTACTGACACCGTCTACTGCTCTACTGACACCATCCACTGCTCTACTGACATCAATCTCTGCTCTACTGACATCAATCTCTGCTCTACTCACACCGTCCACTGCTGTACTGACATCAATCTCTGCTCTACTGACATCAATCCCTGCTCTACTGACATCAATCTCTGCTCTACTGACACCGTCCACTGCTGTACTGACATCAATCTCTGCTCTACTGACACCGTCCACTGCTGTACTGACATCAATCTCTGCTCTACTGACATCAATCTCTGCTCTGCTGACATCAATCTCTGCTCTGCTGACATCAATCTCTGCTCTACTGACATCAATCTCTGCTCTACTGACATCAATCTCTGCTCTACTGACACCGTCCACTGCTGTACTGACATCAATCTCTGCTCTACTGACATCAATCTCTGCTCTACTGACTGGCCGGGGTGTGTTGATGTCACTCCCACGCATGCGCATCCTCTCTCTCTCTCTCATCCTCCCTCCCTTACCCCTTATTCCTCTCTCTTCCCTTTTCTCTCTCTCATCCTCCCTCTGTTTATTTAATTTAATTTGTTATAACATACGCCACGAACGTTAGAGCGAGAGCAATAATTCTAGCACTAGACCTCCTCTGTAACTCCACATGTAACCTGTAAAAAAAATGTAAGTGTCACCAATGGAGATTTTTAAGTACTGAAGTTTGGCGTCTTTCCACAAGTGTACGTAATTGTAAAGCATGTTACATATCTATTTACTTGGTGTAACATCATCTTTCAGATGTTACCCTCAAATTTTTGGGAATTACATTTTGATTTCTGATGTTGGTACATATCATTTCTTTGGGCTAAAATTATGATTATTTGGAAATAATAAAAAGCACACACAATTGTGACTCATTTTAAATTTGTATCAGCAATGGTGTTGTTTGTAGATTGTAAAGACACCTGTGTGAGTTTGGGAAAAGATTTATGTGAGATGGAGAGTTATGCCGCGTACACACGATCGGAATTCTTGTCGGAAAAAACTCGGTCGGTCGGTTTTTCCGACGGAATTCCGCTCAAGCTGTGTTGCCTACACACGATCACACCAAATTCCGACGGTCAGTAACACAGCGGCATAAAACACGTTCGACAGCCATATAAAAGTTTAATGCTTCCGAGCATGCGTCAAATTGTTTCCGAGCATGCGTCGGAATTTTGCGTGTCGGAATTGCATACACACGATCGGAAAATCCGATAGAAAGGTTTTCCTTCTGAAAAATTGAGAACAGGTTCTCAATCCAAAGTCCGTCGGAAATTCCGACAGAAAAAGACCGATGGGCATACACACGGCCGGAAAATCCGATGAAAAGCTCCCATCGGACTGTTTCCATCGGAAATTCCGACCGTGTGTACGCCGCATAACAAGTGAAAGTGACAGAGAAAAATCTATTTTACTAAAACATCAAAACATTCCACATTCTAGCATTCCTAAAAACAAAATAGTTGAAGTAGAAGCAACATTGTTGCAAAGGAAAATTTATTTCAGAAAAAGATACATTTCATCTCAACATTAAAAGTATTTATTTAGGGGAAGTTACAATTTTACCATTAGAAACAATGGCTAAAACTTGCATTGGACTATAATAGCACAGATTTGCACCCACAAAAACGCATTTTAGCCCAGCGCTAATTTTGGTATTTACTATAGTGCCCTGTGAAAAAGCCACGGGAGTTAAAATGACAGTAGTTTGCATGTCTGAGCATGCTCAGTTGTGTTGGCACCTAGTTGGAGCATGCTATGCTGTTTTTTTTTTTGCCTTCCTCTGGATCAACTGTGGGTATAGAATGGGGTATATGGGATTGTATGATATTATTATTTTTTTATTTGTGGTTGGACTAGATGGACTTGTGTCTTTTTTCAACCTAACTAACTATGTAACTAGTTGTACACAAACTGGGAATTTATCTCTTTTTTAGACTTTTAAAGATATTTCAGTGTAGAAATCATTTTTTCACACAGTTTAAAAGCAAATTATCTTTAAACAATATACCGCATATTTCAGTACCATTTAGGCAATCATATCATGCTCTAAACATTATTTCCATGTGCAATTCACCAGGTTTTACCAGAGAAAAGGTTTGGGCGCTATTTGTTTTAAGGGAGCTATACTAAATTCGACTTTGGGTATTTTTTACCAGCACTATAGTGAATACCGTTTTAGCGCTAATTAGCGGCAATTAGCATTGCGGCGCTATAGAAAATGATCCCCATTGTGTCCATATATCACTTTTCACTTTATGGAGCACATGATGGACTTTTTATTTGTTAACATTTAAGTGTTTGTTATGACATCATATTGAAGTTGGTATTTATTTACATGTTTTTATCACTGAATTTGTGTATATTCATATCGGGATGCGTGCTTATTTATATATATCACTAGCTGAATATTCAGACTATTTTTAAGCAGTACATTTAACCTTATTCATCCTTCCTGATGACTGGTGCCCAGAACTGGACAGCATACTCCAGGTGCGGCCGGACCAGAGTCTTGTAGAGCGGGAGAATTATCGTTTTATCCCTGGAGTTAATCCCTTTTTTAACGCATGCCAATATTCTGTTTGCTTTGTTAGCGGCAGCTTGGCATTGCATGCCATTGCTGAGCCTATCATCTACTAGGACCCCCAGGTCCTTTTCCATCCTAGATTCCCCCAGTGGTTCTCCCCCCAGTGTATAGATTGCATTCATATTTTTGCCACCCAAATGCATTATTTAAAATGTTTCTACATTAAAGCTCATTTGCCATGTAGTTGCCCACCCCATTAATTTGCTCAGATCTTCTTGCAAGGTTTCGACATCCTGCTGAGAAGTTATTGCCCTACTTAGCTTAGTGTCGTTCGCAAATACAGAGATTGAACTGTTTCCCCCATGAACAAATTAAATAGGATTGGTCCCAGCACAGAACCCTGGGGGACCCCTCTACCCACCCCTGACCATTCCGAGTACTCCCCATTTATCACCACCCTCTGAACTCGCCCTTGTAGTCAGTTTTCAATCCATGTACTCACCCTATGGTCCATGCCAACGGACCTTATTTTGTACAGTAAACATTTATGGGGAACTGTTTCAAATTCTTCTGCAAAATCCAGATACACCACATCTACGGCCTTCCTTTATCTAGATGGCAACTCACCTCCTCATAGAAGGTTAGTAGATGGTTTGGCAAGAACGATTCTTCATGATTCCATGCCGATTACTGCTAATGATACCGTTTTCATTACTAAAATCTTGTATATAGTCCCTTTTCATCCCCTGCAAGAGCTTGCATACTATTGATGTTAGGCTAACTGTTCTGTAATTCCCAGGGATGTATTTTGGTTCTTTTTTAAATATTGGTGCTGCATTGGCTTTTCTCCAATCAGCTGGTACCATTCCAGTCAGTAGATTGTCATTAAAAATTAGGAACAATGGTCTGGCAATTACTTGACTGAGTTCCCTAAGTACCCTTGGGTGCAAGCCATCTGGTCCCGGTGATTTATTAATGTTAAAGGGGTTATAAAAGCTTGGTGTTTTTTCACCTTAATGCATCCTATGCATTAAGATGAAAAAACACCTTGCAATGTCCGGCACCCCAGCCCCCCGTTTAACTTACCTGACCCCCGTATTTGACTGTGCGTGATCCCGCGTCGGTTTCTTCACCTCTTCTCGGCTCTTCATTGGATAGATTGATAACAGCGCAGCCATTGGCTCCCGCTGCTGTCAATCCAATCCAATGATGTGGGCGCCGGGGGGCGGGTCGAGTCATACACTCGGCGGCTATGCACGCCGAGTGTATGACACGGAAGTGCGCTCGCAAGGTATGCCCAATGTCATCCCAATTCCCACAACTGCCCCCAATCTCATCCCTACCCCCCCACGCTGCAACTGATGTCATCTCTATTCCCACCACTATGTCATCCCTATCCCCCTCTGCCACTGATTCATAAGGGGACCCTTCATGGTTTCTTGCACTGGGGCCCTGAAGGTTATAGTTACACTTCTGATAACAAAGTTGTGAAAATATCAGGACTGGATGGTCAGAAATACAAATCCTTTTGTCACTTAAAATGAACCAAACATCCAAAAACATGCATCTAAAAATATGTAAGAAAGATGGGATTTTTTTTCACATTTCAAGAAAAGTTACTATTTCATGATTAATTCTGCTAAGCATATGCATATATGTGGCCTCGGATTTAGGGGGTTATACTGGGATGATGCCTGTAGCTGCAGGCATCATCCTGGTACTGTTTTTTAGAGCGGGCGGTTGGCTTACCACTGATAACAACAGATGTGGCTAAAAGCTGCTTGGTTGTTATCCTGGAGGAGTGGGAGGGTACATCCCCCCTCCTGCCGCCTCCCACCACTCTTACCGGGCCTCCCGTCCCACCGGGAGACCCGATCCTTGATCTGCCACTTCCAGTGGCTAGAGACAGACTGGCACGAATCCGGAAATGGCTTTGATCCAGTCTTCTTTCTGTAAACACGGAAGCGACGTCACAACGTCACTTCCTGTTTACTTGGCTGCCAATGGCACCGTTTAAAAAAAAAAAATACAGTATTCAGAATTGCTGATTTCGGCGATCTGAATACTTTGAAGTGCAAAGGAGTGTTTTGGGGTCCCTCCATAAAGAGGACCTGTCACCACCTATTACTGTCATATGGGATGTTTACATTCCTTGTGACAGCAATAAAACTGATCAAATTTATTTAAAAAAAAATAAGACATTTTTTTTTTTAAAGCGCCCCCGTCCCCGTGAGCTCATGCGGCAAAGAAAACGCACACGGAGGTCGCTCCCGCATATGTAAACGGTGTTCAAATCACACATGTGAGGTATCGCCATGATCGTCAGAGTGAGAGCAATAATTCTAGTACTAGACCTCCTTTGTAACTCTAACCTGGTAACCGTAAAAAAAAGTCAAGCGTCGCCTATGGAGATTTTTAGGTACGGTAGTTTGTCGCCATTCCACGAGTGTGCGCAATTTTAAAGAGTGACATGTTTGGTATCTATTTACTCGGCGTAACATCATCTTTCACATTATACAACAATAATTGGGCTAACTTTACTGTTTCGTTTTTTTTTAAATTCACAAAATTGTCTTTTTCCTAAAAAAAGTTGCGTTTAAAAGACCACTGCACAAATGCCGTGTGACATAAAATATTGCAACAATCGCCATTTTATTCTCCAGATTCTCTGCCTAAAAAAAATATATATATATATAAAATGTTTGGGGGTTCTAAGTAAATTTTGAGCAAAAAATACGGATTTTAACTTAAACAACAAATGTCAGAAATAGGCTTAGTCATGAAAGGAAAGGAATTCGATTTATTTATTTGTTCTTTCAAATTAGTTATATTTTCGTAAAACTGATCAGTTGTACAAAAGACAAACATTTGATCTCCACTTACCAGGACTATGGGCTCCTCTCCAGGTCTCCATCTTCTCTCTGTGTTAGATCTTCTTATTCAGAAATTCTTCCATCACTCGGCACCCCAACACTTCAACACCCCGGTCTGGGGGGACAGGAGAGGGGTGCAAAAAGGGACTCACAACTTCTACTTTGGGGGATCTTCACAACGAGTGCTGGAGGCAGGAAGAATGTCTGTAGAGAAATCTGAATGCTAAGAAAGTGAAAGGAATGTTTGGATGCACTTTGTCCTCTTTATACAGGATGCTGCATTGACTTTGTCCCATCTCTCCTAACAACATAATTGGGGATATTAGATAATATATTACTTTTATTCTTAGCACATACTGTATATTATCACCTTTGAAGCAAAGGAGTAACAGCCAGGAATCTGTTACTAAAATACATTAAACCCAAAACATAATATATTGCAGCTTAACCTAATCTAACTTAATCATTAGATGTGGCGGCTGCATTCTTTTTAATTTCTTTGGCTATTTCCCCCTTGGTTTTCACCTGGTGATCTGGCCAGTAACACACCTCCTGTCTTAGTGAGACACAACTCTGAAGGAATGAAAATAGGAGGCACGGCAGACATCAGCATAGTCATTATGGGGGGGAGAGGAGGGTTGGACGGACTGGCAGATTTAAATACACCAACAAATTGAAGCCAAACTCCAGCTCACACTTTATAATCAGTTACAGCAAATAGTTTGTTTCTTTTTGGGATAAAGGTTTTACATGAAAAAGCTGATCATTGTAAGCACCCCCGCCAGTGGTAAATAGTTTGTCTCTGATACATTCTGCTGTGAAAAACATTAGACTTACTTGCTAGATCAGCAGATGAAAATAGAAGAAAGGAAGCCTAAAAAAAAAGGAAAACAAATGCAGCCATCACATCTAAGAACTAGGAAGTTGCAACATAACATAAATATTTCCTTTTGGGTTTAACCACTTGCTTACCGGGCACTTAAACCCCCTTCCTGCCCAGACCAATTTCCAGCTCTCGGTGCTCTCACACTTTGAATGACAATTACTCAGTCATGCAACACTGTACCTAAATGAATTGTTTGTCCTTTTTTCCCACAAATAGAGCTTTCTTTTGGTGGTATTTGATCACCATCTGATGCACTGGTGACCTATCTCATTTCTTGTGACCCTAACAAGCCAGGAAAGTACAAATACCCCCCAAATTACCCCTTTTTTGAAAGTAGACATTCCAAGGTATTTGGAAAGAGGCATGGTGAGCTTTTTGATGTTGTCATTTTTTCCCACAATTCTTTGCAAAATGAATTATTTTTTGTCATTGTAATAGGTTACTTCTCTCACACAGAATATGCATACTTGCAACTACACCCCAAAACAAATTCTGCTACTCCTCCTGAGTATGGCGATGTCACATGTGTGAGACATTTTTTCACAACATGCAGGGAGCACCATCAGGTGTTCTAGGAGCATAAATTACACATCTAACTTGTTGAATACCTACTAGACTTTTGAAGGACCTGGAGCACCAGGACAATGGAAATGCCCACAAAATGATGAGGTGGCACTGATGTGTGCTAATAAGCCTGCACAGATGAGCCCGCACAGATGTGTGATAAGTAGACATGTGCTCCATCAATAAATTTGTTTTGTTCCGTTCCATTTCGTATTAGCTGTTTATTTGTATTTCGTAATTCGTGTCCGAAATTCAACTTGAGTTCGTACGAAATACGAATTTTTGTTATGTTCGTTAACTTTTCGTAACAATTACGAACCTTCGTTATGATGGATTTATCATTATGAGGGACTCCCACCATCCCTGTGCTGTGATAACTTCCTGTGTTTTTTAACTTCATCATAACGAATAATCGTAATTAACGAACATTCTTATTTGGTCCGATTCAGTCTCCCACTCCCATATTATAAAAGGTAATTTTCCCAACCCTCACTCAGCACCTCTGATTGGTCAACAAAACACCAGTCACATTTCCGTTGTAATGGAATTTGGATCCGAAATTCGTAAATGAAATTTCGTATTTCATACAAAATTCGGAAGCATAGCATTTTGTATTTTGGATCCTTCCGAATGTACGAATTTACGGAAATTCGTCCGAATTTTCAATTCGTACGAAACTAATCGCACATGTCTAAGCCAGCCTGCACTGATGAGGCGGCACAGATGTGCACTGATGACTAATGGCATTGATGACACAGTGACACTGTAGGCACTGTAGCACAGATGGCACTTATGACTGATGACACTGATGGTCATTGTGACACTGATTGGCACTGTGACACTGACCCTGATGAGCACTGTGACACTGACCCTGATGAGCACTGTGTCACGCCGATGGGCACTGTGACACTGACCCTGATGGGCACTGTGACACTGACCCTGATGGGCACTGTGACACTGACCCTGATGGGCACTGTGACACTGACCCTGATAAGCACTGTGACACTGACCCTGATGGGCACTGTGACACTGACCCTGATGGGCACTGTGACACTGACCCTGATGGGCACTGTGACTGACCCTGATGAGCACTGTGACACTGACCCTGATGAGCACTGTGTCACGCCGATAGGCACTGTGACACTGACCCTCATTGAAAGTAGCTTTCCCTGGGGGCACTCACCAAAGAGAAGGAGCCTGGAGTGTTCGTGGGGGACCCCAGAAAAGGAGGATCGGGGCTGCTCTGTGTAAAACCATTGCACAGAGCAGATAAGTATGACATCTTTGTTGTTATTTTAGCTTAAGAAAACCCAAAGGATTATAATTACTTTAAAGGGACACTGCTCTGGAGCTCAAAAGAAGTTACTGCCGTTACTGCTACTACTTGTTACTGCTGCCTTAAAGCGGTTCGGCACACATTTCATTTAGTAAATCTCTTTGCCTTTCAAATCAGGCAAAGAGTACTAAATGAAATGTGTTTTGTTTTTTTTTTTTTTTTTTTCCACTTACCTTGTAATCGCTGACGTCCTTTCATCTGTCCCTTCGGCGGTGGGCGGGGTCTCTGCGTCGATCGTCGTCACGCCGCACTGTCTACTGGGATCTGGTGTCATTGATCCCAGGAGTCAGTGCGGACATCTTCCGAAATCTCGCGAGATTTTGGGCACATCTTCAGAAATCTTGCGAGATGTCGGCAGATGTGCCGAAATCTCGCGAGATTTCGGAGAACGTGAGCTGCACTTTGCCGTTACTGCACGCGCGCGAGCTCGGCGCAGTAACGGCGGTGCATGCTGGGCCATCTGAAGTGCCTGTGGGGTTTCACATGCCCACAGGCAAGATGGCACCCAGCAAGACTACATTTTTTTAAAATATTTTCTAGGACGAAAACCGGCAGCAATCAATTAAGAACATGGAACACGTGAGTCCCCAATTTACCTCCTAATCCTATGCATTACATTTCAAAAAAAAAAAAAAACAACACACAGTGCAGAACCGCTTTAAGCTGAGGATTAGACAAAGTCCTCAATGTACATCGTTCCTAATTTGGAGTATCGAACTCATCTCCCTCATCCTTATCCCAATTCTACAAAAAATGAAAAGACAACAAAAAACAACTTGTTATTGGAGAAACACATGAATGGAGCCTGTGTGCCTTGGCTGCATAGGGTAAGGTATTTGGGGAGGACCTGGACTGTATTCCTGCGGCTCCTATGGGAGTAGCACTACACATGTTATAACCAAATCACTCACCACAGCTTCAATCACACATACTGATTCACACCCACTTTGAACCAACCCTGTTCAGTTGTTAAAAGGTAGAAACCCAACTTTATTCATCTGTTCATTCTGGATATGAATTCAACATTTTGTAAGAAATGTATTTCTGGGTAAAAAAATAATGTATTACTAAAGACAAAACCTTTTTTTTAGGTTTTAATAGAGTGGAGGAGGATTAGAGCACCGGTAAGGTTTTTTTTTTTTACTGTCTGTGCCCCCATTAGGCCCCTTTCACACATGCGGACCGTTCGTCCGTTTTTTCATACGTCCGTTTACGGATGAAAACGGACATTAATGCTTGTCTATGGGATAGCGGACGTTAGCGGATGATCATCCGCTAACGTCCGTTAACATCCGTCTCCGTTAAGGTCCGTTTTTCTGAACGGAAGAAGACCCTATTTTGTCTTCCGTAAAAAAACGGAACGGACGAAAAACGGGCGTTAGTGGACGATCCGTTCACATCCGATCCGCTGAAATCCGTTTTTCATCAAAAAAATTCCCATAATTAATGAAATACTGTTTTTTTTTTTTTTTTTTTTAAACGGATAAAAAACGGACATAAACGGATAAAAAAAACGGACATAAACGGATAAAAAACTGATGAAAAACGGACATAATCGGATGAAAAACGGACGTAAACGGACGAAAAACGGAAATGAAAATGGATGAAAACTGATGTTTACTGACAACAACTGATGATAAAAAAACGTGACTGTACTGATCTAATGTACGGTCCGCATGTGTGAAAGGGGCCTAAGGCCCCTTTCACACGGACGCAGTCAGTTTAGGCACGTCAAAAACGTATCAGTTCTTATCCGTTGTCTCATCCGTTTTCATCCATCATCCGTTCCGTTAATGTCCGTTTTCATCCGTTTTCTGTCCGCTTACATCCGTAAATGCACACGTTTACGTCCGTTTTTTCATCCGTTTTTTCATCCGTTTTTTCATCCGTTTTGTTCCGTTTATATGTGTGCCTGTGCCTTTAAGAGGTTGAGTTCACAGATAAACACAAAACGGATCTTAACGGATCGGACGTTGACGGACGATGTCCGTCAACGTCAGTTAATATCCGTTTTGACGGACTTGAACGTAGCCTTGTACGTTTAAAAAAACGGATAAAAACGGAAGCGGAGGTTAACTGATGGTGACGGATGTTCATCCGTCTTCCCATAGGAATGCATTGTCGTCCGTCGACGGATGGAAGAAAAACGGATAGACGGTCCGTCCGTGTGAAAGGGGCCTTAGGGAGAGTCACCCTCTCTATTTGTCATGTTTAGGCTCCATGCACAATGAAGCTCATAAACTGCAGTTTATTGGAGTTTGGGCGTTTTTTTTAAAAGCCCATAAACTCCCCTCTATGTTATCCTATGTGTCCATGCAGGGCCGCTGATAGGCCAGTACAACTGGCCCAGTTGTACTGGGCCCGACCAGCAGGGGGGCCCGGGCAACCTTAAAAGAAAACTAATTAATGTAAAAAAAAAAAAAAAAACTCCTCCAGCCACCATGACCGAACATCATCCCCCCCACCCTCCCCCGGCCACATTCCACCACCCCCACCCTCCCCCCAGCCACATTCCACCACCGCCCCCACACCTCCACCCCCCGTACTTTTTTTTTAATCCGATGTAGGTGGCAGCAGGGGGAGGGACTATTTCTCCTATTTCGGGCGCGGAAGAATGTCAGTCTCCTCCGCGCCCGCTCCTCATGCTGGGTCAAGTCCCGGCCAGCGCATCCTACAGCATCTTCCCTGGCGCCGCAGAGTGATTCCTCCCCCTCTGCTCTGTTCCTCACTCGGCCTGAGAGTAAAAAGCAGTGAGGTGAGCGGCGGCGCCGGCGGGAGAAAAAAAAAAAAAGCAGCTGCCATCTGAATCTGATAGTTTGTGGACACTCCATTCCAGGCAGCAGGATCAGGGAGGAAGTGACTCCTGGGGCCGGTCTAACAGGTGGGTGCTTGCTTGGGGGGGATTCAAGATCTACTACTACTGCAGCAGCATCTTTACATTATGGCATTGGTGGCATGGGTGGCAATGTCTGCAGGTAGCACATGCGTTATGGGACATAACGCATGTGCTGCCTGCAGACAGTGCCACCCATGCCGCCAATGCCGTAATGTGCTGCAGACAGTGCTTCCCATGACGCTAATGCCATAACACATGTGCTGCCTGCAGAGACAGTGCCACCCATGCTGCCAATGGTATTATTCCATTGGCAGCATGGGTGGCACTGTCTGCAGCACAATATGGCATGGCTGGCACTGTCGGCAGGCAGCACATGCGTTATTGCATTTGCATCATGGGTGGCACTGTCTACAGCACAATATGGCATTGGTGGCATGGGTGCCACTGTCTGCAGGTAGCACATGCGTTATGGACCATAACGCATGTGCTACCTGCAGAGACAGTGCCACCCATGCAGTCAATGCCGTAATGTGCTGCAGAGACAGTTTCAAGGCGGGGTCTGGGGAGGGGCCAGGGGTGGGGCTGAAGGAGGGACCAGGGGGGGAGCTGAAGAGGGCCCCGTCAGGTAGGCTGTACGGGGCCCCATGATTTCTATCAGCGGCCCTGTGTCCATGCACACATGGACGTTTTTTAGCTTTAGGCTCCATGCACACTGAAGCTTAAAAAAGCTTTTTCTGGACGCCAGATTGCTGGCAGAAAACGCTGGTTGAAAAACTTTCTTTTTACAGCGTTTTGTACTAGCGTTTATGAGCGTTTATTAGCGTTAGCGTTAATGGGCGTTTTTAATAAAAATACACAAAGGACACTCTAAAAATCCCACAATGCATTCCAAACTCCCCCAATGCATTGAAAAAATAGAACGCCGAACGCTAATTAACGCGCGTTCATGAGCGTTTATCAGCGTCTGGCTTTTTTTGGCGGTGAAAAACGGCACTTTGAACGCAAATTTCTGGCGTTCAGAAAAAAGCCCATAAACTCCACTGCTCATTAAAGCTAAAAAACGTCCATGTGTGCACGGACACATAGGCTGACATAGAGTGGAGTTTATGGGCTTTTAAAAAAAATGCCCAAACTCCAATAAACAATGCAGTTTATGAGCTTCAATGTGCATGCAAGTTTTTCAACCAGCTTTTTCTGCTAGCAATCTAGCGTCCAGAAAAAGCTTTTTTGAGCTTCAGTGTGCATGGAGCCTTATTGTTATTACTGAAAGTGAAAAAAAAAAAAAAAAACATTTTTGGTTGTCGCCAGAACACGGAAAAGAGGGGAAATCTTCCAATAAGGACACTATTTCTGGGGTCAACAAGAGATCCACTTTGGAGGGATGTCCTCTCACTTCCTATTTTATCTATGGGACAGGAAGTGAAGGGAAATATCCCCAATGTGATACAAATGGCAAAAAATCAGACAGGGGTTATATCCCTCTTACTCAGCCCAAAAAGAAAAGAAAAGGTTTTGCCTTTAGTTTTACTTTAAGTCTTATCGGATGTATTCAGATAAATAGATGTGTACAGTCTGCATATAACAGAAAACAAATCACACTGATAATTAGTAATTTCTCTGGAAAAAAACACCTGAAAATACCAATTTATTACAGCAATGTGATTATTCAGATTAAATATTTACCTCAAACTCCTGATACTGTGTAGAGCCGGTATAAGTTTCCTCAATCCTTCACTCGGAATATTACATGAACTTAGATCTATTTCTTTTGTCCAGTGGCGGCTGGTGCTCCAATTTTTTAGGGGGGCGCAAACAAAACCCCAAACAACCCCCCCCCCCCACGTCACTCGCCGTGATGGGGCCTATAGACAGAAAGACAGGGGGATAGATTGGATAGGACAGACAGATAGACAAATAGACAGATATACAGATAGATAGACATACAGACAAGTAGATATGCAGTTAGACAGATATACAGTTGTGTGAAAAAGTGTTTCCCCCCTTCCTCATTTCCTGTTCCTTTGCATGTTTGTCACACTTAAGTGTTTCGGAACATCAAACCAATTTAAACAATAGTCAAGGACAACACAAGTAAACACAAAATGCAATTTGTAAATCAAGGTGTTTATTATTAAAGGTGAAAAAAAATCCAAACCATCATGGCCCTGTGTGAAAAAGTGATTGCCCCCCTTGTTAAAACATACTATAACTGTGGTTGTCCACACCTGAGTTCAATTTCTCTAGCCACACCCAGGCCTGATTATTGCCACACCTGTTCACAATCAAGGCATCACTTAAATAGGAGCTGCTTGACACAGTAAGGTCCACCAGAAGATCCTTAAAAGCTACACATCATGCCGAGACCCAAAGAAATTCAGGAACAATTGAGAAAGAAAGTAATTGAGATCTATCAGTCTGGAAAGGGTTATAAAGCCATTTCCAAAGCTTTAGGAATCCAGCGAACCACAGTGAGAGCCATTATCCACAAATGGCGAAGACATGGAACAGTGGTGAACCTTCCCAGGAGTGGCCGGCCGCCCAAAATTACCCCAAGAGCGCAGCGACGACTCATCCAAGAGGTCACAAAAGACCCCACAACAATGTCCAAGGAACTGCAGGCCTCACTTGCCTCAGTTAAGGTCAGCGTTCATGCCTCCACCATCAGGAAAAGACTGGGCAAAAATGGCCTGCATGGCAGAGTTCCAAGGAGAAAACCACTGCTGAGCAAAAAGAACATCAAAGCTCGTCTCAATTTCTCCACAACACATCTTGATGATCCCCAAGACTTTTGGGACAACATTCTGTGGACCGATGAGACAAAAGTGGAACTCTTTGGAAGGTGTGTGTCCAAGTATATCTGGCGTAGAAGGAACACTGCATTTCAGAAAAAAGAACATTATACCAACAGTAAAATATGGTGGTGGTAGTGTGATGGTCTGGGGCTGTTTTGCTGCTTCAGGACCTGGAAGACTTGCCGTGATAAAAGGAACTATGAATTCTGCTGTCTACCAAGAGATCCTGAAGGAGAATGTCCGACCATCTGTTCGTGTACTCAAGCTGAAACGAACTTGGGTTCTGCAGCAGGACAATGATCCTAAACACACCAGCAAGTCCACCACCGAATGGCTGAAGAAAAACAAAATGAAGACTTTGGAGTGGCCTAGCCAAAGTCCAGACCTGAATCCTATTGAGATGTTGTGGTATGACCTTAAAAAGGCCGTTCATGCTCGAAAACCCTCTAATGTAACTGAATTAGGACAATTCTGCAAAGATGAGTGGGCCAAAATTCCTCCAGGACGCTGTAAAAAGCCTCATTGCACGTTATCGCAAACGCTTGGTTGCAGTTGTTGCTGCTAAGGGTGGCCCAACCAGTTATTAGGTTTAGGGGGCAATCACTTTTTCACACAGGGCCATGATGGTTTGGATTTTTTTTTGGACTTTAATAATAAACACCTTCATTTACAAATTGCATTTTGTGTTTACTTGTGTTGTCCTTGACTATTGTTTAAATTGGTTTGATGTTCCGAAACACTTAAGTGTGACAAACATGCAAAAGAACAGGAAATGAGGAAGGGGGCAAACACTTTTTCACACCACTGTACAGATAGATAGACATACAGACAAGTAGATATGCAGTTAAACAGATAAATAGATAGATAGATAGATAGATAGATAGATAGATAGATAGATAGATAGATAGATAGATAGATAGATAGATAGATAGATAGATAGATAGATAGATAGATAGGATATACAGACAGATATACATACAGATAGATAGATAGATAGATAGATAGATAGATAGATAGATAGATAGATAGATAGATAGATAGATAGATAGATAGATAGATAGTATATACAGACAGATATACATACAGATAGATAGATAGATAGATAGATAGATAGATAGATAGATAGATAGATAGATAGATAGATAGATAGATAGGATATACAGACAGATATACATACAGACAGATAGATAGATAGATATACAGACAGACAGATAGATAGATAGATAGATAGATAGATAGATAGATAGATAGATAGATAGATAGATAGATAGATAGATAGGATATACAGACAGATAGATAGATAGACAGATAGATAAATAGATAGATAGGATATACAGATAGATATACATACAGATAGATAGATAGATATATATACAGACAGATAGATAGATATATAGATATACAGATAGATAGATAGATAGATAGATAGATAGATAGATAGATAGATAGATATACAGACAGATAGACAGACATACAGATAGATAGATATAGGATAGACAGATAGATATACAGACAGATAGACATACAGATAGAGAGATAGATAGACATACAGATAGATAGATACACATACAGATAGAGAGATAAATGGATAGATAGAGATAGATATACATACAGATAGATAGAGAGACAGAGATGAGAGAACACTGACCTGTACAGGATGACTCTAGGACGCATTGCTGGGAGCCCTCGTGGTATACACATATAGGATATGTGTACAGTGTAATAAAGGCTCCAGCAGATTGTCGGGTGTTGGGCTGGAGCAGAGGTGGATTCCAGGGCAGAGGTGAAGTACGGCACGGACAGATTGAAAAATGAAAATACAAGGTGTAAGGAAACGTGGGAAGTGTAGAGTTACCCTTTAAGATTTAATAGTATTGTAACAAAGATGTTTTTCTGTTTCTCTGTAGAAACTCACTGTAAATTCTGTTTATCTCACACTCACACATTTCCATAACAAGTTTTAGTTCTCATGGCTTCTAGTAACGGGTCTGCTTCCCATAACAAGTAGGCTATATTATCAAAACATACCGAGAATCTTATCAAGCACATATATTGCATGAGACATTTTTAGAGTAAATATGATGTTGAGTCCGAAAGAAGAAATGTTATGAATCTTGCAGATCAATATTGAATTGTATAACAGAATGCTTAAATGCTTGAATGTGATTGGTTGTTCAATTGCGTTCTTCCCCCTTTTTTGTATTGTATATGCTCTGTGAAACGGAAGTAAAGGCATCTTTTTTCAAACCTCATACGGTGTATGGTGTCTGATTATCTGTCCGGACAGACAGGGTTATTTTCCATTGACCGCCAAAGTCCAATTGAGAGGGGCTGTTGCGGAGGGGCTGATTCAGAGGACCTTACAGATGGTACCAGAATAAGTGGGGTACATTACAGGTAAGCTTTCTTTAAAATTACTTGTTCAAAGTATTTTTGAACAGCTTACTCTGTCAATGTTCTAACCCGTTGCATTATACCTCTCAAGGCATAATTGATTAATTTATTTTGATTAGCTTGCCTGAGAGATAGGGACATTAGAATTTTAATACAGCTCGCTCATAGATAGGAATGCCTGCTGTGCTGCCTAAATTGGGGCAGGCGCCAGGATTCCGAGTATGCTCATAGATAGGAATGCCTGCTGTGCTGCCTAAATTGGGGCAGGCGCCAGGATTCCGAGTATGCTCATAGATAGGAATGCCTGCTGTGCTGCCTAAATTGGGGCAGGCGCCAGGATTCCGAGTATGCTCATAGATAGGAATGCCTGCTGTGCTGCCTAAATTGGGGCAGGCGCCAGGATTCCGGGTATGCTCATAGATAGGAATGCCTGCTGTGCTGCCTAAATTGGGGCAGGCGCCAGGATTCCGAGTATTAATATAAAAGGACGGTATCAGGATCAAAATATAGGGGACAAGGATACTTGCTAAAATTGCCCAGGATCCCTCCCATATATTGTATTAATACCATACCATAGCAGGTTGAAAACCTTGTTTTTAACCAGAAGGACTGGTCATTGGAAACCCCTAAATCATTTAAACACTTAATGTCAGGACCTTGTCCTAAGTGTTTTTTGGCAGGACGCTGCCCTAATTGTATAACAGGTCTGTTATTTGTGTATGAGGGATCAAATACTTATTTGGTTGCTAGTATTCACCGGAGGTTATTACCAGGTTTAATATACATAATAGTTTTGTGTTCCAGGAGGGTCTTTGATACATCATGACAACAGGGGCGTTGTAACATTTTTCTGGGGTAATACATGGATTGGTGAGGCTAACTTTTGATCAAAACATGCTATGTGAATAATTCCTTTTGCCACTGACATCTTTTGCGCAGGGGAAGTCAGGTGCAAATTTTGGATATTTTGGCGTTTTGCCAACAAGGGTTCAAATGCTAATATCTCACCAACCGTAACGGATAGTGGGGAATTGTTTGCAGCATTAGTATTACAGCAATTGAAAGTACTGTTTAAACCTGTTGGCACTTTGCCAAGAAATTTGAAATATAAATAAAAATTGTTTGGTTATAGGAATAAGGAAAGTAATAACGTACAAAGCTTACTTATAAGCAGGGGAACCTCTGGCCAGAGGGAGTTTTTTTTTTGGCATTTTGCCAAGAAATAAAAACTTTTAAATTTCAAGACGCTTTAACTGTGTCATAGGTACTATCGAATGTGAAACGGGTAAAGAACTTTTGTGGCTTGTCCTAAGTCATTAACTGTATGTTCTGCAGCTGATGTGTATAAATAGAGAATAAAATAAGATAAAGTATAAGAATTGTAAACATGGGAAATCTGCCGGGAAAGGGAGGTTCGGAAGGTAAGCCGGATCAGCCCACTCCTTTAGATTTCGTGTCTGGAAACTATGGAACATATTATACTGAACCCTTCTGGAAAAACATATTGACCAGAGCACATGCTCTACAAATTGCGGGGCTAAGTGACTGGGGACCATGTTCTGCAGAGGAATGGGAAGAAGTCACTAAAATTTGTAGCCAACATAAGCAGTATAATTATCCACCGTTTCCTTATGATAAAGAATATATGACTGAATGTTATAAAATGTGGTGTAAAGCATTGAAAAATTATAAGAAGCAATTCCCTCATCCATTAGAGAAGCCTCATCCTTCCTTAGACAAGCCTCCTAAAAAAAAAAAAAACAACACTTGCCTCTGCCCCTGTCCAACCCCTTTGTTATGACATAGGGGATACAGAGGATTATGTGCCAGTACCTCCGCCACCCATGCGGCCCATGTTTGCCCTAAGTGGCAAACCCTGACCCTGACCCCCCCCCCACAGTTTGTGGATGATGTAAAGAAAAGGGCCTCCTCCAGATTTTTTAATACCAAAGGAGGACTATTCGCCCAGACCTCAGGGCCTCCCACCCCCATGCCTTTGATAATTCCACGTTGCAAACACAAGAATACCCAAATCAAAGCTGTTTTCATTGTGGAGACCCCTCCCATTGGAAAAAATATTGTCCGCACAGAAGAAACACCCAGGGACATGGACAGGGTAGGTTTCAAAGGACGGGGTGGAGTGTTTCCAGAGGCAGATATCAGCGTAAATTTCCCAATTATCAAAAAAAAAAAAACAATATCCTTCTCCAAGACAACAAAGCCGCCCCCTGCAACCTGAACAATACACCCAAAACCAAGCCCCGCCCACTTGGCCACCGCCGAACGCAACCAAAATATAACCGTCCTGTAATCAAGGCGGCCCCCCAGAGAATGGCCAGAACCCAGAATCACTGTCGAATTAATTCAAATGGATTGGCCAGGGTACAATGATAACAACCCTCGCAATAACCCCTTTCATCAACATCCATAAGGAGTACCCGGAATAGATTCCCTCCTTGGTAATGCATTTCTTCTCTTCCCACTGGAAAACACTTCCGCAGGTAGTCCTTAAAGTTGAGGGATGGGTGGTATTTTTTTTGGTGGACACAGGGGCTAGCACGAGTTGTCGTAATGACACCCGTTTTATCAAAAAAAAAAAAAAATTTGTACTGAGGGCTGCTCCACTCTATGGGAATTAATGGGATTGATGTTACACACAAACATTTGCCATCCTCACTGACTGCCCCTTATGTCTAAAGGGAAGAGACCTCATGTCTTCATTAGGGGTAATGTTAAATTGTTAAATTTGACCTACAAAGGGGAATGACTGCCAAATCATCAACATGTGACTTGACTATGCCAAAAAAAAAAAAAAAAAAAAAATTACGTTTTACTTTATGACCATACAAGCAGCATTAGAGACTCACCCGATATGGGAAAAGTCAAAGACAGATGTAGGACATGTCAAATGCACTCCTTATGTCCCTACTGCAAACCAAACATCACACCTTTTCTTTCAGAAACAATACCACCGTCATGCTGACGAAGTATAGAGTACACCACTGATCACCACATACATGCAGTAAAGAAAGCCAGCGGCGAGTGGAGGCTAGGGGGATTTGAGGGGGGTGTACAAATGTATTTAACCACTTCCACCACTAGTCTCAAACATCACGGGAATTTTTATAAACATCCCCGCTTCCTCCACTGTATATAGGGTACTAGACTTCCAATGCTTTCTTTAGCATTGATGTTCACAGGGATTTCCAAAGGATCTTTGTCTTTGCCTGAGGCTCGAGCTCGGGGCCGACTGACTTGGGCCTGTCTTCCTCAAGACTTTGTGGACAGTCCTGCAGCATTTTCCATGGTGTTAAAACTAACCCTGGATGACTGGGTGCTCCCACAGGGATCAGTACTCCTGCAATATGTAGATGACCTACTGTTATGTAGTGAGAGCGGGGCACAGTGTGCAGAAGACTCTGAAAGCCTGATGACTCACTTATCTCTTAAGGGTCACTTGGTGTCTCGCAAAAGAGATCCAGTGGTGCAGGGAGAGGGTGGAATACCTAGGATGTATTATCTCAGGCGGGACCAGGCAAGTGTCCCCTGAAAGAGTCAAGACTCTGACCTGTCTCGGCCCACATAAAGATAAGGCAGCGCTCCTTTCTTTTCTTGGCTCTATCGTCTACTGCAGGCAGTGGATCCCAGATTGTTCTTTTTATGATTCAATCCTTGCACCCCTCTACTGCAGCCACTGCCCCCAGACAAGTGTTACACTGAGGAAAGAACATGGACCTTATTACAGTCTTTGGCCAGTGCTCCAGCACTGGGTTTACCAGATCATAAGAAATCCTTTGTGCTTTACTGTATAGTCAGGGGCCCTGCGCTGGCTGCCGTACTGGCCCAAGCGCATGGCACCCACTACCGACCCGTGGCTTATCTATCCAAAAAACTCCCCGTTCAAATTCAAGGACTGCCAGCTTGCCTACAAGCTGTTACTGCCTGTGGCAGTAAACATGACAGTAAAGGAAACATCCAAAATCACTTTAGGAACTAATACTACATTGTACACAACACATACTGTAGTACACCTTTTACAAAACATTTCTACATCTACTGACTACATAAATGTTTTTTTTTGACGGCAGCTGTTCTAAGCGATACTGTATGCTGTAGTAACTTTACCAGACATAATATAAGAACCGAAACCACTAGCAGCGACTTCAGACCAACAGGCAGAGCTCTATGCTATGACACGTGCCTGTCAATTATTCAAAGGACAAAAAGTAAACATTTACACTGACAGTAGATACACTTTTGGGGTCTTTTAGGCCCGCGGGTACAAGACAGCGGATAATAAGCAAATCTCAAATCAAGTCTGGGTAGAGGATTTATTAAGTGCACTCCACACTCCACTTACCCTTAAAAAAAAAAAAAAAAAAAAAAAAAAAATGTATTAATGTCATAAAAGTAATAGGTCATTCCTATGACAAATCTGATATTACTAAGGGAAACAACTTAAGAGTCAGCAGCCAAAATTACTGCTAAGGAGGCAATCAACCCTCCAATTGTTTTCTACAGATTTTTCGTCCCCAAGTTTCCCAGCCCGAGCCAGAAGAATTGTCTGACATTACCTGTTGGGAGTCACAAGGTTTGACACACAACCCGGACGGCTTGTGGTCAAACAAGGAGGGGATCATAGGTATTCCAGAAACAGTAGCTCCTTTGATAAGAAAACCCTTAAGCCACTTGCTTAACTTGTGTCCAGAATAATGTTCAGGGACACATAGGCCCATTAAAAGACTTACAAGGGACACATAGGCCCATTAAAAGACTTACAGATTGATTTGACACATATGCCCAAACAGAAAGGTAATATCAAATATTGCGTAATAATACTCCAGTTTGCCATTTTCCCTCATGGCCGGAAGTTATTCCCGTAACAGGAGAGACCGCAGGGATGAATAGAAACATTAAAGACAGGACTGTCCCCCTTTTGAGACCCTTATGGGAAGACCCGCTCAAAAAGCCCCTAAGATAGGCGAGGAATCTAACATATATTCCTTACAGGAAGAGTACGTGAAATATCTGGTAAGTAGCCCTGCTGAAACTTATGACAAGGTTGCTGTCACCTTTCTTCCTCTTTCCACAGAACCAACACATCCTTTCGTCCCGGGGGATAAAGTACTGATCAAACAACTTGCAGTCCGCAAACAACCAGGCCCCCGTCATCCAAGGTCCATTTGAAGTCCTCAATGTCTCCAGGACAGCAATACTGACGGATCAAAGCCTGTAATTGAAGAATAGCCCACAAATAAAGGAGACAGGGAAGGAAATGGAGGAGCCCCACAAGAAGAGACTCAGCCACTACTGTCCCATGCCCCCTCTCACAAAACCCCCAAACCATTCTTACCATAGACTTTCCCCGTGAGCCAAGAAAATGCACCACCTGGACAATTTCTGTTTTCAATTAGAATGACCATCACTGTATTCTTGCTCTTATTTTTTGGGTGTTGGCTAAACTCCTCGTGCAGGATGGGTGAGGATACTGTTGTAGTGAATGCCAGAGCAACATACATGGAAAGGAGTCATACTTATCCACAGGCCGACATTTAGTCCCTATGGTTGGAAGGCCTATCACCCTAGAGCAGTTACTAAATACCACCCAGGAAGTCCCTGTTATAAACACCACTCCCACGGGTTAGCTACTTTTAATATCCTGGACCCTGATGAAAGCATAGGTAACAGGTCCCTATATGACATATGTAAATGTGTAAGGGGATCCAACAATCCACGGGTTACTGAATGGATAAATAGCACACATATGGACAGCCCCTGGATAAGGCAAGGTGGAGATGGAGATTCCCTCTTTGGGGGATTGGATGTGTTTAGTGGGATTAAGGTCAAGACTTAGCCCCCCCAAAGTGGTTTAAACCCCTCATGTTCCCCACGGATGGATGGTCTGTTGTGGACTATGGTGCCATACCACCGTCCCTTACCCTATGGACAGAAAAAACTTCAGGTTGGTGTACTATTGTGGAAATGATCCCTCTAATGGGGACCACAGGGTCAGACACACTTGTGTCCATGAAACCTGCCCACAGTCACCTTGAATTTGGCAGACACAAGAGGGAATTAACCACTTGGTGGGACAAAATTTTTGCATCCTTCGGTGGGGTGGGCGTATACAATGCCCTCACAAAGGTAGATGGATTTGGGATGTTAATGCACTCATGGAATCCCTTTTCAGGTGCAGGAGGATGGTTCGGTTCTATTTGTGAAAACATTATGAATTACTTTAAGAAAGTGGGTATGATACTCTTCAAGATTACTTATTTTAGCTCTGGCAGTTTATGTGACAATCAAATTGGTGTTCTACCTGATAAGTAAAGTAGCAAAATCAAAGAACCTAGTTGATAAGTCTGAAACAGCCATGACCATGTTCAAGGCAGGATATAGGTGGTACAATGAGTGATCAGCGGAGACTTCTTAAAGTCTCCTATGATCAAAGGAGGGATTGTAAGGAAACGTGGGAAGTGTAGAGTTACCCTTTAAGATTTAATAGTATTGTAACAAAGATGTTTTTCTGTTTCTCTGTAGAAACTCACTGTAAATTCTGCTTATCTCACACTCACACATTTCCATAACAAGTTTTAGTTCTCATGGCTTCTAGTAACGGGTCTGCTTCCCATAACAAGTAGGCTATATTATCAAAACATACCGAGAATCTTATCAAGCACATATATTGCATGAGACATTTTTAGAGTAAATATGATGTTGAGTCCGAAAGAAGAAATGTTATGAATCTTGCAGATCAATATTGAATTGTATAACAGAATGCTTAAATGCTTGAATGTGATTGGTTGTTCAATTGCGTTCTTCCCCCTTTTTTGTATTGTATATGCTCTGTGAAACGGAAGTAAAGGCATCTTTTTTCAAACCTCATACGGTGTATGGTGTCTGATTATCTGTCCGGACAGACAGGGTTATTTTCCATTGACCGCCAAAGTCCAATTGAGAGGGGCTGTTGCGGAGGGGCTGATTCAGAGGACCTTACACAAGGCACAAGGCAAAATGAAAAGCACAAGGTGCTGCTGTATACGTGCCGCTGTTAGTAACATTACCTGCCGCTTCTTCTCCACACAAAGCCAAAGTCGAAAGTAACATGCCGCCCGTCCATGGCACCGCCCAGGCATAAGGAAATGCAGTAGAATGACCCAATCAGCATGTAGAGGCGCACTGCATAGCGCCACAATGCATCAAAAACCACTGCAAATGAAGCGTTTTGCCTGCAATCACAGGATTGCATTGGCATGATGCTTCCATAGTGCATTGTGACCGGCGCCCGCCAGGACACACTTCAGGAACTTTTTTTTTTTTTTTCTTAAAAGGGACCATTTTTTTTTTGTGTGTGACTGGCTTTGGGGGGGGGCGGCGCCCATGCGCCCCCTATGGACGGGCCACCGCTGCTTTTGTCCCTCTGCAGGATTGAAGAAGGATAAAAGACAGCACAGAGCAGTCCAGAGGGCTGAGGGGGACCTTAGAAAAGTCAACTTCATTTGATCCAATACATTGTGTCACCAGAGCCTTATTCCTGCTCTCATAGAGATAGTAGAATACATTAAGAAGCTCTCTCATGTCAAGTCTTTGTTCTGTGATTTTCTTCTGGATCCAGGTGATGACATGTCTGGCAGTCTGAGTAGACAATTCTCCCACATGAGACTTTAACAAGGATCTAGTAGAAGAGTCTGAGAGACCGCAGAGGAAACGGAGGAATATTTCAGCACGGCCATCTTTGTAAGATTTGGCATCATCAAGTGTTTCCTGTAATCTGTCAGCATTATAGTTCTTAAAATGGACTAAAGCAGCAGAAAACTCCTGAAGAGTGAGATGTAAGAAGGTGTAATCCACATCAGGAGGCTGACCAGATTCCATCATGAAAGATGAAAAGACATGATTATCATTTCTCACACTGAATGACTCCAGATGACGCTCATCAAATACAATCGTGTGATTCAAGACTCCATGTTCTGCCATCCACCCAATAGAAGTCAGCAGTCCCCGGGCAGTGGGACCACCATCTTTATTCTGGCTGTGATTGGTCAGAATGTTGGAGACAAAAGTCACAAAGAGTTGTGCCACTGTTTTGGGTAATGATGTCATCAGCTGATCAGTGATTGTTGGTTGGGATCTGAAGCACATTGATAACACTGTACAGATGATCCAGCAGTATGATGGGATATAACAGAAAGTGTACAGTGTGTCATTCTCCTCCACATAATGAAAAGCCTTCTCTGATAATTCCTCATTTCCAAAGAAATTATTGAAGAAGATCCGTCTGTCTCCATGGAGAAATCCCATGATCTCAGCTATTCTCTGGAAAACACCGGTATCAACTGATGCCAGTCTGGTTGGGCGGCTGGTTATCAGTACAGAGCAACCCATAAGAAGACTCTGCCTCACCAAACTGACCACAATCTTACCAAAATGTGATCTCTGTTTTGGATTGGACAATTTACTTGATGTGAAATCCATTTGGTGAATACTTTCATCTAATCCATCAAATATAAACAGAAGTCTCTCTGGATCTTGTAAAATATCTCCAATCTGACTCTCCAGATGTGGATATTGATGAAGAATCATCTCCTCCAAGCTGACCTCTCCCAGTCTATTAACCACCTCACTACAGTGCATTTTCACCCCCTTCCTGACCAAGCCATTTTTCAGCTTTCAGCGCTGACACACTTTGAATGACAATTGCGCGGTCATACGACACTGTACCCAAATTAAATTGTTATCATTTTTTCCCCACAAATAGAGCTTTCTTTTGGTGGTATTTGATCACCTCTGCGTTTTTTATTTTTTGTGCAATAAACAAAAGAAGAGCGACAAATTTAAAAAAAAAAAAACAATATTTTTTACTTTTTGCTGTACTAAATATCCCCCAAAAATATATATAAAAAACATTTTTTTTCCTCAGTTTAGGCCGATACGTATTCTTCTACATATTTTTGGTTAAAAAAAAAATCGCAATTAGCGATTATTGATTAGTTTGCGCAAAAGTTATAGCGTTTACAAAATAGGGGATAGTTTTATAGCATTTTTATTAATATTTTTTTTTTTACTAGTAATGGCGGCGATCAGCGATTTTTATTGTGACTGCGACATTATGGCGGACACATCGGACAGTTTTGACACATTTTTGCACCATTGTCATTTATACAGCAATCAATGCTATTTAAATGCATTGATTCCTATATAAATGGCACTGGCAGTGAAGGGGTTAACCACTAGGGGCGGGGAGGGGTTAATTATGTTCCCTGGGAGTGATTCTTACTGTGGGGGGAGGGGACTCACAAGGGGAGGAGACCGATCAGTGTTTCTCTGTACAGAGAACACACCATCGGCTCCTCTCCTCTGACAGGACCGTTTATCTGTGTGTTTACACACACAGATCCACGGTCCCGCTGTGTTACCGGGCAATCGCGGGTGCCCAGCGGACATCGCGGCCGCTGGGCACGCGCATCGGGTGCCCAGTGACACGGCGAGAGCTGCGCCGCCTGGCCGTCATTTGACAGCCGGCGGTCGCAAGGCGGTTAAGGTCCCGGAATCTGAAGAAGAGGAGAAAGGCAAATCTCTGGTAGTGTTTTCCGGTCACCCAGTCATAGACAAACTTCTGCATCAGTGTGGTCTTCCCTATTCCTGGCACTCCGCTCACCATTACTGCATGTGGTACACAATGTGACTGGGGGTTCCATCGGAACAGCTTGTTGGGGGAAATGTGTTCCAGTCCAGTTTGTGTTTCCTTCAAGCATTCCTCATGTTTTACCCCAGTCTGTATTATCTCATTCTGGGGACGCTTCCTGAACTGATCAGTGGAGAAAAAATACCTATCCTGCCAGAAATACACTTGTATCCTAGTTTCCTCTTGTGACAGAAAATATTGTGTCTTCTATACTGAAATATCAAAAAATAATGTCAGCCCTTACAGTTTTACTTTCCTATGCTGTCAAATAAATACTTCCCCCCCCCCCTCTCCCCCTTTCCTCTCTCTTTCCCCTCTCTCTCTCTTCCCCCTGCTCCCCCCTCTCTCCCTCCCCTCTCTCTCTTTTCCCCATCCCCCCTCTCTCCCTCCCCTCTCTTTCTCTCTCCCTCTCTCTCTCCCCCCTCCTCCCTCTCTCCTCTTTATCTCTCTCCCCCTTTCTCCCCCTCCCCTCTCACCACATTTCTCACTCTCCCCCCCTTTCTCCCCTCTCTCTCCCTCCCCCTCTCTCTCCTCTTTCTCTCTTCCCCCCCCCGCCCCCCTTTTCTCTCTCCCTCACTCTCTCCTCTATCTCTCTCTCTCTCTCTCTCCCTCACCCCCTCCCCCTCTCTCTCCCCCTCCTCTCTCTACCCACTTCCCCCTTTCTCTCTCCCTTCCCTCTCTCTCCTCCCCTTCCCCCTCTCTCATTCTCCCCCCTCTCACTCTCCCTCTCCCCCCCCCCCCCTCTCTCCCCACTCCCCCTATCTCTCTCTCCCCTCCCCCTTTCTCTCTCTCCACCCTCTCCCTCTTCCCCTCTCTCCTCTATCTCACTCCCCCTTCACCCTCCTCTCTCCCCCTCTCTCTCTCCCCCATCTCTCTCTCCCCCATCTCTCTCTCCCTTTCTCTCTCCATCTCTCTATCCCCCCTCTCTCTCTCTCATTACCCCCCTCACTCTCTACCCCCCTATATCCCCCCTCTCTCTCTTGCCCTTTTCTCTCTCCCCCTCTATCTCTCTCCCCTCTCTCTCTCCCTCTCTCTCTCTCCCCCTCTCTCTAAGATCAATTTCTGCCATCTCCTGATGAAGAGGATCATGTTTATGAAACGCGTTGAGAAGAAAGACTTGCTATAAATCATTGCAGTGGTTTAAAATTACCGTTTTATAATTGTATTTTATTATATGTTTACTTCTTTAAAAGAAATAAAATGTTACAAATTTCACTAAAACGTTATGCCTCAAAAGTCCAGAGTGACATTATAGTTATCAATCACAGTTGCCACTTGCAGGGCTCTAATGAGGATAGTGGCAGGGTCTTATTCACTTTAGACGTGTAAAAGAAAAAAATCTGGTCGGCTGCACATCCTATAAAATCACCTTTATTTGGACATATTCAAGAAAGACGCTCCACTCCAATGAAGGGAACATAGCACTCTAGCTAATGCGTTTCACGCCAACATCAGAACTTAGTCATAGCTGATACTAAAATGTTTGCACAGATACACAGTATCTCACAAAAGTGAGTACACCCCTGACATTTTTGTAAATATTTTATTATATCTTTTCATGTGACAACACTGAAGAAATTACACTTTTATACAGTGTAAAGTAGTGAGTGTACAGCTTGTATAACAGTGTAAATTTGATGTCCCCTCAAAATAACTCAACACACAGCCATTAATGTCTAAACCGCTGGCAACAAAAGTCAGTACACCCCTGTGAAAATCTCCAAATTGGGCCCAAAGTGTGATTCCTGTGATAGATACACTATGGATTTTATTTACCTTTCAGCTCCGGAGTCAGGGAGTGTCCGGGTTCATCCAGCAGAATCTGATCCACCAGACCCTCACCTATAGAGAGGAATATAAGATGATGGCTCTGAGTCATGAATGATTGAATCTGACCTTTCACATACACCAAACCACACATTACAATTAGGTCCACACAGCAGAATATAACGAATTCTATGTGGATGTAGTACCCTGATGTTTAGGCAGGATTGCTCCTAAATTTACCTGCCAGGACATGGGGGATTGTTTCAGTGGATCGACCCTGATGGGCTACAGATATGACAATAAAATGAATACATTTTATAAAGCTGCAAGGTTCTCTAATGCCCCGTACACACGTTCAGACTTTGTCCGCCGGACCTAGTCCGGCGGATTGTCCAGCCGGACCTAGTCCGGCGGGACTTCCCCACACACGGCCGGACTTCCGAGCGTGTGACTTGCCCACACACGCACGGACTTCTCCGGCGGACAAAGTCCGCGGGACTTTTGAAAATGAACGGACTTGCCCACACACGGAGCAGTCCGTTCATTTAGAACGTAACTGCAGGTAGACGGAGCTAGCGAAGGCAGCCGCGCTGGCCCCGTCACCTGGCATGGATTTAAATGTACGGAACTGCCATGTGACCACATCACCGACCTGAAGTCTCCTCCCTCCACCTCCGCAAAAACGGCGTGGGGGTCCCCCCCAAATCCATCTCAGACCCTTATCCAAGCACGCAGCCCGGCAGGCCAGGAAAGGGGTGGGGACGAGCGAGCGCCCCCCACCCCTCCTGAGCCGTACCAGGCCGCGTGCCCTCAACATGGGGGGTGCCCTGGGGAAAGGGGGGCCGTGCTGCCCCCCCACCCCAAAGCACCTTGTCCCCATGTTGATGAGGACAAGGGCCTCTTCCCGACAACCCTGGCCGTTGGTTGTCGGGGTCTGCGGGCGGGGGCTTATCGGAATCTGGGAGCCCCCTTTTATAAGGGGGCCCTCAGATCCTGGCCCCCCACCCTATGTGAATGAGTATGGGGTACGATGTACCCCTACCCATTCACCTAAGGTGTAAAATGTTAAGTAAAAAACCACACATTTTGTAAAAAATATTTTATTGCACTGCTTCGGGGGTCTTCTTCCGTCTTGGGGGTCTTCTCGCCGGACTCCTCCGCCATTTACCTAGCTCTTTTACCGAGCGGAGAAGTCCGGCTACCTTCTTCGTCGTCGCCGCCGTCTGGGGGTCTCGATCCGCCTTCGGGGGTCTTCCGGGGTCTCTTCTGTTCTTGCCGCGGTCGTCGTTTTCCGCGCCGCCGGCGCCGCCTTCTTCTTCTTCTTCTTCCGATGTTGACCCGTCGCTGTCTCTGGCCGGAATGGCAGAACCGCGCTGTGCTGGGACTTATATAGGGACAAGGGGACAGGGTCACATGCTCATGTCACATGGTGACCCCGCCCCCCTGTGATGTCACAGTCCCAGCATCCTCCGGATAAGGGTCTGAGATGGATTTGGGGGGGACCCCCACGCCGTTCCCTTTAAATCCATGCCAGGTGACGGGGCTAGCGCGGGGCATTCACTGCCTTCGCTAGCTCCGTCTACCTGAAGTCACGTGCTAAATGAACGGACTTTCCGATGAGCGGCAAGTCCGTTCATTTAAAAAGTCTGGCGGACTAGCCTACTAACGGCGGGATTGTCCGGCGGACTAGGTTTTAAAACAAAACTTAAAACCTAGTCCGCCGGACTTTTGGCGCCAAAAAGTCCGCCGAAGGCCCACACACGAGGGGATTGTCCGGTGGACTCAGTCCAGCGGATAATCCCGCGGGATAGTCCCTTCGTGTGTACGCGGCATAATAACTACCATGACTGCATAGACTATTTTCTAGAAAAGGTGAACTAATGCCGTGTACACACCACCGGACTTACCCGCAGACTTGGTTCGACATTTTTTTCCGACGGACTTTCCGAACAAACGGACTTGGCCACGCACAATCACATCAGAGTCCGACGGATTTGAACGTGAGGACGTACGACCGGACTAGAATAACTGGACTAGAGGAAGTTCATAGCCAGTAGCCAATAGCTGTCCTAGCGTCGGTTTTCGTCCGTCGGAGTAGCATACAGACGAATGGATTTTTCAATCGGACTCGAGTCCGTTGGAAAGATTTGAAACATGTTTTATTTCTAAAGTCCGTCAGATTTTTTGACTGAAGAGGTCCGATGAAGCCCACACACGATCGAATTGTCCGACGGGTTTGTTCCGTCAGACTTTTGCTGTCGAAAAGTCCGGCCGTGTGTACTGTACATGGCATTAGCCTTTAAAATTGTGCACACCTCTGCAAAGGAAACAAACTTTGCTACACAATATTTTTTGTACAAATAAAATGGATATAACAAATCACTTCCAATGATACAGTTAATATTTTTAGGGTGTACATTCACTTTCCATTTTATAACCTCTCCATTCCAATGTGCAGTAAAGAATGATTTTCTAAAACAAGGTTGTTTCCTTGTAATCTAATATCAGTTTTCAGATAGAAATATTTTAGCAGTTAGGAGACTGGACATGGTGTTCCAGAGAAAGGGGGAGGAGTAATGTGGTCACATGGTTTACAGTCCATAAAAAATACATTATTATAAATCCTATCTATACTGTTAAAAAAAAATGTATAAATTCTGATCTGACAGTGAGGATTTGTTTGGAAATGGGAACAAGAGCAAATCTGCCAAAGAGAAAAGGAGAGAAGAAAGATAATGGTGAGGAGTGCGGTGTATGTGTACTGTGTTTATCCCAACTGTCCCTGATTTCGAGGGACTGTCCCTGATTTGGAGCAATGTCCCTCTGTCCCTCTTTCCCCCTCATTTGTCCCTCATTTTGGTCTGATCTATATAGTTGTATAAAAAATGCATTTTTTATCTTTCAAAAAGTGTTTCCCAGCGCTAAACCTTTCAACCTTTCATCTAAATTGCTGCATTTGTAAAATTTAAAAGCCAATATAAAGGAATAGTAGTGGTAAAAAAAAAAAAAGCCCTTGTGGATTTAATTAACCTTTTTTTTTTGGTTAATTCACACTTTAACCACTTAAGCCCCGGACCATTTGGCTGCCCAAAGACCAGACCACTTTTTGCGATTCGGCACTGTGTCGCTTTAACTGACAATTGCGCAGTCGTGCGACGTGGCTCCCAAACATTGACGTCTTTTTTCCCCCACAAATAGAGCTTTCTTTTGGTGGTATTTGATTACCTCTGCGGTTTTTATTTTTTTGAGCTATAAACAAAAAAAAAGCGACAATTTTGAAAAAAATGCATTATTTTTTGCTTTTTGCTATAATAAATATCCCCCAAAAATATATAAAAAAACATTTTTTTTTCCTCAGTTTAAGCCAATACGTATTCTTCTACATATTTTTGGTAAAAAAAAAAAAACGCTATAAGCGTTTATTGATTGGTTTTCGCAAACGTTATAGCGTCTACAAAATAGGGGATAGTTTTTTATGGCATTTTTATTAATATTTTTTTTTATTAGTAATGGCGGCGATCAGCGATTTTTATCGTGACTGCGACATTATGGACACTTCGGACAATTTTGGAGCGATTTTGGGACCATTCACATTTATACAGCGATCAGTGCGATAAAAATTGCATTGATTCCTGTGTAAATGTCACTGGCAGTGAAGGGGTTAACACTACGTGGTGCTGTAGGGGTTAAGTGTGTACTGGGGAGTGATTCTAACTGTAGGAGGGATGGGCTAGCTGTGACACATCACTGATCATAGCTCCCGATCACAGGGAGCAGAGATCAGTGACACTGTCACTAGGCAGAATGGGGAGATGCTTGTTTACATCAGCATCTCCCCGTTCTTCCTCTCCATGAGACGATCATAGGTATCCCCGCAGCGATCGAGTCCGCGGGACCCGCGACCCAACTCACGGAGCTCCCGGCCAGTGCGCGCGCCGCCGGCTGCACGCACGTGATGGCACTGCAGCAAATTTAAAGGGACAGGTACGCCCATTTGCCTGACCGCGCCATTCTGCCGATGTACATCGTCGTGCGTCGGTCAGGAACCGGTTAAGGGGGTGTGGTAGGGGGCGTGTCCTATGCCTACATAGGTTTGGTAGTAGGTGTCCCTCATTCCCATCTCAAAACGTTGGGAGGTGTGCTGAAAATGGAGGTACACTTGGGATAATTGGTGTCAATCATTATTTTATCACATTGTTGTCTGAAAACACAAAGTCCTGTTACCTGTCTGTGTGATCTCATCCAGAACGGCCAATAAATTAGGATGATGATCTTTCTGTAGCTCGCAGAGACATTTCCAGAGTCCAATCACAGCTTTCCTTCCCCGATCCCGAATATCTTCTAACAAGGTGTGAGAGAAGGAAGACGGGTCTTTTTCCATTGATCTGTATTTCTGGCAAATATAACTTATTATTGTTTCATATCTGCTGTTAAAATGTAACTTCATTTTTTTGATGTAAATACATAAAAATGATTCCGGGTGCTTTGAAAACTCTATTCAGAAAAGAACATCTTGAGGTCGACCGATATATCGGCCGATATTCGGCATTTTTTAATTACTCGGCATCGGCCGATTGTGCTGATAAAAAAAGGCAGATTTAAAACTTTAGCACGACTTGCAAATGACTTCTGTAATAGAAGTCAATGCAAGTTGCCTGAAGTCTTCCTGTGGAGCGACTTGTCTCTCCTATGTGGGCAAAAGGGGTAGCGATAGCGGCCGAAAAGGGGTTAAATCCGCCCGCAAAACACTGCCAGAGCGGCATTTTTTTTTGGCGGTATCGCAGCGCTGCCCTATTGATTTCAATGGGGATCAGCGGTGGAGGAGCGGTGGAGGAGTGGTGAGTTCACCGCTCCTTCACCACTCCAAAGAAGCTGCTGGCAGGACTTTTTCTGATGCCCTGCCAGCGCACCGCTCCCTCCGGCTTTCACACTGGAGTGCATGGAGCAGATTTTTTCGGGCGCTATACAGGTGCTATTTTTAGCGCTGTAGCGCCTGAAAAACGCTGGCAGTGTGAAAGTGGTCTAAATCTTTTCTGACACTTATTGCTTACACGTAAAAATCCTGTATTTTTCTGCTAGAATATCACTTAGAACCCCAAACATTATATATATATATATATATATATATATATATATATATATATATATATATATATATATATATATATATATATATATATATTTAGCAATGACCCTAGGGAATAAAATAGCAGTTGTTGCAATATTTTATGTCACACGGCATTTGTGCAGCGGTCTTTCAAACGCATTTTTTTTTGGAAACAATACACTAATGAATTTAAAAAAACAAAAAAAAAAAAAACAGTAAAGTTAGCCCATTTTTTTCATCCAAAAGTTTTGATTACCTGTTTTTGTTTATTTAATATTTAAGATATCGTTTTTTTTTTTTAATCTGAACTATACATACAAGTGAACTGATTGGAGGTTTGTTTTGTTTAATAAATGTTTAAAATGAAGGAAATTTTCTGTATCACTTATTACTTAAGGCGGCTTTCACACTGGAGCGGGGAGGCATTGACGGTAAAACGCTGCTAGTTTTAGTGGCGCTTTACTGTCATTTTAGCGGCGCTATTCGGCTGCTAGCAGGGCGCTTACAACCCAGCTAGCGGCCGATGAAGGGGTTAAATGCGCCTGTGTAGCACCTCTGCCGAAGCACTTTGCAGGCGCTTAGGCAGCAGTGCCCATTCATTTCAATGGGCAGGAGTGGTGGAGGAGCGGTATACACCGCTCCAAAGATGCTGCTTGCAGGACTTTTTTTTAACGTCCTGCCAGCGCATCGCCTCAGTGTTAAAGCACTCTAGCTTTCACACTGAGACTGCAGGGGAGCCTTTTGCAGGCGCTTTACAGGCGCTATTTTTTGCCCAAAAGTGCCTAAAAAGCACCCCAGTGTGAAAGGGGTCTAACTGTTAGATTTTATGAGATGAAGGGGAAAAAAAAAAAATCGGCCTAACATATCGGCATCATATGTCGGCCATCGGCCGCCGCGATTTCTAAATATCGGCATCGGCAAGAGTAAAACCCATATCGGTCGACCACTAGTACCGCTGACACATGCCTGAACTCTTCCTGGCCTTTGTGTGCTTTTGCATTTCACCCTTCATAATTGGATGCAATAGGACACTACCATCATGCCCCGGGCAGTGACATCATAAGGGGACGGGGCCTCCATATGACGTCACCAGATGCCTCTGCCCCATGTCTTTATAAGTCATAGCACACGGCGGACCTGGCATTACACCGGGAGAGTGGTGAGCTCCCAAAGTCAGAGTGTTTGTCATACCAGTGTGAACCCAGCCTAAATGAGCCCTAATGCCTCGTACACACGATCGGAATTCTGGCCAGAAAAAGACCGATGAGAGCTTTTCATCAGAAAATGCGACCGCGTGTAGGCTCCATCGGAGTTTTGCTGGCCGAATTTCCGACAGCAAAGAATTAGGAGCATGTTCTCAATTTTTCAGACAGAAAAGGTTTCTATCGTAAATTCCGATCATATGTAGCAATTCTGACGCGCAAAATTCCTACGCATGCTCGGAAACAATTCGACGCATGCTCGGAAGCATTGAACTCGGCTCGTTGTAGTGTTGTACGTCACCGGTCGGAATTTGGTGTGACCGTGTGGAGGCAAGACAGTTTGAGCGGAATTCCGTCGGGAAAACCGGCAGAGCTTTTTCCGACGAGAATTTCGATCGTGTGTACGCGGCCTTAGTTATTCAATCCATCTGTGTTTAGTTGCATTCTGGTGGAATCAGTTATGTAAATGGTTTTACTAGTTTTTTTTTTTGTGGGATGTTATGAAATTTTGATGTGGTCATTTTTATTGGAAGGACTTATGTCTGGTTGTTTATGATCAGTTTGGAGTGATAAGGTGCATAATTATAAAAGGACCGAGGTAATCCATGTTTATAGCTATTTATTCATGGTTTCCCTTTACTCATTATTTGCTGTAGGTCATTTAGAAATATATTTTTCTTACATCTGTATCTAAAAACTTCTGAGATTTTAGTTCTACCAGGACAGTATGAGGGTCCAGGTTCTCCAGGATGTAGATCAGATCATCGCTGCAATACTCATATATTCTCCTCAGTGATGGATCATCATATGACGACAGCTGGTGGTGGAACTTCTCAATCTCCTCTAGAGAAGACACGGAAATACATTTTATAAATCATGTGAATTAATGTCCGGCATGGATTTTTATTTCACTGGATGAATCCTCTACAATTGGGTAAAAGGAGCACTGGAGGTGAGAATTACTATAAAGGGCCGGTTCACACTGGCCCGACATACGCTCCGACTTCGAGAGCACAAGTCGCATGACATGTCAAAATCAATGGTTCCCTATGAGAGCCGTCTTAACTGGTCCGACTTGTGTCGGTTCCGGCTTTGAAAAAGGTTCCTGCACTACTTTTGTCCGACTTCGGCATGATTTCAGCCCATTGATTTTAATGTAAGTCGCATCATCAGCTTAACTGATCCGACTTGTGGCATGCGACTTGTGCTCTGAGAATCTTGAAGGGGAACACATGCTAATTTTTTTTTTAAAAAACAGCGCGGGGTCCCTCCCAAGACCATACCAGACCCTTCAGTCTGATATGGATTTTGGAAGGAAATCCCATGCCAAAAAAAAAAAAAAATGTCATGGGGTCCCCCCCAAAATCCACACCAGACTCTTATCCGAGCATACAGCCCAGCAGGTCAAGCTTTCATTTTTTTTTATAAATTTGGCGTGAGGTTTCTGCCATACCAGAAGCAAAAGAATTGTTTTGATTGGTCAAAGGACAAGTCACAATCTTCTCAAAGTCGGATCAAAGTCAGATCCCTTTCATTGAAGTCGCATAGAAGTCGGAAATGGGTGTTTTTTTCTGCCAAGGGAACTGGCAGACTCCATGGCAGCATACGTATGGATTAACCCCACCTCCATACATTTTTGGTCCGAGCCAGAGGCCGCGTTCCTTTTTTGACCTCCTCCTAGGACCAAATGGCTGAAATCTTACCTTGGATAACTGTCCGCAATCAAGGCCTGGAGGTTTGGCGTGCAAGCTACATCTCGGAAGGCGTGTGGAGATGTGTCTTTAGACTCCAGCAGTCCCCAGCTATTAGCGATGGATGCGGTGCCATGAAGAGGTAAAGCCGGCCATTGGCAGGCCAGCGGCAGTCTGGCCGGATAGCTCAGCTATTAGCGGGTGGCCATAAAGGCCATGAACATGTGCAGCAGCGTATTCCTGGCTCCAGGCAGGGTCGTGGTGGGTGCCATGCGTGGTGATGTATTCTTTTCATATTTTCAAAGGCAGCAGTTCTGTGTGTATTGTATGTTTTTCCTGGCTCTAGTGTTTTCCAGCCTATGGCGGCTGGAGCGCATCTGCATTCCAAGCTGCCGCTCTCTCTTCTGGACTAGCATCCATGTGTTACTCCTGCCTAGGGACTCGGTGCATGTATGCTGTGGGTGGCAGTGGCATCATTACGGTGGGGAAATTTGATCAGTTCTGTTGATAATGAAATTCCCCTGTAGACTGCTCACAGCAGCTTTCCTAAACACTGTGTGCAATCATCACAGGTATATGCTCTGCATTAACACCCTTGCTGTGCGCTGCCTGTGTGGGATCCTGCTATGGCTCGATCACCTGTGCAGGCTGGCTGACTGCAGTTTCACACTAGCCCTTGCATAGCAGGTAAGAGAGGATGTGTTTAACTCTTTCCTTTTCTGGCTTGCCTGGGCACTCTTTTGGGTATTAACCCTTTCTACCCTATTTTGCTTTTGAGAGTCCTTCCAGGTCAGATCGCCAATACACGGCAGAAGATGATAGAGACTTCATTAGGTCACAGCATCAACATTCTTCTTCCAGATCTAGACGCCATAGGTCACAATCAAGGTCCAGGCATCATGGGAGAAGCTCTGATTCCTCCTCTAGGCACTGCACCCAATGCCATGTCAGCTGTTCTGAGGAAGATACTCTGGGCTACATCCATACTCATGCTTCCTGTGTTCCTATTGGACTCTACTACCACAGACAGACAGATAGATATACAGAGAGATAGATAGATAGATAGATAGATAGATAGATAGACAGACAAGATAGATATACAGATAGATATACAGACAGATGGATAGATATACAGACAGATGGATAGATATACAGATAGATAGATAGATATACAGACAGATAGATAGAAAGATATACAGATAGATAGATAGATAGATAGATAGATAGATAGACAGACAGACAGATAATAATATAAAAAAAATGATAGATATATATAGATAGATATACAGTTAGATATACAGATA
Organism: Lithobates sylvaticus; assembly: GCA_028564925.1. Taxonomy (NCBI): domain Eukaryota; kingdom Metazoa; phylum Chordata; class Amphibia; order Anura; family Ranidae; genus Lithobates; species Lithobates sylvaticus. Next base: position 3,369,501 of record CM053038.1, read on the forward strand.
GATAGATATACAGACAGATAATAATATTAAAAAAAAAGATAGATAGATATATATAATATATATAGATATACAGAGAGATAGATATATAGATATATAGATAGATATACATACAGATAGATAATAATATAAAAAAATAGATAGATAGATAGATAGATAGATATAGATAGCTATACAGTTAGATATACAGACAGATATACAGAGAGATAGATAGATATACAGACAGATAGATAGATAGATACACAGATAGATAGATATACAGATAGATAGACATACAGACAAGTAGATATGCAGTTAAACAGATAAATAGATATACAGACAGATAGATAGATAGATATACAGACAGATATACAGAGAGATAGATAGATAGATATACAGACAGATCATATAGATAGATACACAGACAAATAGATATACAGATAGATATACAGAGAGATAGATAGATAGATAGATAGATAGATAGATAGACAGACAGATAATAATATATACAAATAGATAGATAGATGATTTATATAGATAGATATACAGACAGATATACAGAGAGATAGATATACAGACAGATTAGATAGATAGATAGATAGATAGATAGATAGATAGATAGATAGACAGAGAGACAGATAGATAGATATACAGATAGATAGAAAGATAGATAGATAGAGATATAGATAGATAGAAATACAGATAGATAGATATACAGACAGATGGATAGATATACAGATAGATAGATATACAGATAGATAGATAGATATACAGACAGATAGATAGAAAGTTATACAGATAGATAGATAGATAGATAGATAGATAGACAGACAGACAGATAATAATATAAAAAAAATGATAGATATATATAGATAGATATACAGTTAGATATACAGATAGATAGATATACAGACAGATAGATAATAATATAAAAAAAAAAGATAGATAGATATATATATATATATATATAGATATACAGAGAGATAGATATATAGATATATAGATAGATAGATATACATACAGATAGATAATAATATAAAAAAATAGATAGATATATATATATAGATAGCTATACAGTTAGATATACAGACAGATAGATAGATAGATAGATAGATAGATAGATAGATAGATAGATAGATAGATAGATACACAGATAGATAGATATACAGATAGATAGATAGATATACATATAGATAGATATACAGACAGATAGATAATAATATAAAAAAATAGATAGATAGATAGATAGATATACAGACAGATAATAATATAAACAATAGATAGATAGATATAAATAGATATACAGATAGATATACAGACAGATATACAGACAGATAGATAGATATACATACAGATAGATAGATAGATAGATATACAGACAGACAGATAATAATATAATATATATATATATATATATATATATATAGATAGATATACAGTTAGATATACAGATAGATATACAGACAGATATACAGAGAGATAGATAGATAGATAGATAGATAGATAGATAGATAGACAAAGAGATAGATATACATACAGGTAGATAGAGAGATATACATACAGATAGAGAGATAGATAGATGGATACACAGAGAGATAGACATACAGATAGAGAGATAGATAGACATACAGATAGAGAGATAGATAGACATACACAGATAGAGAGATAGATAGACATACACAGATAGAGAGATAGATAGACATACACAGATAGAGAGATAGATAGACATACACAGATAGAGAGATAGATAGACATACACAGATAGAGAGATAGATAGACATACACAGATAGAGAGATAGATAGACATACACAGATAGAGAGATAAATAGAGATAGATATACATACAGATAGATAGAGAGACAGAGATTAGAACACTGACCTGTACAGGAGGACTCTAGGAGGACGCAGTGCTGGGAGCCCTTGTGGTATACACAGGAGATGTGTAATGAAGGCTCCAGCTAGGGTTGCCACCTTTTCTTCAAGCCAAACCCGAACACTTTAGAGGCGCAGGGCACGGCACCCCAACCGCGGTGCGGTTTTCCCGCGATTGTCACCAGACAAATCGCGGGAAAATCACGTTAACAGAATTGTGGGATGCCTGTCACCCAAAAGAAGTTTTGCTTTGTGATTGGGGTGCCATTATCCCCATTCTCTCCTATTTCAAATCTTATTCCCCTACCAGCACAAATCCTCCTCCCTCCAATACCCCCATGGCAGCTGACAGGGGGTATCACGGGACCCCAGTACACAGGGGGTCCAGACAGCAGAGGGTTTGGAGTGGGGGACAACTACAGAGGAGGGGGGACAAATACAGAGGAGGGGGTAATTACAGAGCTAGAGGACAATTAGAGGGGGCAAATACAGAGGAGGGGTGCAAATACAGAGCTAGGGGACAATTAGAGGGGGCAAATACAGAGGAGGGGGGTGCAAATACAGAGAAGGGGGGACAATTACAGAGAAGGGGAGACAATTACAGAGAAGGGGGACAATTACAGAGGAATAGGATGCAAATACATAGGAGGGGGTGACAAATACAGAGGAGGGGGTGACAAATACAGAGGAGAGGGTGGCAAATACAGAGAAGGGGGGGGATTACAGAGAAGGGGAACAATTACAGAGAAGGGGGGACAATTACAGAGGAGGGGGTGCAAATACAGAGGAAGAGGATGCAAAGACAGAGGAGGACAGAGGAGGGGGTGACAAATACAGAGGAGGGGGTGACAAATACAGGAGGAGGGGGTGACAAATACAGGAGGAGGGGGTGACAAATACAGGAGGAGGGGTGACAAATACAGGAGGAGGGGGGTGACAAATACAGGAGGAGGGGTGGCAAATACAGAGGAGGGAGTGGCAAATACAGAGGAGGGAGTGGCAAATACAGAGGAGGGAGAGGCAAATTCAGAGGAGGGGGTGGCAAATACAGAGGAGGGGTGCAAATACAGAGGAGGGGGGCAAATACAGAGGAGGGGGATGCAAATACAGAGGAGGGGGATGCAAATACAGAGGAGGGATGCAAATACAGAGGAGGGGGCAAATACAGAGGAGGGAGAGGCAAATACAGAGGAGGGGGAGGCAAATTCAGAGGAGGGGTGCAAATACAGAGGAGGGGATGGCAAATTCAGAGGAGGGGGTGGCAAATTCAGAGGAGGGGGGGATACAGAGGAGGGGGTGGCAAATACAGAGGAGGGGGTGCAAATACAGAGGAGGGGGAGGAAAATACAGAGGAGGTGTGCAAATACAGAGGAGGGGGAGGGGGAGGGGGTGCAAATACAGAGGAGGGGGTGGCAAATACAGAGGAGGGGGTGGCAAATTCAGAGGAGGGGGTGGCAGAGGAGGGGGTGGCAAATTCAGAGGAGAGGGTGGCAAATTCAGAGGAGGGGGCAAATACAGAGGAGAGGGTGGCAAATACAGAGGAGAGGGTGGCAAATACAGTGGAGGGGGCAAATACAGGAGGAGGGGGGGGGGCAAACACAGAGGGGGGGAACACAGAGGAGTCAAAACATAAGGGAGAGAGAGGCGACAGGCAGCTGCTGGTGCAGAAGTTTTTAATAAAATAAATGCTTAAAAACAGTCCACTCACTGTCCATGTCAGAGCTGTATATGTCAGTCTGTGAAGTCGGCTGTCCCATCCTCCCCTCCAATCAACGCTGCTGTTATCACTGGAGGAAACAGAGAGCCGCGGGAAACTCATGTGAACTGTCAGCCTGATGATGGAGGTGTGGTTAAGCCTCCTGAATGCTCTGATTGGTCACAGCATCCCAGACTGACAGCTCACTGCAGTCTCCCCGCAGCTCTGTGTTATTGGCTTCCTCCTCAGAGTGATAACAGCAGCGTTGATTGGAGGGGAGGATGGGACAGCCGACTTCACAGACTGACATATACAGCTCTGACTTGGACAGTGAGTGGACTGTTTTTAAGCATTCATTTTATTAAAAACGTCCGCACCAGCAGCTGCCTGTCACCTCTCTCTCCCTTATGTTTTGATTGCTCCCCCTGCCCGCCGCTACAATCCCCCTGCTGTCCGGGTCCCCCTGTGTGCTAGGGCTTGTAAAAGGTGGCCCCATGGTACCCCCTGTGAGCTGGAAATGGTGTCCGGGTGTGAGGCAGAGGGAAACCCGGGCACAGCCTCCTAAACCCGTACTGTCCGGGTCAAAACCGGACAGGTGGCAACCCTAGCTCCAGCAGATTGTCGGGTGTTGGGCTGGAGACTGGAGAGCAGAGGTGGATTCCAGGGCAGAGGTGAAGCACAGCACGGACAGATTAAAAAATGAAAATACATAAAGCACAAGGTGCTGCTGTATACGTGCCGCTGTTAGTGACATTACCTGCCGCTTCTTCTCCACACAAAGCCAAAACGAAAGTAACATGCCGCCCGTCCATGGCACCGCCCAGGCATAAGGAGATGCAGGAGAATGACCCAATCAGCATTTAGAGGCGCACTGCATAGCGCCACAATGCCTCAAAAACCACTGCAAATGAAGCGTTTTGCCTGCAATCACGGGATTGCATTGGCATGACGCTTCCATAGTGCACTGTGACCGGCGCCCGCCAGAACACAGTGCACTTCAGGAACTTTTTTTTTTTTCTTAAAGGGACCATTTTATTATTTTTTTTTTAATTTTTTTTTTTTTTTTGTGTGACTGGCTTTGGGGGGGGCGGCGCCCATGCGCCCCCTATGGACGGGCCGCCACTGCCATGTCAGCTGTTCTGAGGAAGATACTCTGGGCTACATCCATACTCATGCTTCCTGTGTTCCTATTGGACTCTACTACCACAGCTTCCGGACCAGGCATTCCTTTTGGCCCTGGCACCCGGCGGTGTGTTTGTTTCACACTAAGCAGATATGTGAGTCTTACAGGGATGACCATCTCATCCTCCCTGTATGTATATTCATTCTTTTCCATTTTTTGTCTATGAATGATTGATTTTGATATACTTACCTCTTTTTATAGATGTATCATGCATCCGCCCCTGATGATTGGATAAATCCCATGAAACGCGTCGGGCCTAGCCTAGATGCAATGCATACATACTCATATGGTTTTTGGATTCAGACAATGCCGTGGATTATAACTGGTATATTATAATGATTTTTTATCATTGAGGACAATACTATTGTATATTCTATTCATGTTTTTAACATGTAAATGTTTTGGATACATGATTTGTTATATTATGTGCCATTATTGCATGTATTGTCTGTCATGCACCTACTCAATCATGGCAAACAAATAAATACATGTTAATGTTTCACTTTGACTCCTTCGATTAGACACCTCATTTAAAGTCCCGACCCTCTTTCTCTATGTACTTGAATAGGGATGGAGATGCATGTTACCATGCGTCTCATTTAAAGTCCCAAAAGCCCCCTCTATTGCAGCTGTTCCTAGGAAGGAGCCTTTTGGGGATGCGGGACTCAGGTCCCAGAGGGTAAGTCTCTGTGTGAGCCATGCTATGCCTGGGTGGTTGGAGAAAGGGATGGTGACAACCAGCAAATGGAATCTCTGGTGAGGCGCGTGGTGCAGGAATCCCTTAAAGAGTGGGGTAGAAGCCACACGCAAGGTCCAACAGTCATTATGGCATGTTCTCTAAGGACAGCCAGGAAAAACTGGAACCGTCAAAACCAAGCCATTCATCTATGAAGACCACAGACAATAAGGGAAAGGGAGATGAGATTTCACTTTGCCCTTGTGACGCCTTTGTTCAAGGCTATTAGGAGGACATTAAAATGGGTAAAGCTTGTAGTCTCCTGCAAAGCAAAAGAGAGAGCGTTCTAATTTACAGTTCCTAACGGAACTAAGGAACATCATTTTAGATTAGTAGAGCAAGGTCACAAGATAGACTTCCCTTCTGAGCAAGATGGATAAGCTCTATCCATTCAGGTATAAAAATGTGATGCATCTAAAGGCTGCCTCGCTAGTTAAGGCCTTGATGAGGCTAGCAAGGTATGTCACTCTTCCTTTGGAGGATGCAGTGAATTGCCTGTAAGTCCGCATTGGCTCTCGCGGCCATGTTTAAAGCAATGAAAATGTGGAAGGAGAATGTGGACGCAGTATTCAAGAGCGTTTTTAGATGAAGCGGACAGAAACTTGGTAGTTCAGGAGCCGGAGCTGGCCTTAGTTTTCCATTGAGAGGCTTCAATTGACATTGTCCACATAGTGGCATGAGTTATGCGTTCGTCAGTTACTGCAAAGCGAGTACTATGGCTGTGGCCTCATTTTGGTCTGATCTATATAGTTGTATATAAAATACACTATTTATCTTTCAAAAAGTGTTCCCAGTGCTAAATCTTTCATCCAATTTCTAAATTGCTGCATTTTTTAAATGTCAAAAGCCAATATAAAAGGAATTGTAGAGGTAAAAAAGCACTTGTGGGTTTAACCAATCATATTTCTTTTGTACAATTCTCCTTTAAAGGGGGAGTGACAGGGGGTATGTCCTATGCCTACATACTTTTGCTAATAGGTGTCCCTCATTCCCATCTCAGAAAGTTGGGAGGTATGCTATTGAACTGTCAAAGCAGTCTCTTCAGGACACGCATGGTTCTTCAGAAGTCCTCCTCATCTTAGATTTGTTTCCATGGATTTGCCTCACTCCAAGGAAAAGAATCATATACTCTTCTGTTTTGCCTGCGTTTATCTATTAAGTTCTTGTGGTAAGACCAAGGAAGACTAGACTTCTGAAGTGTATTAATGCTTTACTAAACAGGGAAAAATCTGCACATACAAACTGTAGGATGAACAATACAATACAACTTATAGCTTCACATATAAGCATGTATAATATGTACACATTAAGTAAACTAAACAATTACTCAACTTAGGGGTCAAGATGTCCTCCATGGTCCTTTGCTCAGTCCAACTCACAAAAGCGTCTCCAACGTTCTCCAGTTACTGGAAGCCATGTGTTTTCTCTTTGTCCTCCAAACACCAACTGTTCCTCTCTCCCAAAACACATGTCTCTTTCAAACCCTCTCCATGCCTCCCCCACCCACTTCCTGTAAACACCAACCTCCTCTGCTCATCTTCTATCTGGTTTATTTACATATCAATGGAGGTGGAAGAGGCCTTTGTAGACATATGCTGTTACTAAATCTAAAAACTCTATATTATTGCAATAAAGTCACTATACAAATGCCCATAGCAACACATACCACCTCTTGACTTTATAGGATAATATAGGAAACTTCTTCAAGCCTTTTGTCCAGGAAAGGGCAAAATAAACCCCCCGTATAAATGGGAGGAACAAATTCCCTTTCGACCCCATCTTGTGGGCGGTCAGACGATTGGTTTGTCCCTGGAAGGCTGACTTTCTGAGCAGGGTTAACAATGTCTTTTGGCAGTTTGTAAAGAAAGTCCCAGATGAAAAGTCTCTTTTCTTCTTGGTCATAAGGAAAATGCTCAGATGGAAGTCCACTCCAATTCAGCCACCTTTTCTCAGGCTCTCTTCTGGTCTGTCTCCTCCCATCCAGTATGGTCATCTGCTCTGCCTGCTCCACCTCTCGATGCTCAATACCTGAAAAGAGTAAGAGACAAAGCAGATTATATGTTCCTTCCAACTGTGCCAAAAAACATAGCTCACTGCTCACATTACTCTATCTGCCCATTTCTAACTGCAAAACTATTGTAGGGTGCCCACTGTTGCCTTGAAATACTTTCACGGAAAGGCATTGACTTCCAACGTAACGAATAAACTTGCATGTCTCTCCGTGCTGTCCTGGGAAGCACACAGGCCTGCTGTTGTTCAGCCTTCACAGCATGGCACATTTTTGCAAAATGCCCCATTTTATGGCAACAGAAACACTTAATGTGACTGAATCTACCATTCCCAACCATTTGCTTCCACTTCTTAAACAATGCTGGTGTAGGAATCCCATCTATTTCCTCTCTAGGGACCCCCACCTTAAGTAAATCAATCCACATGTGTCTCCTGGAGATCATAGGCCTTGCCGTCCTTGTATCTGACTCAACTCGGTCATTTGAGCTGATCAAATCCTCTGCTTCCCGGTTATGAGAAGTAACAGTGGCACATGTCCTACTTCTGCTTACAGGCTTTGGGCCTTTGTCCTTTGTTAGGGCATCATTAGATTTGGTCATGAGGGCTGCACACCGCTCATTCAAATCTTCAGCTCGGCCTACAGGGGTTTGAACACACTTCAAAGCCACTGCAGGTTTAACTTTGATTACCCTCCTTTCTAAATCTTTTTTCTTGCTTGCAGTTTCTTCCAAACACTTGGATGCCACTGCAAGCTGCTCCTTCAGTAAATCTCTTTCTAATTCCGCCTTTTCCCTCTTTTCAGATTCAATATGTAGAGCATGCAGGAAGTGCAAACCAAACACAGCAACTGCCCGCATCTCTCCCTTACTGAACCCAAAACTTTTGAGACTAAAATCTGAGGAAAGATCACAGACTCCATCCCCCCAAGCTCTGTTCAAAGGAGACGCATATCTAGCTAGCTCCTTTGCAACAGGCATCCACTGACTATTTCTGGCCCAGATAGGAAGGGTGCACGCCTTCAAGTCCTCCTGGACACCAGAAATCTTTGCAGCCTTACTCCTCCTAAACAGTGTACGCAGCATTTTTCCCCCAGCACAAGCAACAAAACACACAATATAAAACAGGTCTGCTTCAGTTGAAATTTTAGCAAAAATCACGGCCGAGCCCCCAAATGTATATCTCGGGCGAGCCCCCCAAATGTTATGCCTGCGTTTATCTATTAAGTTCTTGTGGTAAAATTAAGGAAGACTAGACTTCTGAAGTGTATTAATGCTTTACTAAACAGGGAAAAATCTGCACATACAAACTGTAGGATGAACAATACAATACATCACAACTTATAGCTTCACATATAAGCATGTATAATATGTACACATTAGGTAAACTAAACAATTACTCAACTTAGGGGTTAAGATGTCCTTCATAGTTCCTTGTTCTCACAAACGCGTCTCCAACGTTCTCCAGTTCCTGGAAGCCATGTGTTTTCTCTTTGTCCTCCAAACACCAACTGCCCCCTCTCTCCCAAAACACATGTCTCTTTCAAACCCTCTCCATGCCTCCCCCACCCACTTCCTGTAAACACCAACCTCCTCTGCTCATCTTCTATCTGGTTTATTTACATATCAATGGAGGTGGAAGAGAACTTTGTAGACATATGCTGTTACTAAATCTAAAAACTCTATATTATTGCAATAAAGTCACTATACAAATGCCCATAGCAACACATCTTCTATTACGTAAAGTCACTGGTATCACAAAAGCTGCTGTGCCAGTTCCAGAATGCGAGAGATTTCAGGGTATGTACTCGCCCTCTTTATGGTCATGAAGAACAACAGCTTGTCGAGGCCAGTTATAGACCTCACACACCTAAAACAATTATCATCAAAAAGGAGATGTCAAGATTGAGACATTGTCCCCGATTCATAGGGGGGTCCAGCCATCTCCAGCTCGCTTGTCTACCATTCAGGCTTTTTACATCGCTTTGCATGTTTTTTAGAGTCTTATTGGCTGTTATAGTTGTAGCGAGGTCACGGGCCCCCAGAGGCCTAATGGTGACCTCCAGAGTTAGGGACAGCTGACATCCTTCTGTGTAGAGTGGGTTACAAGGCATGGTGGGTGTAATGCAAGGTGTATTGATGGGCACCAGACACTTCTTGAATGCAAAGAGATTTATTGTTTCTTAAACAGAACTGTGGGAGAGAGGGTTGGGGCCAGGTAGATGCAATGTTAATTGGCAGGCTCCGAGACTTCTATAGGCAGACAGCCATGCAGGGAAAGGTATCCAGCTAGACAACACATCTGCATGAGTAGGACCGCTGTCTCCTTTGGCAACAATCTTGTAACAGTTTCTAACAAAGGTTGCAATGAACTCCTTCACTTCTACACTTTCCTATTGCAGAACTTTACTCAACTGAGCTCCCAGTCTTTCACTAGACTTCCTGATCTACTCGCCACTGGATCCCCTTAGCTCTTCTAATCTTCACTCTCAGTATCTTCCTCAAGTGTCACCCCCCCCCCCCCCCCCGTGTCCCTGCTGGGTCCCTAGCTTGGCACTCACAATTGCTCCTCAAGCGTCACCTCGCTGGTCTGCTTGGTCCCTGGCTTGGCACACAATAATGTTCTGCAAGCATCACCTCCACTGGCTGGGTCCCTGGCTTGGCACTAGCTGAAGTTTCCCACTTCTTCACCATCCCTGGCTGGTGAGAATTCTGCTCTGGTACTTGCTTCAGCTACTAACAGTGGTCCCTGGTAACAAGGTGGATGGTCCCTTAGTGGTAACAGCTTCCCTTCTGCCTCCGACCATGACAGGTTCTTCAGCCGGCAGAACCATTACTTCTGGTTGGATTGCAAGCCCGCAGTCCCAACCCTATGTTGCTCTCCTGCTTCAGGATAGGCCCCTCAGACAGCCTAGCAGCCAGATGTCCCCAGGATAGGCCTCAGGATTTCCTCCTAACAGCCCAGGGCAGAACAACACACATCCACCCAGACAGCCATCCAGGTGGCATAGAACACTGTTCACCCGACTCCACACAAACAAATAGGCTCTCCCAGCAGGCCAAGGGACCCAGGAAAATCCCTTCCCATTGGCTGAGACACCCCCTTCATTCCTATTCTGTCCTTGCAATAACTTTGTCTTATCTAATGTCACCAGATACCAGGCCACCTAGCGACAGAAGAGAGAAGTGCAGCAATTCTAAAGTTAGGGCGAAATCAATTGACCTCCTAACAATTGGCCAAGGCAAGCATCACTTGGCAAATAAATTTAATAGCAACCCTGCCTAAACATCAGGGTGCTTCATAGTCTTTATCAGAACAAGGGGCATATGCCTGCATCATTACTTGGATGACCTTCTCCTATTGTCCCAAGACAGAAGGCAGCTGAGCTCAGGTGTTTTTCAATGCTCCTCGAATTTGGCTGGCTGTTGAATATGGAAAAGAGCCACCTGGAGCCCACTCAGTCTCTTGTGTACCTCGGGTCTCAGTTCAATATAATCAAGGACCATTGCTTTGCTTCTGGATCCCGGTGCTCTGGAACAGATTACTCCTTGCCCTGTCTTCTTCCCACATGCAAGCCTCTCCGTGTCTGAAATTATCGGCACTATGGTGTCTACGGATCCGATGGTCATGTGGACGCTCTGAAGGATGCAGTCCATCCGAAAAGGGGTTTCTCCAGCAGTGAGAGCCAGGAAGCAGCATTCAGGTCATCTACATAACCTCAGTCATTAAAAGGGAGTCCCCTGGTGGCTACAATGAAGAAACGTACTCAATTTCAATTTCATTGCCCCCATTTCCTGGATCACAATCACATTCAATGCCAGCAATATGGAATGGGGGGCTTACTGCCTGTCAGGCATAGCTCAAGGCAGGTGGGGCTTTCACTTTCACAAGATTGTGTCGAACATTCTGTAGCTATGGGCATCCTTCTGCTCCCTACAGGCCTTTTACCATATGATGAAGGGAGCATCTAACACTGGCTAGATCAGTGTTTCTCAACTCCAGTCCTCATGGCGCCCCAACAGGTCATGATTTCAGGATTTTCTTTATTTTGCTCAGGTGATTTGATCAGTTACACTGCCTAAGTAATTACCACAGCCGTTTCATCTGAGGGAAATCCTGAAAACATGACCTTTTGGGGGCGCCTTGAGGACTGGAGTTGAGAAACACTAGGCTAGACAACACTACGGTGGTCACCTACTCAAAGAGACATGGCGGGACTCACAGCCTTTTCTCTATTACAAGTGGAGCCAACTATGTCCTGGGCTCAGAAAAATCTAGCCGACATCTCAGCAGCTTATGTCCTCAGAGTCCAGAATATTCTAGCAGACTTTCTTTCCAGAGTCCAATTGGACAACAATGAATGGTCTCTCCATGCGGAGGTTTTCAGATGTTTTTTTGTCCCTTTGTCCCTTGAGTCCCTTCCACTAGTATAGTTGTACTGACCTACCTGATTCCTACATATAGGAATATATATATACAGTGGCTTGCGAAAGTATTCTGCCCCCTTCAACTTTTCAACCTTTTGCCACATTTCAGGCTTCAAACATAAAGATATAAAATTTTAATTTTTTGTGACGAATCACCAACAAGTGGGACACAATTGTGAAGTGGAACGAAATCTATTGGATATTTTAAACTTTTTTAGCAAATAAAAAACTGAAAAGTGGTGCGTGCAAAATTATTCGGCCCCTTTACTTTCAGTGCAGCAAACTCACTCCAGAAGTTCAGCGAGGATCTCTGAATGATCCAATGTTGTCCTAAATGACTGATGGATTTGGATACAAAAAGATTTCCCAAGCTTTAAAAATCCCAAGGAGCACTGTGCAAGCGATCATTTTGAAATGGAAGGAGTATCAGACCACTGCAAATCTACCAAGACCTGGCTGTCCCTCTGAACTTTCAGCTCAGACAAGGAGAAGACTGATCAGAGATGCAGCCAAGAGGCCCATGATCACTCTGGATGAACTGCAGAGAACTACAGCTGAGGTGGGAGAGTCTGTCCATAGGACAACAATCAGTCGTACACTGCACAAATCTGGCCTTTATGGAAGAGTGGCAAGAAGAAAGCCATTTCTCAAAGATATCCATAAAAAGTCTCGTCTATCAGTCGTACACTGCACAAATCTGGCCTTTATGGAAGGAGTGGCAAGAAGAAAGCCATTTCTCAAAGATATCTATAAAAAGTCTCGTCTAAAGTTTGCCACAAGCCACCTGGGAGACACACCAAACATGTGGAAGAAGGTGCTCTGGTCCGATGAAACCAAAATCAAACTTTTTGGCCACAATGCAAAACGATATGTTTGGCGTAAAAGCAACACAGCTCATCACCCTCAACACACCATCCCCACTGTGAAACATGGTGGTGGCAGCATCATGGTTTGGGCCTGCTTTTCTTCAGCAGGGACAGTGAAGATTGTTAAAATTGAGGGGAAGATGGATGCAGCCAAATACAGGACCATTCTGGATGAAAACCTGTTGGAGTCTGCAAAAGACCTGAAACTGGGACGGAGATTTATCTTCCAACAAGACAATGATCCCAAACATACAGCAAAATCTACAAAGGAATGGTTCACAAATAAACGTATCCAGGTGTTAGAATGGCCAAGTCAAAGTCCAGACCTGAATCCAATCGAGAATCTGTGGAAAGAGCTGAAAACTGCTGTTCACAAACGCTCTCCATCCAACCTCACTGAGCTCGAGCTGTTTTGCAAGGAAGAATGGGCAAGAATTTCAGTCTCTCGATGTGCAAAACTGATAGAGACATACCCCAAGCGACTTGCAGCTGTAATCGCAGCAAAAGGTGGCTCTACAAAGTATTAACGCAAGGGGGCCAAATAATTTTGCACGCCCCACTTTTCATTTAAAAAAGTTAAGTTAAAAAAGTTTCAAAAATCCAATAGATTTCGTTCCACTTCACAATTGTGTCCCACTTGTTGGTGATTCTTCACAAAAAATAAAAATTTTATATCTTTATGTTTGAAGCCTGAAATGTGGCAAAAGGTTGAAAAGTTCAAGGGGGCCGAATACTTTCGCAAGGCACTGTGTGTATGTGTATATATATATATATATATATATATATATATATATATATATATATATTAGGAATATATATATTGGAAATATATAGATTACTTTGCAGGAAATATTTAACAAGTTAATACATGGGTGAATAGATGTATTCAGTATTTGGTGCCCCATAAAATTTGTCATATTTTCCTAAAACTGATCACATAAATAAAAGACAAATATTGACTGATCTGATTACCGGGACTGATGACTCTTACCTTTTCTCATGCTCTTTGCCATCTTTTTGCTTGGTCTTAGACCTACATCTGAATCCAAGGCATGTCACTGAACACCTAGACACAGAGATACATTGCGATTAATGGCTGCTATGTTGTCCAGAACGCATACCTCCCAACTGTCCCGGATTGACCAGGACCTTCCCGGAAATGGATCTATGTCCCGGGGTCTCGGCCAATCAATGTAATGTCCCGGAGCAGAGCCAAGTGCCAGAACAATTTCCACAACTTGGCTCCATTGAAATTATTGGCAGTGGCGCGCTGGCATGGGGCTTTTTGTCAGCCGGCGCTGCTCACGCCTCCCTGCATGGTGATCTCTATGTCAGCGCTGCTGCCTTCACCTCACCCTCTGGCACTCTGTGGACCCTGGGGCAGCCTGACCAATCAGGTGCTGCCGTAGGTGAACATGAAGACTGAGAATGGCAACAGGTCCAGGGAGCGGGACAGCACCCGGCCGAGGGCTCCAGGAGGCAGCGGGGATGAATAGCAACTAGGGCAGCCAGAACCGATTGCCTGGCCCCCGGAGCAGGGAAAAGAGTGCCGAAGACCTCCCAGCCCAGGACCGATCTGGACAGGCTGACAGGAGATTAGGACAGGTGGGCAGGAGGTGCAGCCAGAGACAGCAGGAGATCTGCACGAGCTCTGTGCACTGCATGGAAGGTACTGTGTCACACACACATACCTTCCCGCAAGAGGGACTGCAGACAGGGCTAGGATCTCTCCAACTTCCCCCTCCCCTTCCTTCCCCCCCTTCTCCCCCCTCCCCTCCCCTTCCTTTTTCCCCCCCTTCTCACCTCTCCCCCTCCCTATACACCCCTCTCCCCCACCCCACACACCCCTACCCCACACCCCACAACCCTGCACTCAGTAGACAGCACACTCCACAACCCTGCACTCAGTAGACAGCACACTCCGCAACCCTGCACTCAATCTACTGAGTGCAGGGTTGGGGAGTGCGCTGTCTACTGAGTGCAGGGTTTTACTGAGTGCAGGGTTGCGGGGTGCGCTATGTACTGAGTGCAGGATTGCGCTATGTACTGAGTGCAGGGTTGCGGGGTGCGCTATGTAATGAGTGCAGGGTTGCGGGGTGCGCTATGTACTGAGTGCAGGGTTGCGGGTTGCGCTATGTACTGAGTGCAGGGTTGCGCTATGTACTGAGTGCAGGGTTGCGGGGTGCGCTATGTAATGAGTGCAGGGTTGCGGGGTGCGCTATGTACTGAGTGCAGGGTTGCGGGGTGCGCTAAGTACTGAGAGCAGGGTTGCGGGGTGCGCTACATACTGAGTGCAGGGTTGCGGGGTGCACTATGTACTGAGTGCAGGGTTGCGGGGTGCGCTACATACCGAGTGCAGGGTTGCGTGGTGCGCTATATAAATAGTGCAGGGTTGCGCTGCGTACTGAGAGCAGGGTTACGGGGTGCGCTACGTACTGAGTGCAGGGTTGCGGGGTGCGCTACATACTGAGTGCAGGGTTGCGGGGTGCGCTACATACTGAATGCAGGGTTGCGGGGTGCGATACATACTGAATGCAAGGTTGCGTGGGGGGGGCACCTGGCACACCCCCTGCGCATGCCTATGCTGAGGATTCATTTCCTGCTGCAGACCTTAATCTTCGTGGACCTTTTATTTATTCATAATGGTATTTCCAAAACTAAAAACCATATGATATTAAATGTATTTTTATATACCAGTACCTGAATCTGACCTGGTATTATCCTCCTGCAGGAGTAGCTAATCTGTTAATGTGCTGACAAGGAGCATGCTGATAGGGGGAGAGAGCAGAGTGACAGAGACATGGGCTCATCACTGCTGCTTCTCCGTTCACTGTCCAGCGAAGGTATTTTTTATATGAAAAAGTGTGCGTGCGTGCGTCCTGCTGCTATCAATCTATTCAATGAATGGGCTCGTTCCCGTCGCTGGAACGATCAAGCTCAGGTAAGTAAAGGGGGACTGTGAGGGTTTACAATTCCTTTAACCACTTCCCTACCGGGCCAATTCTGCCACTTCTCATGTACATGTAAAAATCTAAATTTTTCATTATTTTCTAGAAAATTACTTACATTATGTATATATATATATATATATATATATATACACACACACACACACACACACACACACACACACACACATACACACACATACATATACATACAGTGTGTATGTGTATGATAGATTTATATATATATATATATATATATATATATATATAATTTTAGCGGAGGCCCTATAAATGATGGGTGTTTACATTTTTTGTGTCGCACGGTATTTGCACAGCGTTTTTTTTTCAAACGCAATTTTTTCTAAAAAATACACAGATTTTTATTGCACACAAACACAATAAGTTAACCCAATTTTTTGTAAAATATTAGAGATGATGTTATGCTGAGTAAACAGATACTGAACATGTCACACTTTTATGGTTGAACGGGATGGACTTGTGTCTTTTTTCAGCCTAGCTAAGTGTGTAACTTTAAAATTGCATACGCCCTTGGAGTGGCGCCAAACTACAGTACTTCCTCTGTACTTTCTCCTTTTATGGTAATTTTTCCACAGGCAATGTTTTAAACATCTTTACAGGTTACAGAGGAGGTCTGGTGCTGGAATTATTGTTCTCGCGCTGACGTTTGCGACGACACCTCACATGTGTGGTGCGATCACCGTTTACACGTGCATATGGGACTTATGTATGCGTTTGCATTTGCACATTTCATTTTTATTATTTATTTGGTCTCAAACTTTTTTTTTTACACTGTCTCAAATTTTTTTTGTGTTTTTTTTTTTTTTACGTTTTTGCTATCACAAGGAGGGAACAACAACATTCCTTGTGACAGCATGGGCTGTGACAGTTGTTCTTTATGGACTCCTATTATGCCGCGTACACACGACCGGACTTTCCAGCAGACTGGGTTCGATTGTTTTTCCGACGGACTTTCGGCGGACTTCCAACGGACTTTCCGAATGAACGGACTTGTCTACACACAATCACACCA
Source organism: Lithobates sylvaticus (assembly GCA_028564925.1). NCBI lineage: Eukaryota > Metazoa > Chordata > Amphibia > Anura > Ranidae > Lithobates > Lithobates sylvaticus. The sequence goes on from CM053038.1 coordinate 3,386,263, forward strand.
AAGTCCGACGTGATGACGTACGACCGGACTAGAATAAGGAAGTTCATAGCCAGCAGCCAATAGCTGCCCCTAGCGTCGTTTTTCGTCCGTCGGACCAGCACACAGACGAGCGGATTTCTCGCTAGGAACTGGGTCCGGCGGAGTTACGGCGGGAAAATTTAAGACATGTTCTATTTCTAAAGTCCATCTGATTTTTGGACAGTCCGATGTAGCCCACGCATCGAATTGTCCGGCGGATTCGTTCCGTCTGACCTTTGCTGTCGAAATGTCTGGTGTAAAGTGTAAAGCTGGATACACACTATACAACTTTTGTTGTTCAATTTCCTTTAGATTTACCTGCAGCTATGTAGCGCAAGGGCCGGCTTGATTGCATACACATTGAAAGTCTTTAGGTCTGACCTCGTATTACCGTATTTATCGGCGTATAACACGCACCGGCGTATAACACGCACCCCAAGTTTAGGAGGGCATTTTAAGGAAAAAAAGTTTTAGGAGGGAAGTTTAGGGGAAAAAAAAAAACTTACATTTAAGCGTCATTTGCAGCTTGCCCAGCGTCATTGCAGCTTTCCCAGTGTCATTGCAGCTTGCCCAGTGTCATTGCAGCCTTGCCCAGCGTCATTGCAGCTTTCCCAGTGTCATTGCAGCTTGCCCAGTGTCATTGCAGCCTTGCCCAGCGTCATTGAAGCTTGCCCAGCGTCATTTGCAGCCTTGCCCAGCGTCATTGCAGCCTTGCCCAGCGTCATTTGCAGCCTTGCCCAGTGTCATTGCAGCTTGCCCAGTGTCATTGCAGCTTGCCCAGCGTCATTGCAGCTTGCCCAAGGTCATTGTAGCTTGCCCAGCGTCATTTGCAGCCTTGCCCAGCATCATTTGCAGCCTTGCCAGCGTCATTTGCAGCCTTTCCCAGTGTCATTGTAGCTTGCCAGCGTCATTTTCAGTCTTGTCCGGGTTTAAATTTCCCACCGCCGAGACGCTCTGTCGCTCGCCGCCGAAAAAGACCGAAGCGCGGCCGAAAAAGACTGAAGCGCCCCCGGAAAAAGCCGAGCCGACCGTTCGGCTCCGCTCGCTCCGGAAACAGCAGGGAGGCGGGACTACGAGCGGAGCCGAACAGTCGGCTCGGTCTTTTCCGGCCCCGCTTCTGTTTTTTTCGGCCGCGATTCGGTCTTTTAGGGCGGCGTTTGCCATTTTTGGCACTTTTTTGGGGGGTATCGGCGTATAAAACGCACCCACGACTTTCCCCCGATTTTAAGGGGGAAAAGGTGCGTGTTATACGCCGATAAATACGGTATATGGTTTTGGTAAATCTGAAGGAAAAAATCTACAGAAATTGTATAGTGTGTATCCAGCTGAAGTTCTACTTTTGAAAAAAAAAAAACACCCCCCAGTCGCCCTGCACTTACCTCCATGGAGGATTGGCTTTCACTGCCTAAGTAGCTGGTGCAGCAGATCGGAGTACATTATGATTATTGTTCCACCCCTAGATAAAGGAGAATTGAATCTCATCCCGTGTGGAGGGACAAGCCCAGATTTACAGGAAAGGAGAACCTTCCTGTATTACTGGATCTATTGCAGGTTTTTGCACATCTTCCATCTCATGCTCCGGTAGAGTTCTGTAGATGTGTGATGGGTGGAACGCTCCATACACACTATACAATTTTCTGTAGATTTACCAAAAAAACATATAATACGAGGTCAGACCTAAACACTTTCAATGTGTATGCAATCAGGCCGGTCCTTGCACTACATACCCTGTTTCCCCGAAAATAAGACCTAGCGTGATTGTCGGTAATGACTGCAATATAAGCCCTACCCCCCAAATAAGCCCTACCCTGTTTCCCCAAAAAGAAGCCCTACCCTGAATAAAAGACCTACAAGGACTTTAACTAGGGCTTATTTGGGGGGTAGGGCTTATATTGCAGCCATCACCGACAATCATAAATAAAAAGAGAGTACTCAGCGCTGTCAGAACAACAGATAAAAGTAAAACGAAGATGCTTGCTGCAACTTAGGTTAATTCAAAAAATACCTCATAAGCATAAAACAATAAAATAGTGCAGCGCAAACATAAATGAAATAAAATATAAAATGTACCACAGGAATAAAATAAGTCCAGAAGGCAATCAGTCTCAGTATAAAGTGCTAGTGCAAAATAGCAGCTTCCTAATTACGGTGACACACTCCAAGGAGAGATCTGTGATAGTGATCAGTTCAGGAAACAAATCCAAGTCAATCACAATGAAAGGTGCTAGTGCTAGTGCAAATTAGCAGCTACTGGTGACAAATGGTGACACAATCCAGAGAAATTTCTGTGGTGGTGGTCCCTTTATATAGAGTAATGATGGCCCCTCACCTCCCTGCTTCGACCTGCAATAGGTCACAAAGCAGTATGCAGCTAAGTCAGACTCTGGTCTCCAACCGTCAGGAATCGATCATAGACGCTACCAACCAGGCCCACAATGGTATCCAGCATACATAAGATGAAAAAGAAGGGGACAACCTAGTGCTCTCTGTATTGATTTATAGATTTATTGCACATGCAAAAAAACATAGGAAAAGACACTCACATTAGCCTGCACTCAGTCCCGAGTGCAGGCGTTGAAGGTAATGAGATCCAAAATGGCCGCGGGTGGCGTCACTCGTGCTCCCTGTCCCTCGTACGCGTTACGTCCGAAAGGACTTCCTCAGCGTGGGGCAGATCTCTCCTTGGAGTGTGTCACCGTAATTAGGAAGCTGCTATTTTGCACTAGCACTTTATACTGAGACTGATTGCCTTCTGGACTTATTTTATTCCTGTGGTACATTTTATATTTTATTTCATTTATGTTTGCGCTGCACTATTTTATTGTTTTATCACCGACAATCACACTAGGTCTTATTTTCGGGGAAACAGGGTAGTTGAAGGTAAATCTAAAAGAAATTGAACAACAAAAGTTGTATAGTGTGTATCCAGCTTTAGACTCCATTCACACCAATGCGTTTTTTCGTGCTTTTTTTTTTAGGAGGACATTTTTTTTTTAACCACTTGCTTACTGTGCACTTAAACACCCTTCCTGCCCAGACCAATTTTCATCTTTCAGCGCTCTCGCACTCTCAGTGACAATTGCGCGGTCATGCAATGCTGTAACCAAATTAATTTTTTATCATTTTGTTCGCACAAATAGAGCTTTAGTTTGGTGGTATTTATTCGCGACTCCGTTTTTTATTTTTTGCGATATAAGTGAAAACATAGCGGAAATTTTGAAAAAAAACAATATTTTCTCCTTTCTTTTTTAAAAGAAATCCAATAAAATAAAATTTTGTCATAAATTTAAGCCAAAATGTATTCTGCTACATGTTTTTAGTAAAAAAAATTCCGTTAAGTGTATAATAATTGGTTTGCGTGATCACGGACATATGTACGCAAATGATCATGTAACAGGGGTGTGCAGGTGATCACGGACATATGTGTGCAGATAATCATTGGCACATGTTATTTTACTGGGACATATGTGAGGGACATGTGTTTTTATTATTTGGGGACATGTGTGTTGGGGACATGTGTGTTGGGGACATGTGTGTTTTACTGTGGGGACACTAGACAGGTGATCAGTGAGTAAAAGCTGTAAAAAAAACAGCTAATACTCACTGATCACCAGCCGGCTGCAGCGATCCGCTCTCCTCTCCTCACCGACGACTTCCGTGTGAGGAGAGGAGGGCCGATTGCCTAGCAACCGGCTGTTTGTTTACATCACACGACGGCTGTGATTCGACATGGCCGTCATGTGATCAGGAGGGCCAATCACCGAGCCCTCCTGCCGATCCGAGATGCGCCGTGTCCGGGTGACACGGCCGCATCGGGATCGCGCCGCTGCGCGGGCACGCGCGCGCGCGATCCCTCTACTTCTGAAGGACGTTCCGGAACGTCCATTCAGAAGTAGACGGCTCCCACCCGGCCGTATATGTACATTGGCCGGGTGGGAAGTGGTTAACATGGGTTCCTATGGAACACGTTCACATCAATGCATTTTTGTGCCTCTGCATTTTTTTTGAAAGGGTCCGGGACTTTTTTAACCGCTTGCCGACCGGCTCACAACGATATACTGCGGCAAAAGGACACATACAGGCATATTAACGTACCTGTACGTTACCCTTTTAAGAAGCGGCTTGCGGGCACACGCGCCCGCCACGAGCTCTGTGAGTGTGATCGCGGGTCTCGCGGACTTAATGTCCGTGGGGATACCCGCGATCGCCTCACAGAGAGGAAGAACGGGGAAATGCCGATGTAAACAAGCATTTCCCCTTTCTGCTAGTGACAGGACACTGATCACCGCTCCCTGTGATCGGGAGCGGTGATTAGTGTCGTGTCACGCGTAGCCCCCCCCCACCGTTAGAATCACTCCCTAGGACACACTTAACCCCTACAGCACCCCCTAGTGGTTAAAACCATTCAATGTCAGTCACATTTACACAGTAATTAGTGCATTTTTAATAGCACCGATCGCTGTATAAATGTCCCAAAATAGCGTCAAAAGTGTCCGATGTGCCCCCCATAATGTCGCAGTCACAATAAAAATTGCTGATCGCCGCCATTACTAGAAAAAAAATGTATTAATAAAAATGCCATAAAACTATCCCCTATTTTGTAGACGCTATAAATTTAGCGCAAACCAATCAATAAACACTTATTGCGATTTTTTTTTTTTTACCAAAAATATGTAGAAGAATACTAATCGGCCTAAACTGAGAATTTTTTTTTAATATATATTTTTTGGGGATATTTATTATAGCAAAAAGTAAAAAACTATTGCATTTTTTCAAAATTTTCGCTATTTTTTTGTTTATAGCGCAAAAAATTAAAACTGTAGAGGTCAAATACCGCCAAAAGAAAGCTCTATTTGTGGGGGAAAAAAGGACGTCAATTTTGATTGGGAGCCACGTCGCAATTGTCAAATAAAGCGATGCAGTGCCGAATCGCAAAAAGTGCTCTGGTCTTTGGCCAGCTAAATGGTCCGGGGCTGAAGTGGTTAAACGCAAAACTGTGCTTTTTTTTTGGTTCAATAGATTTCAATGGGGAAGCTGCAGAAAAGTGTGTTTTTAAAATAACACCCATGTTCTCTGTCTTACCACGGGCCCCACCTCAGCTCCGGGCACAGACAATTATACTAGCCCATGTGCTCCAGCTTACATACCCTCACATCCTGCCAATAAGTAAGTATTCTAGGACAGTGTTTCCCCACTCCAGTCCTCAAGGCGCCACAACAGGTCATGTTTTCAGGATTTCCCTCAGATGACAGGGCTGTGGTAATTACTAAGGCAGTGAAACTGATCAAATCACCTGATAAGGGAAAAGCCTGAAAACATGACCTGTTGGGGCGCCTTAAGGACTGATCTAGGAGATAGATTTATTCATCTCCACGTCACTATTTCCCATTTTTGGGTTTCATGTTTAGACTTTATGTGATATGCCTTTTTGCAGATCTAATGTATCATGGACGAAACGCGTTGGGCTTATACAGATGCGTCATGTTTTACTTTCAGGACCAAACCTTGGGTTTTAAAGATTCCATCTCGTGGAGGATCACCTTTTTAACAATGCCAAATATAAGTCGATATTTACATGTTTGCGGTTTGCAACATGCTTTTTGCGTGTTTACTATACTTATATGTACTCAATGCTGCATGCTACTGCTGTGTGTTTTAGACAATAAACACATCCATATTACATTGTTCTATTTAAATATATAAAAAAAAGTGCAGCGCTGATATTGCAAAAAACCAATGCGAATAAAAGTATGATGTTAACCACTTCAATACCGGGGGGCACTTAGACACCTTCCTGCCCAGACCAATGTTCACCTTTCAGCGCTGTCGCACTTTGAATGACAATTGCGCGGTCATACAACACTGTAACCAAACAGAATTTTTATCATTTTGTTCCCACAAATAGAGCTTTCTTTTGGTGGCATTTGATCACCTCTGTGATTTTTATTTTTTGCGCAACAAATAAAAAGACAGAAAATTAAAAAAAAAAAACAAGTTTTCTTTGTTTCTGTTAAAATTTTTAGTAAATTTTTTGTAAACGTTTTCTTCTTCAATGACGGGCACTGATATGGCTGCACTGATGGGCACTGATAAGGCGGCACTGATGGGCACCAATGAGGTGGTACTGATGTGGTGGCACTGACAGCCACTGATAGGTGGCACTGATATGCAGCACTGATGGGCACTCATAGGCGGCACTCATGGGTGGCACTGATGGGCACTTATGGGTGGCACGGATAGGTGCATGGATGGGTACTGATGGGCATTGATAGGTGACACTGATGGGCACTTATGGGTGGCACAGATAGGTGGCATGGATGGGCACTGATAGGTGGGCACTGCTGGGTGGCACTGATGACACTTATGGGTGGCATTGCTGGGCATTACTGGCATTATTGGTACATGATGGTGCCAGTCAGTGCTCATTTGTGGGCACTGACTGGCACAGATTGGGCATCATTTGCACATGTGGATGGCCAGGGGGTACATACCTGGCCATCCACATGTTGCACACTTCCCTGGTGGTCCTAGTGGAGTCTCTGGTGGTCCAGTGTGGGCATCTGAGGGGGGCTGCGCTGATAAACAATCAGCGAAGACCCCCCCTGTCAGGAGAGCCGCCGATCGGCTCTCCTCTACTAGCGTCTGTCAGACCCGAGTGAGAAAAAGCCGATCACCGGCTTTTCCTGTTGACATCATGATCAGCCGTGATTGGTCACGGCTGATCACGCGGTAAAGAGCCTCTGCCGGATGCTCTTTACCGAGATCAGTGTAGCCGTGTGTCAGACTGACACACCACACCACCGATCGCCGCGATGCGCGCCCCCACGGGCGTGCAGCGGCATGTTATCCTGAAGGACGTCATATGATGCCCAGTCAGGATAATGAAACCACTTCCCGGACGTCATTCTGCTATAGGCCGGGCGGGAAGTGGTTAAACATAAACAAATCGATGTGATAAACTCAAACACTAGTGAAATGTGAATCCACCAAAAAAATTTAGTGTACCACAAACACAGTTCAAACTATAAAATTGCAAATAAAGTCCAAATAAAAGTACGATCCAGCAAACATGTATGGAAATCCAACCACAGGTGTGACCCTTGGGAATGGGAAGATAGTCAGAAACATCACCACCATAGATGGGAGGAGGCTTACCAGATCGTGCTGACTTGGCGAGGCTTATACCGCCCAAGTCTAAAAGGCTGGTTAGGTTAAATAAAGCAAATAAGGATCGCAGGTTCTGGGTCCGCGTCAGTGGATCAGCGTCAGGCCATCAATGGGGTGTTGCATATGGGCCCCAAAACATCATGTGGAGGGTAGAAGCTTGGTACCACGTAAGTTATGTCATTAAAAAAGCTGGCATAGTGTGATACCGTTTAAAAAGTAGTATTTAATGTAAAAATAAAATGAACACTCAGGTGACGACTGTGTAGTCGAAACACAAGATGAAACTAGAAGAGGAGGACATGGCATGGGGGAGGGGGGATGTGACTGGAGGAGGACATGGGGTGTAGTTAATAGGATTGGAGGAGGGGGACATGGGATGGAGGTGATGGGACTCAAGGAGGACATGAGACTGGAGGATGAG
>CM053038.1:3394309-3549005 GCA_028564925.1 Lithobates sylvaticus
TCTGCTGAGAAAGAGACAGTCGTCCCTCACTAATCCCCTTCCCAAGGCTGGCTCTAATGTTAGCTCTGCTTTTGAGTTTGTTATCTCTGTAACTTTGTGTAACAAGGTCCTGGACCTCCAAAGGCCTAATGGTGACCTCCAGAGTCAGGGATAGCTGACATCCGTCTTTGTAGAGTGGGTTACAAGGCAGGGTGGGTGTAATGCAAGATGGAGTGATGGGCGCCAGACACTTTTTGAATGCAAAAGAGATTTATTGTCTCTTAACAGAACTGTGGGAGAGCGGTTTAGGGCCAGGACACCCTTAAATGAATGCAATGATAATTGGCAGACTCCGAGACTTCTATAGGTAGATAGGTATATAGTGGAAGGCCTCCAGACGGATACCACTTCTGTATAGGTAGGACCACTGTCTCCTATGGCAACAATCTTGTAACAGTCATTAACGGTATTTTACTTAACTATTGCTAACACAGCTAGTTCTCTTCACACTCTACAGTATCTCACTGTAGATCTTCACTCACTGAGCTCCCAGTCTCTCATTAGACTCTCAGATCCAATCGCCACTGGGTCCCTTGAGCCGTTCCACTTCCATAACTCAGTATCTTCCACAAGCGTCACCCCTGCTGGGTCCCTGGCTTGGCGCTCACAGATACGCTTCAAGCGTCACCCCTGCTGACAAGCTAGGTCCCTGGCTTGGCATATACTGATGCTCCTCAAGCATCACCTTGCTGTCCTGCTGGGTCCCTGGCTTGGCACTTGCTGAAGTTTTCCCACTTCTTCTCTTGAGTTGTTGAGAAGACTGCTCTGGTACTGGCCCAGCTTACTCATAGGGGGCCCCCGATAACAAGGTGGATGGCCCCCCTTCCCCTCTACCTCTGACCTCAACTGGTTCCCCGTCCAGCTGAACCTTTACTCTTGGTTGGACTCCAATCCTGCAGTCCAAACCCTGCACTGCTTCTCTTGCTTCTGGATAGGCCCTCAGACAGCCTAGCAGCCAGATGCCCCCGGGATATGCTTAAGGATTCCGGACGTGCAGCCCGGGGAAGCATAACACATGTCCACCCAGACAGCCTTCCAGGTGGCACAGAGCCCCCGATCACCTGACTCCACCCAAATAAATAGGGGTTTAACGAAACCCCTGCCCATTGGCTGTGACACCCCATCCATTTATAACCTGACCTTGTTAAGCCCTTGTCTATCTAATGTCACCAGCATAACGCCACTTAGCGACAGAAGAGAGAAGGTGCAGCAAGTCCAGAACTAGAGAGGAATCAGTGGATCTACGAACAATTAACCAGGACAACTACCGCCTGGCAAACTAAATTTATTAGCAACCCTGATTAAACACCATTTGTTTCTCTCCCTCTGTCTCTCTGATCCCTCTGCCCAGCCTGTATATTTTATATCTCATCTTGATTTTTATTTATTAACTCAGTTTTGTCTTTTAGATTTAGCAGGAGTTTTGTTAGTTACGTTGTATTTGTGTCTAATGATTTATAATGATTTTATTGTATTTTTAGCAAAATATAGCTTTAGAATTTTCTTTGGGGGGGTCTGTCAGATAGTCTCTATGGGGCCCGGGATTTCTATCAGCAGCCCTGTTCACCTTACTTAAGCAATCTGTGAATTAAGAGATTTATAACTGTTACACGTTTTCTTTTGGCTGTAAATAAATGATTTTATTTTATAAAACATGTTTGGAATTTATTTCGACCCATTCACAAAAGAAGGTTCAAGAAGAAGAGTTTTATGTTAAAAGTTTTCTTAATGGAACATGGCAAATAAGTTACATCATACAGTCTTTTCTAAGGCTTCTACGTGGTGGTGGTTGGATTCCTCTTACTGGAATGGTTAGGGATAACCAATCAGAAGAAAGCGCAGGGATTTTTACTGTAGTACACCCTGAGCTTCCTCCATCCTGACATGTGATCAGAGAAGGACAGCGCTGTCAGGGGGCTCCAAAGGAGGTCAGGTGAGTACATGTAGGTGAACAGGCTAGGGGAAGACTAAAGCCTCTTACACGCGATCAGATTTTCCGATGGTAATTGTGTGATGACAGGCTGTTGGCAGAAAACCCGACTGTTTGTACGCTCCATCGGACAATTGTTGTCGGATTTTCCGCGGAAAAATGTCTGTTGTCGGATTTTCTGAGCCTGTGTACACAAGTCCGTCAGACAAAAATCCAAAGTACAAACATGCATGCTCGGAAGCAAGGACAAGCCAGAAGCGGTTGGTCTTGTAAACTAGCGTTCGTAATGGAGAATTAACATTCGTGACGCGGCAAATTATGAAATGTCGAAATGCAGTGCACAATTCTCTTCTTCTTTAATGGGATAATAATGAAGCTGCTTCGCTGGTGATACTGATGGAGTTGTTGCAAACTAGTTTTCAAAGGCTTTTTTTTCTAGTGATATCAAGAATAAAATTATTATGCTTTTTATTTTATTTTTTTGGGCAAGTTACCAAACACCATTATCCCGTAGTTTTTAAGATCAAAGATACAACTATGTTGGTGTCTCTTGTCAATTTTACATTGTATTTTTTTTAAATGTAACTGCCGACTCCCAAACTGTAATTTGAAGTAAAACACACAGCCAAGTATTATTCTACACAATTTTTTTATTGTGCATTAAAAAATTAAAACAAATACAATTAGGCATGTTATCTGCCAATAGAACTTAACCAAAAAAATGCATTCTATGCATCCAAAAATATAGAACATATAACAAATCAAATTATTATTATTCAACCAAAAAATAAAATAAAAGCCTCATGCATGTGTCCTGCTTCTTAATATAGGGGGTCAACAATGCCAAGAGTTGGTGAAAGCAGGGGTCTGTCATCCGGAGGTAATTCCGAAAATCATCCGGATTATTCTCCTGGAGCTCCCACAGCAAAGGCATATGACATAATTGGTCACCATTAATAAAGCAACCAATTTTTGGTCCAAGAACTCCTCCTACTCCTGATCATGAACTGGACTTTGGGTCAAAGCAATAACTCCAAGGCCAATAATAAATACCACGTTATCTCCTCCGATTCCGCAACATGGCTAGTTGACGAACGGCCCTTTCAGAAACAAACTGAAAAGTGCAATATGAAAAGCGCAAAATGAAAAGCGCAAAATGAAAAGCGCGAATCAGCACTCACCAAACTTCTACTAACAAAACATTTGCAGAAGGAACCCAAAGGGTGGCGCTAAAGAGCTGAAAAAACACATAGTACACCACTACGTTCATGTTTGTTGGCCGAAAATTCCTTGCCATTTGCATGCAAGACAAAATCCAGGCACACACCTTCGGACAAAAGTCCAAGGTTTTGTCGGCGGAAAATCCGATCGTGTGTACGAGGCTTTAGAATTGGTATGCTGCAATATAATAATTGTTTGTTTGTTTAGGTTCAATACTGCTTTAAAAATGTAATATATATAAAAAAATGTAAAAAAAAGCTCCCCCACAGTGAGCCGTGGGCAAAGCAGAAGTGGTCACCGAGATTACACATTCGGGAGTGTAAAAAATGAAGGAAATAAAGTGGGATTCTTGAGAAAAATTATAAGATCAAATGCGAAACAGATATTTTTAGGTTATTTTGCTCTAAAAAAAAAATAACATATATTATTTTTTAATGTATTTTTTTTTTTTTAGAAATGAATGACTGAATTAATTTAGTCAGGAAGAAAAAAAAATATTAAAACAAAAATCCATTTCTGGTTAGGAAAGTATAGAAATATAACAGAACAATATTTAGTATTCTTACTTTTAGCCAGCAGATTTTTTTGTCTCCTTAGCTGTTGCAGCAAAAAAAAGCTTGCTAGTCACAGATCTCAGTGGTCAGATCTGACATTTACACAAACGAATGAGCAGTGACGCTTCCTTCTTCTATCCGAAGCTTCATATTGACAAAGCATGTGTCAAATCAGGCAGCTGCTGCAGTGCTATCTCTTTGGGTTACCCGTTGTCCTTTGGGAATCCTTTACCATCTCTGTCCTCAGCCCCCCTTCACACCGTGACCCCCTTTACAGTGCAGTCCCCTTTATATTACAGTGTCGGCCATTGATGCCATCCTATCAGCAGGGCAGGGGGCAGAAGAGTTCCTTCCGGCCCCTGCCCTGCTGATAGGATGACATTGACGGCCGGGCGGGCGGAGGAGCCAGGAGAGGACACATGGGCATGGTCACAAAGCAGGAGGTGAGCGATCTGCTGGTGCAGCCCGGTCATCAACACGCCACTGACCGGCACCGGCCCACTGCCCTATGGGATTAAGTATATGTAGTATTTTTTTTCCATGTTGATGTTTCTTACCACTCCTGAGTTTTGTAACTGAGCTGGTTTTAGTCCCATGAAGGAACGACTAGGCTGTACAATGGATCTAGACAGCCCTTAATGTTTTTACCACAACTGCTTGGACTTTGAAGAAAGGGGTACACCCCAAAAGCTTGTCCTGAAAATATGGATGCTGGTAATGCAAATAAAAAAAGTATCATACACAGTACTCTGTTTAAGATCCATTTAGAATCTTGTTCTGTTTCCATTTGTAGCACCATGATGTTTAGGCAGGGTTGCTCTTAAATTTATTTGCCAAGTGATAGTTGCCTTGGCTAAATGTCAGGAGGTCAATTGATTTCACCCTCATTATGTAATTGCTGCACTTCTCTCTTCTGCCGCTAGGTGACCGGGTATCTGGTGACATTAGATAAGACAAGGGCATTGCAAGGACAGATTAGGAATGAATGGGTGTCTCAGCCAATGGGCGGGGATTTTCTTGAGTCCTTTGACCTGCTGGGAGAACCTATTTATTTGGGTGGAGTCAGGTGATCGGGGTTCTGTGTCACCTGCATGGCTGGTCATGTGCTGTGTACATGTGCTGAATTTCCCCCGGCTGCTAGGCCAGAAACCTAAGGCCTACCCCGGGCACATCTGGCTGCTAGGCTGTCTGAGGGCCTATCCAGAAGCAAGAAGCAGACAGAGTAGGGTGGTGACTGCGGGCTTGAAGTCCAACCAGAAGTAACGGTTCTGCCGGCCAGAGAACCTGTGGTGGTCGGAGGTAGAGGGGAAGCTGTCGCCACTAAGGGACCTTCCACCTTGTTACCGGGGACCACAGTGAGTAGCTGGAGGAAGTACCAGAGCAGCATTTTCACCAGCCGGGGACAGGGAAGAAGTGGGAAAACTTCAGCAAGTGTCAAGCCAGGGACCCAGCCAGTGGAGGTGATGCTTGCAGAGCATTATTGTGTGCCAAGCCAGGGACCGAGCAGGCCAGTGGGGCGATGCTTGAGGAGTATCTGAGTGCCAAGCTAGGGACCCAGCAGGGACGCGGGGGTGATGCTTGCGAAAGATACTGAGTGAGAGCTCAGGGGACCCAGTGGCAAGTGGATCAATAAGTCTACGTGAAAGACTAGGAGCTCAGCAGAGTGAAGTTCTACAGTAGGAGATTGTAGAAGAAGTGAAGGAGTTCATTGCAACCTTTGTAGGAAACTGTTACAAGATTGTTGCCATAATGCCGCGTACACACGATTGGACTTTCCGGCAGAAAAAGTCAGACGGAACCTTTTCATCGGATATTCTGATCGTGTGTGGGCCTCATCTGACTTTTTTTTTTGAAAATTCTGATGGACCTAGAAATAGAACATGTTTTAAATATTTCCGACTAAACCAATTCCTATCAGGAAAACCGCTCGTCTGTATGCTTTTCCGACGGACAAAAAACGACGCATGCTCTGAAGCAAGTATGAGACGGCAGCTATTGGCTACTGGCTATTGAAATTCCTTTTTCCAGTCCCGTCATACCTGTTGTACGTCACCGCCTGTGTAGGCAAGACAGTTTCAGTGGAACTCCGTCGGAACTCCGTCGGAACTCCGTCGGAACTCCGTCGGAACTCCGTCTGAAAAACCTTCAGAGTTTATTCCGACGGGAAAACCGGTCATGTGTACGCGGCATAAGAGACATCGGTCCTACTCATGCAGATGTGGTGTCTTGCTGGATGCCTTTCCCTGCACGGCTGTCTACCTATAGAAGTCTCGGAGTCTGCCAATTACCGTTGCATCTACTTAAGGGTGTCCTGGCTCCAACCCCAAGTCCCACAGTTCTGCTTAACTTGTAGCGGACCGCCCACTGTCAAATGACGGCGGAGCGGTGCAGCTCTTGTGGCGGCTCACTTTTTGGCCACTAGGGGGCACGCGCGCGCGGCGGGAGGCGCGTGCCCGCCGCGTAGCTGGGGACCGCGCGTGCCCGGCGCCGCGATGTCCGCCAGGCACCCGCGATTGCCCGGTAACTGAGCAGGACGTGGATCTGTGTGTGTAAACACTCAGATCCACGTCCTGTCAGAGGAGAGGAGACCGATGGTGTGTCCCTTGTACATAGGGACACAGATCGGTCCCCTCCCCCAGTCAGTCCCCTCCCCCCACAGTTAGAATCACTTACATAGGGAACATATTAACCCCTGCAGTGCCCCCTAGTGTTAACCCCTTCCCTGCCAGTCACATTTATACAGTAATCAATGCATTTTTATAGCACGGATCGCTGTATAAATGTGAATGGTCCCAAAAATGTGTCAAAAGTGTCCGATATGTCCGCCGCAATGTCGCAGTCACGATAAAAATCGCAAATCGCCGCCATTACTAGTAAAAAAAAAATAATAATAAAATGCTATAAATCTATCCCCTATTTTGTAGACGCTGTAACTTTTGCGCAAACCAATCAATAGACGCTTATTGCGATTTTTTTTTACCAAAAATATGTAGAAGAATACGTATCGGCCTAAACTGAGGAAAAAATTTGTTTAAAAAAAAAAAATTTGGTTATTTATTATAATAAAAAGTAAAAAATATTGTGTTTTTTCAAACTTGTCCCTCTTAATTTGTTTATAGCGCAAGAAATAAAAACCGCAGAGGTGATCAAATACCACCAAAATAAAGCTCTATTTATGGGGAAAAAATGATAACAATTTTATTTGGGTATATTGTTGCATGACCGCGCTATGGTCATTCAAAGTGCGATAGCGCTGAAAGCTGAAAAATGGCTTGGTCAGGAAGGGGGTGTTCGTACCTGGTAGGCAAGTGGTTAAGAGACAATAAATCTCTTTGCAATCAAGAAGTGTCTAGCGCCCATCAATCCACCTTACATTACACCCACCATGCTTTGTAACCCACTCTACACAGAAGGATGTCGGCTGTCTCTAACTCTGGAGGTCACCATTAGGCCTAAAAGGGCCCGGCACCTCGCTGCACATTTATTAGCCATGGATTATAATTAGGGATAATAAGGCCTGAGCATAAGTTTGGGCCAAACTTTGGTTATGCGGATGTTTGGCGAACAGCAAACATTACGCAGTGTTCATGGCAAATTCAAAAGCCGCGGAACCCCGTTAAAGTCTATGTGACAATAACATGAAAAACCAAAAGTGCTCATTTTAAAGGCTTATATGCAAGTTATTGTCATAAAAAGTGTTTGGGGACCTGGGTCCTGCCCCAGAGGACATGAATCAATGAAAAAAAAGTTTTAAAAACCAAAGTTTTTTCGGTAGCAGTGATTTTAATAATGCTTAAAGTGAAACAATAAAAATGAAATATTCCTTTAAATATTGTGCCTGGGGGGTGTCTATAGTATGCCTGTAAAGTGGCGCAGTTTTCCCGTGTTTAGAACAGTACCGCAGCAAAATTACTTTTCTAAAGGAAAAAAAGTTATTTAAAACTGATCGCCGCTGTAATGAATTGTCGGGTCTCGGCAATATAGATAAAACTCATTGAAAAAAAAAGCATGGGATCCCCCCCAAGTCCATTCACAGGCCCTTGTATGGTATTGTCTGGTATGAATATTAAGAGGAACCCCAAACCCATTTTTTTTTTAAATTGTGTGGGGGTCCCCCCAAAATCCATACCAGGCCCTTTTTAGTTTTTTTTTGGTGTTCGTCCAAATTTTTTGCCTGTTCGCAAGTTCTGGTGCGAACCGAACCGGGGGGGGGGGGGGGGGGGTGTTCGGCTCATCCGTAATTATAATCCATGCTTGCATATGATTAATTGATTTAACCACTTGAAGACCAAGCCTCTTCTGGAACTTTTTGTTTATAAGTTCAAACTAGTATTTTGCTAGAAAATTACTTAGAACCGAAGCATTATATATATATATATATATATATATATATATATATATAAAATAATATATATATATATATATATAAAAATAATATATATATATATATATAAATGATCTATCTATCTATCTATCTATATCTATATATATATATATATATATATATATATATATATATATAAAATATATATATATAAAATATATATATATATATATATATATATATATATATATATATATATATATATATATATATATATATATATATATATATATATATATATATATATATATATATATATATGATGTGAAATATGATGTTACGCTGAGTAAATAGATACCTAACATGTCACGCTTTAAAATTGCGCATGCTTGTGGAATGGCGACAAACTGTGTACTTAGAAATCTCCATAGGCTAGGCTTTCATTTTTTTTTTTATACAGGTTACCAGTTTACAGTTACAGAGGAGGTCTAATGCTAGAATTATTGCTATCGCTCTAATGTTCATGTTGGTTCCCTTTACATGTGTGATTGGAACGTTTAAATATGTGTGCGACTTACGTATGAGGCGCTTTACTTTTTTATTTGTTATTTATTTTTATTAAATTTTTTATTATTTCACTGTCCCTTTATTTATTTTTTGGTCAATATAAACATCCCTTGTAATAGAAATAAGTATTACAGGTCCTCTTTATTGAGAGATCTGGGGTTAAAAAGACCCCAGTTGTCTTATTCACCTTTATTAAAAAAAAAAGAAAGTTTATTTTTCTGCATTTAGAAAAAGAATCATTTAGTATGGCCTGAGAAGTGACATCAGAGGTCGCTGCGGTCCTCCAAGGGCATAGAGACACGTGACAGCCATCTTGGCCTCACTTGACTTCCTGCCTAGCAACCGTCCGCATCGTTTTGCTCCTGGGCTTTACCGATGGGTTATGAAAGCCCGGGAACTAGGAAGCAGTGGGGGGGGGGGGGCCCCTCAGGCCGCTTATAAAAGTGATCCTGCAGTGAATCAACACGTGGGACCACTTTTATCTGATGGAGAACCGGCCATAGTAAAACATCATTATACTGGGGTTAGGGCAGCAAGCTACTGCCATAACCTCGGTAATAAGCAGGATCTTAAACTTTCTCCATATACAGGGAAATAAATCACATCATTGACTCCTCCCATATCTAACAGCTCTGCCTTAGGTTTCAATCAAGCAAAAAAAAGCTGCTGTGCTGTCTCTTTAGATGATTAGTCAATTTTTATTGTTATTTCCGATTCCTCTGTGTTAAAAAGTAAAAGAGTGAACGGTAAAATCCTTTTAATGCTGTAAGAAGAATGCAACAAGAAGGAAAAGCAGCCAACTGGCAGAGGAAGCGATGACGGTGGCAGGTTATGGAGGTTTTGGCAGTGAGGGGTAGCTTCATGTGCCATGCACCTCACTCATGCCGCGTACACACGAAATCCGGCCAGCAAAAGACCGATGAGAGCTTTTGGTTGGAAAATGCGACCGTGTGTACGCTCCATCGGACTTTTGCTGGCTGAATTCCAGCCAGCAAAAGACTGAGAGCTGGTTCTCAATTTTTCGGTTGGAAAAAATTCCGATTATCTGTAGCAATTCCGACGAGCAAAAATGCTCGGAAACAATTTGACGCATGCTCGGAAGCATTGAACTTCTTTTTCTCGGCTCGTCGTAGTGTTGTACGTCACTGCGTTCTTGGCAGTAGAAAGTTCAGCGAACTTTTGTGTGACCGTGTGTATGCAAGCTAAGCTTGAGCAAGATTCCGTCGGAAAAACCATCCAAGATTTTTCCGACGGAAAATCCATCAAGTTTTTTCCGACGGAAAATCCATCCAAGATTTTTCCGACGGAAAATCCATCCAAGATTTTTCCGACGGAAAATCCATCCAAGATTTTTCCGACGGAAAATCCATCCAAGATTTTTCCGACGGAAAATCCATCCAAGATTTTTCCGACGGAAAATCCATCCAAGATTTTTCCGACGGAAAATCCATCCAAGATTTTTCCGACGGAAAATCCATTCATGTGTACGGGGCATTAGTTGCAAGGTTTCTATGTTGGAGTCCTCTGGAGCCTGCTTTAAAGCTTAATTTGTCTGACTGAAACCTCAGAGGGAGCTGCCAGATATGGAAGGAGTCAACGTCTTGATTTATTTCCCTGTATGTGGAGTAAGTTTTCTGTCAGTATTACCTTCCCGAGGGGAGGAGGGGCACCTTAGCCTAGTACTCAGTTGGATTTGCAGAAGTGGATACTTGGAGCGATGACTCTTGCATGTATCACTGATAGCTAAAACTGGACTCTACGCAAGTTTCCTCAATATTGTATATTCCAGCTGGACTAGCGAGCAACCCAAGTTAAAAGGCCAACAGTGTCCACCCTAAAATGTCATCTGAATTTTCTCGAGGCTTTCATACACGACAAGGCACTTGTATCAGAACTGGCTACACTGATCGGAGATATGATTGCAATCACAGATTATTCCTCTTTCTACAATCTCACAACATCAGTTTTAATTCTGGTGAAATGCCTATACATAAAACTCAGGAAGTGAGAAGATGTTCATAACTTCTGCTTCTTAGTGAGACAGTCATAACTTCAAGGTCCCGGCTACCATGTCCATCTTCCTCACCATCGTATTTCTGTGTAAGTAGAAACGTTTTTATACTTAATATTATCTTCATATCGACTTGAGTGTCTTTCCTTTGAAATTGTGTGAAACACATAAAACAATTCCTTACTATGAACCTGTTGGAGGCTCGATGTAAAACACACTTGTTCTATTTACATCTGTTGTGGACAAAGTATGATGACCCTCTCTTCTTATTATTATTCCTTCTTTTCCTTCTTCTTCTTTCCTTTCTTCTATCATATCCACTAAATATGCTAAGTACCACCTGTCTTGCTCCATTAGAAGTACGTTATGTCACAATTGTTTAACATAATCTGCTCATTGCTGGTGGATTACACATCCCAGAGAGGAGCATCTGACTAGTGCTGTTTTATGAGTATTGATTGTAAGCTATTTTGTGGTCTTGTCACACAGGCTGGGAGGTTCCTATTTACCTAGATAAGTCAGAACAACATTTGTGATTTTCAGAAGAGTTTAATTTGAATTGCCAAAGTAAATGAGGAAGGCAGCTGAATGTCATATCTAGGAAGAAAAATTTGGTTAAAGTTTGGGGCAATGGAATGTATAGCTGAAGTAACAGCTATTCATATACAGCCTACAATAGAGGTGTGCCTTTTGGGACTGGTGGATAATCTAGCCCCAAGGGGAGTAACTCGTACTTGGCTGACGATCCTAATCTATTATGCTAGGAAAATGATAGTGTTATCATGGAAAAAGCCTAATCCTCCAGCTGTATCAGCTTGGAAGGGTTTGGTTAATAGGGCCGCACCCTTCTACAAGGCTACGTATAGTAGCAGGGGCATACCACAAAAATTTGATAAGGTGTGGGGCGGTTGGATGAATAGTGAAACCACGGTGGCGGATTGAGGGATACATAATAGTATGCACTGGCGATGGGTTTGTGACATGTGTGTAAGTAACTGCCTTAAGTAAATACTCCTATTGTATGTTTTTGAGGGAAGGGGGCCTTAGTATTCAATGTGTTGAAATGTAATCTTCACTGAGCCGGGTTGGGGAAGGAGGAGGAAGAGTCAATGCTGAAGAGTTGTAAATAGTGTTGCCTTTGTTTTTGGTCTGTTTGTGTGGCCCTTTTGGGTCTTGTATGTACCTGTTATGTTTAAAAGCAATAAATAAAACTTTTCAAAAAAAAAAAAAAGTTTGGGGCAATGTAGGGTTGGGTACCGGGGTATGTGTCCTGGGTCTACTGCTGAGTGCCCCTTGTCTCACATCATTAGGATATTGTTTTAAGTTATATCCTCTTTCACAGTATATCCCAGAATTGTAGTTCCACCCTTCGACTAACAGCATGCAGCTCATGGGGAATTTTGGAGTCACTATATGAGGTATCTAAGTAAAGGGAGATTCTGGTGGATGCATATTTCAGAGGCTTATGGCTAACATACATAGTAGAGTCTGGTGACTGGAACTGCATAAGGAGGGTGGGGAAAGGTCTAGCTGCTGATTGAAATAAGCTTCATAAGGGAGGTGGTGGTGGTTTGGCTGGAGGTTGCATGAAGCATAATAGAAGAAGCTTGGTAAAGGGTTATGATGGATGCATAGAAGAATGATGGGCAAATGAACATGTCTAATTATTGTGTAAGGGGGCTTTTAGGATGACTATAAGGACAGTTGATGCTTATACAATGGGGAGTGCTGATCACAATGGTCTGATGCTTCAATCCAGTATCCTGAAGCCATAGGTTTTGTTTTTCCATGTTTGCTTTTACCTCACAGGTCACAGGTCCAATCTTCTGGTGACCTGAGAAAATTGGGATCCTAAAAACATCCCTCTTATAAAGAAAATAGATATGTTTTAATGACATTTACTGTACATGATAGTTTCTAATAAGTGCTTTCTGGCTTTTCAGCTTTGAACGTGGTAAAATCTGGTCAGTACAGAGCTGATACTGGATAATATGCCATAAATGCAATAATAATATAAAAAATGTGATCTTAAAGTTTTCTGAGAAAGGAGTTTGGGTCATTAATTATTATTTTGCCAATAGCTTTGCTTTAATGCAGCTGTAAAGGTCTATACAAAAACAGTGTGGGTTAATATTGTATGGGTTATCTACATTTTGCACATAATTTAGATAAAATATTTAATTGAATGTATCACAGAAATGCTTGTGGGGAAAGGCCAGAGTGCTTCGATTTGAATTCAGATCAAACTTAAGTTCATCTGAAATTTCCAAAGCTCAAAATTGATAGAATGTTTACATATTTATAAGGACAATTTGCTGTGGCTTGTGTCTTTGTATTTGGACTTGTTGATGCTGTCAGTAAACTGTGCTGCACTAGTCAATGTCAATGTCCATACCTGAGGGCTTTAGCTCTAATTTTTAGAAGCCTACCTGTGGTTTGTGGCAACTAAGTGTAGCAATAAAGTTACTTTAATAAAGGCAAAAGAATATCGCTCACAAAAATGCGTGTCGGGACCTTTCAGGGTAAGACTGTGCTATATTAAGATTCCACTCAACTTAACTCAAAAAGAGTAAAATCTCAAGCATGTAGCGTTGTATAAAAGGGTCCTTACCGTCACTAAACCCAGGCTACATCCATCTGGGGTTCGAGGGCTGCGGTCCAAGCTGTTAGAAGCGTTGGAGGCTCTCAAGGCCTCCTGGATGCATGGAACAAAGAGCCTGGCAGATGTGACATCACAACCGGACGTGATGCAAAGACGTGGCAACGCGTTTGCGGAGCTCCTTCTTCAGGCCTGAGACATGGTTTAGTGACGGCAAGGACCCTTTTATACAGAGCTACATGCTTGAGATTTTACTCTTTTTGTGAGTGATATTCTTGTAACTTTATTGCTACAATTGGTTGGCATTTGTCTCTTCCTCCTTGTACCCTCACAGAGCGGCTTCTTACTCGCAGACTGAGCTGCCACAACAGTGAGCTTCTCTTCATGTGGACCTTATTTTATATCTATGGACTTTCTATTGTGAACTCTTACCCCATTTTCCCCATATTGTCACCTTTCTTTTTTGTTTTTGCCTTCTTGTGGCTTGTATCTCTGAATTTAGGTCTTTTGGCATTCAATGCATTCAATTCAGTCAAAGACAAGAGAAAAATAAGCCTTTTTCTGACAATTAATAAATTTGAGTATTTTGGAGATACAGCTTCTGCAAGGCAAAGCGGGTCTAGTACTGTTTGATGAAACACATCATTGCTATACAGATAGACTTTGGTGGTGTAGGCACAGCATATAATAGGCATACTGCCAAGGCAGCCCCTCCATCAATACAAGGTGCACAATCTCTCTTGGTCCTCCATTGCTGAAGTTGACATCTTCACCTGGTTATCTTCCAGGTTCAGCCATCATGCCAACTTGACCTGAGATACTCTGGCTCAAGTGCACAGAAGATAATGTATCCCGCATGTGCGGCTTATCAAACAATCAGAATAAAATTTGCGGCCCCTCCATCAATATAAGGTCCATGATCTCTCTTGGACCTCCATTGCTGTAGCTGACATCTTCACCTGGTTATCTTCCAGGTTCAGCCATCATGCCAACTTGACCTGAGATACTCTGGCTCAAGTGCACAGGAGATAATAAAATTGCTAACACAACCTTACATTGCCATAAAGATACACACCGGGGGGGATTTTTTTTTTATAATTCAAACTTTATTAAACATTTTTTCCCTTATTACATTCATCAATTACATAGTATGTCCATGTCTACAGTATAAAGAGGACCAAGAATAATTTACAATTTTCTTATCTTTGGAGGTTTGCTCCCCCAGCTTCGCTCATCCGTTCCCCCCCCCCCCCTCCCTTCTAGTGTCTTATTTGTGACCTATTTTATTTTTGTCATCTATACGGATTACTTTATGTGTTTGTGAGCCTATTTACAACCTCCATTTATTATATTTTATGTGTATTATTTCCCCCCTCGTCTTCTTCCTTACTTCTTTCTTTCCTTTCCAATAATTTGTGTGTATCTTTGCTTATGAGCAAAAAAAAACAAAAAAAAACTGTGTTATATTTTGTGATATTACTGAGATTAGGGCTGAAACAACTAATCAATTAATTGACAACTCATAGATTATGAAATTAATTGATTACTATTTTCATAATCGATTAATCGGCCAGTAACATAATGGGGTTAAAAAAAAAAACTAAAATGAGCCCTTTATAGTACAAAAACAGAAAATCGCTACTGTAAATATTACTTTCACAGTTCTACAGTAAAAAAAATTAACCCCTACAGTAGTGATTATCTGCTTTTTTTGTAATATAAAGGTCTCATTTTAGTGTTTTTAACCCCATTATGTTACTAAACGTCTTAGACCTGGTTTACATCTATGTGTTTTTGCAGAAACACACTACAGTTCATTTAACATGGTTTCCTATGGGACACGTTCATATTGATTCTTTTTTCAGCTGCTGCGTATTTGGAAAGGGTCAGGGACTTTTTTTTTTTTTTAACGCAAAACTGTGCTTTTTTGGTTCAATATACTTCAATGGAGAAGATGCAGAAAAGCATGTAATGCGTTTTTGCAGCAATTTGTGTTTTTTAATTTGCCCAACTACAAATTGGCCAAAAAACAGTATGTCTCTTCTAAAAGTATGTACAGTATATCTCCTCTAATAGCGTATATACAGTATATCGCTTCTGTCTGTTATTCTCAGAGTGGATTCGATATTTTGCTCCCTAACCATGGTTGGTTGTTTATATTTACCACTGCATAGAGATACAGTATTTAGGAATAGATTGCCTTTTTTTAAACTTTACATATTAACTAAATTATACACCACACTTTTTTTTAAGGTTATTAACTGATTAATCGATTAATCGAAACAATAATCGGCCAACTAATCGATTATGAAAATAATCATTAGTTGCAGCCCTAAGAGGTGATTCTTTTCCCCTTCCTTCCCTTTCCCTTCTTTCGTGAAGCGAAGAAGGGTGAGGCCGGATGCTGCCGCTGGAGGAGCCTCTCTCCATTACTACCATACATCATTTGGTCCTACTTTTACCTTTATAATCTTCAAATATATATATCAATATAAATGAAAGAAAAACAAATAAATAAAAACCCCAATTATGTTGTGATACGTTCCTTATTCTTTTCTCTGTGTCAGATTTCTCTTTAAAGTATAATCCTCTTCTTTATTAATGATTTCTTTTTCTATCTCTTGGGCATACTTTCCCCATTCTTCCCATATTTTCTCAAATGTATCCTGTTTATTTCTGGTCTTATAGACCCACCTTTCTGCCTCTCTCATATCCTCTACCTCCTTTTTCCATTCTCCCAATGTTGGACTTCCGATTTGTTTCCAATGTCTCGGTATTATCCTATTTGCCACATTTAATAGATGTGGTGTTACGCTGTTTTTATACGTTCTTATTGTATCCATAGACCCATGGAACAAGAAGTGTTCCCGTGTTAACTCTACCTGGCCCTTTGACATCTTCTTGATCCATGGGGCTATTTCCTCCCAGAAGACTCTAACCCTGGGACATGTCCACCAAATATGGAGGAAGGTTCCCTTTTCTTTGCATCCTCTCCAGCATTGGTTCTCTGCTGTTGGGTGTATTTGTGCTAGTTTTACTGGGGTTCTATACCATCTAGTCATGAATTTATACGACATTTCCTGAATAGATGAGCTTATTGACAGATAGTGTGTCGCTTCCATTCGTTTCTTTATTTGTGACAGAGTGAATGCGTGCTTTAGTTCGTTTTCACATTCCTTAATAAAATAGAGCGTTGTGATTTTCTCCTCACTAAGAATTAATTTGTACATTTGGGATAAAAAATGTTTAGGTCCAGACATCTTCAAACACATTTTATCAAATGTGGTCAATGTGTTCTGAGGCCTCATTTGATATTCCATTTTTTTATCCTGTTGCTGACCGCCCGCCGTCAATTGAGCGATGTAGCTCTTTTGCCCGGCGGCCGCGATGTCCGCCAGGCACCCGCGATTGCCCAGTAACTGAGCAGGACGTGGATCTGTGTGTGTAAACACACAGATCCACGTCCTATCAGAGGAGAGGAGACCGATGGGTGTGTCCCTTGTACATAGGGACACCGATCGGTCCCCTCCCCCAGTCAGTCCCCTCCCCCACAGTTAGAATCACTCACATAGGGAACATATTAACCCCTGCAGTGCCCCTAGTGTTAACCCCTTCCCTGCCAGTCACATTTATACAGTAATCAATGCATTTTTATAGCATGGATCGCTGTATAAATGTGAATGGTCCCAAAAATGTGTCAAAAGTGTCCGATATGTCCGCCGCAATATCGCAGTCACGATAAAAATCGCAAATTGCCGCCATTACTAGTAAAAAAAATAATAATAATAAAAATGCTATAAATCTATCCCCTATTTTGTAGACGCTATAACTTTTGCACAAACCAATCAATAGACGCTTATTGCGATTTTTTTTTACCAAAAATATGTAGAAGAATACGTATCGGTCTAAACTGAGGAAAAAATTTGTTTAAAAAAAAAAAAAAAAAATTGGATATTTATTATAATAAAAAGTAAAAAATATTGCGTTTTTTCAAACTTGTCCCTCTTATTTTGTTTATAGCGCAAGAAATAAAAACCGCAGAGGTGATCAAATACCACCAAAATAAAGCTCTATCTGTGGGGAAAAAAATGATAACAATTTTATTTGGGTACATCGTTGCATGACCGCGCAATTGTCATTCAAAATGCGACAGCGCTGAAAGCTGAAAAATGGCTTGGTCAGGAAGGGGGTGTTCCTACCTGGTAGGCAAGTGGTTAAAGAATACCTTCATTTGATTATGTCTCCACCTTGCCATCCCCATCCCCACTTGCTGCGTCTCCAATTCCTCTTGAGTAAAAAGAGTGCCCTGCGGGGCATACCTTAAACACATTGTGTTTCCTCCTGATTCCCACGGGCCTAATGCTAATATACCCTCTAAATACATTTTCACGAAAATTCAGCTTTCACTTAAGCAGCATAATTGACAGTCTTTGCTGAAAAAACTATGTTTGCAAAAGTACCTCAACTCATTCCTACCAGCTGGGGTGTTAAAAAATTTGATTGCATAAATGTGAAGTTAGTAAATGTAGTCCAGTTAGTTAGGGAAACGGCTGGAATGTGTGATAATTTGTGTATTTGATACATACAGAGTGCCACCAGTTTATCTGGAAAATTAACCTATGAAGTGAGGATGGCAATGACATTATGAGGAAGATAAGCAATAATGCAACCTAAAATCATGCTCATTGCACATCATAGCCCTCTTCTTGAGATGTCAGGTACTGTCTATGCTGGCCCAGCTTCTCACACCTCACCTCTCTAGAAAACCTTTTGTTTGGCAGCTGGGGGAGGAGTGAAAGGGGATATAATGGAATGTTTACTATGCTGATTGGTAAATCTCCCCTCAATGGGTGCTTGTTTCTATCCTTATTGGTACATCGCCAGTTCGACGAATGCCCTGCCAGTGCATTCTGAGCCCTGATTGGGTAAAGCTTTGCCCAATCATGGCACAGTGAATAGCTGGCTGTTAAGGATCAGGTCGGGAAGCTGGGTCATCAGCTGTCAATGGGTTTCCCCGCTGACAGCTGAATAAAAAAAAAAACTTGGCCGGCAATTAAAAAGTGAAAACAAAAACAGCGTGGCCCCCCCCCCCCCCCACAGTCCATACCAGGCCCTTCAGTCTGGTATGGATTTTAAGAGGAACCTTATGCCAAATTAAAAAAAAAAAACACATAAGCCCACTCCAGAATCCAAACCAGACCCTTATCTTTAGAAATTTCATTTTTGCTGCAGCAGGTTCTATACGCGGTACAGATGCGGCACTTTACAGGCAGACTAAGGGGACCCCTCCAGGCACTATATTTAAAGGAATTATTGTTGCACTTCAAGCATTACTAAAATAATTTCCCCTGAAAAAACGATCTTTTAAAAAAAATAAGAAATTCGCATTGATACATGTCCCTCAGGGCAGTACCTGGATCCCCATTTTTCAAATTCGGGTCCCATAGACTTTATTAGGGTTTGCTGTTCATGTCAGAAATGTTTCTTTGTTCGGGAGTTCTGGTGTGAACCGAACAAGGGGGTGTTCGGCTCAACTCTACCGGGTAGAAAGCCAGCATTGTCCGCCCTAAAATGTATTATGAGTTTTGTTTAGACTATCATATCAAATAAGCCAGAAACAACATCTGATCGGCTATAGTTATTCCACGTACTTTGTTTTCACGACATGTTTTTTAATTCTGGTAAAATGCCTATAAATAACAGGAAGTGAGAAGACGGTAAAAACTTCTGATTCTCAGAAAGACCGTCACAACTTCCAAGTCCCGGCAACCATGTCTGTCTTCCTCGCCATCGTGTTCCTGTGTAAGTAGAATGTTTTTTATTCTTTACATTTTCTGAGTATTGGTAATGTTTTTTTCTTTGAGATTATGTGGAATACACAAATCAACTCATTTCTATGAACCTGTTGGAGGCTTTACATAAGATACACTTATTATATCTGCATCTGTTGACCTGTGCTGCTTTATAAGTATTGATTGTAAGCTCTGCTCGTGGTCTTGTCACACAGGCTGGAAGGTTCCCAATCACAGGGGTATGTGTCCTCATTCTTCTGCTGAGTATCCCTTGTCTCATGTCATACTTTCCCAGTAGATCCCAGCCTTGTATCTCCACCCTTCAGCCTATACAGCTTTTGAGGGGTGGGGGGTCTGATCCCTCCATAGGGGAGCTAAAGGAGGGTGCCTGGTTTAGGGACAAGGTGAATACATAATTCAAAGTCTGATTGCTGTTTGATTGGAACTGAACAAGGGTGAAGAGGAAGTCGGGGATAAAAAAAGAGCTTCATATGAGTGATGGTGGTGGGTTGGATAATGGATGCATAATGCATAAAAGACGAGTCTTGGTAAGAAGGTTACGATGGAAGAATGAAAGGATCTGAAGGTTAAATTAACATGTCCAATCACTGTTATAAGGGGGCTTATGGGGTGTGTGACGGACCCCGTACTCAAGATGTCTGCCGTAAATGCTTCCTCTGTCTGGTACCACACAATCCAAGACCCCTAGGCTCACCCAGTCACCAGACAACACCAGTGTAGGGTACATCAGGAATTATATTTACTTGACATGTCACACACATATATACAGCCAGATGACTCACACCTAACCTAATTAGCACAAGCTAATAATCTTAATCAACACTGGACTCCTTCATTCAATTGCAGGGTTAATTAGCACACACAACAATAGGTGAAACACTCCTACAAACCAGACTATACTCATTTACACAACAGACAGGCTGGCTGGAGTTCATGACATTAGCATCTCTTGCTAATATGTCAAATACACAAACAGAGTCTGTGTCCTGGGGGCCAGCATGGACCTGAATCCAAGCAACAGCAGCCCAGGGGTCCCCAGGCATGCAGCCCAAAGAGCACCGTTCCCCCAAATGCCAGGGCCCATAATCGCAAGGCAAGAGGCTCGCATTCAGTCCCCTCCAACAGCCCCTGTCCCGGGCCAGGTCTGTCACAGGGTGAATATCAGGGCAGTTGATGCCTACACTATTGTGGAGTGGCGGCTACATAAAGTCTGATTGCTTAATCCAACCTCACCAAACCTTGCTTTAGTTTTCCCATGTGTATTTGTGAAGAAAGAGTGACAGTTTCAATGTTCTTTTGACTTGAGAAAATCGGGATCATAACAATATTCTTGTTAGAATTGTATACATTTTCACTGAAATTGGTAGAGAACAAAATGACTGAAACACATAATGACATGTACTGTACATAATATTTTCTAAATAGTATATTTTTTTATTTTCAGCTTTAAACATGGGAAAATCTGGTGAGTACAGAACTAAAACCGAAGGCACGAATTAGCCAAAATTTGCACACAAATGGAATTAAACTTTTGTTTGAATGTATCACAGAAATGCTTGTTGGGAAGGTCCATAGTGCTGAGATTTTAATTTCGGTTGAACTTAAATTCAGTTAAAATTTGATAGAATTTCTAAAGTGCCCAGACCAGCATCAGCTCGATCGGCCTGTATGCAGCCACAGTCAGCACAACCGGCCCAATCATCCGCTATGTGTGTAACGAAACCGCCCCGCCGTTCTCTCCAGAGACTCGTCATGTGTTCAACCGGATGTGACGTCACCTCCTAACCTAGATCAGGCTGAGTTTCCAGCAGTGGCGGCCCATCCATACAGGGTACAGGGGCACTGCCCCTCTAATCCATGTGCCCAGCCCCTAATCTACATTTTTTTTTTTTTTTTTTTTTAGAATTACATGATTGGAGCCTGAGGCTCTAATAGGCTTCAAAAAATGATGGGCTCAGAGCACTGTGTCGTGTGATATTTGCAAATTAATATTCATTATTGTCTTCCTGATTCACCTCCCGGCTAATCAGGAAATGGGTCCTGAGACCCGTCACCCAATTGGGTGAGAGGAGAAGCAATCCTATTGGCTGCCGATTAGGAGGAGGAGGAGACGGAGTGGAAGTCACCGCTTTCCACCCAGAGGAAGCGATGCCCGCGACCTAGATGGGGCTGGATTACCGACTGCAGGGGGGGGGGTGGCTGCGAGTGCATGGTTTGTGTCGCCCCCCCCCCCCCCCAAAAAAAAATACCACCAGCTGCCACTGGTTTCCAGCACAGCTAGGAAACTGACCATGCTGTGCTCTCCTGTTTAGTGTGGTCAGTTTGTTATAGGAAAGCAGAGGGACTGGCAGGATCACCAGGGATTTCACATAAAGAAAGCAATACAAAGGGAACAGGAGACTCCCTCATACAAGTACATGGTACAGCAGACACATATCAGGAATATGAAATGTTAGGGTAACATATTCTTTAAAGTGGTTGTAAAGTCTAAACATGTTTTACCTTAAAGCATTCCTTGCATTAAGGTAAAAAAATGTTTAGGTGTCCCATAGGGGGGCTATGGGGCACTTGGCAGGAGGGAGGGGCCAGGGGTGCCTGTGAGGGACCTGAGAAGAGGAGGATCTGGGCTGCTTTGTGCAAAACCATTACACAGAGCAAGTAAGTGTAGCGGCCATAACCCCCAGGGGCGGCCTTGACGCGCCCAGTGATTGGCTCCGGGAAAGATTGGTACCTAAGATGTCCAAGCAGGCCTGGATCTCGGCTTGTCATGGGAGCCTCGCTGCACCCATGACCAGGCGGAACCTCAGTACAGCCCAGCCAGACTGATGCCAAGGTAAAACCTGTACAATTAACCCCAGAACTCAATTACAGTTATGAGGAAAAAACTAAATTTGCACTGGTAGCGTACACTTAGTGAAGTGTGACCGCTATATATATTTTGCCAAAAACTGGGTAATATATTGCTTATGCTAAGATTGCGGGACAAAAAAATGAAACTACCACCATTTTATTCTTTCAGAGAATAAATCAGGTTTTGGGGGTTTTAAAAAATCTCCAGGTCTAAAAAGATTTTTTTATACATGTGTGCAAAAATGACTCAGAGAAAGTGAACCCTTTGTAACCCTCTGAGTTTTTTTTTACCTTCATGTCTTCTATGCATCAAGTTAAAAAAAAAAACTTCAGTGGCATTGGCTGAGACATTGGCTCCTGTTACTGGCAGTCATTGGCCAAGGAGCCAATGAGGTGAGAGCAGGGCGGAGCTGCGCTACGTGTGTGAATGGACACACAGAACAGTGGCTTGGGGGCGAGCCTGCTCAGATGCCTACAAAGGAAGCTGCTTGCTCTGGGGGCATTCAGCAGGGGGGAGGGGCCAGGGCTGCCTAGGAGGGACCTGAGAAGAGGAGGATCGGGGCTGCTCTGTGCAAAAATATTACATAGATTAGATAAGTATAACATGTTATACATATAAAAAAAAAGTCTGCCTTTAACCGCTTCAGCACCGGGCCATTTTTCACCCTTCCTTACCAGAGCACTTTTTGCGATTCGGCACTGCGTCGCTTTAACTGACAATTGCGCGGTCGTGCGACGTTACACCCAAACAAAATTGACGTCCTTTTTTTCCCACAAATAGAGCTTTCTTTTGGTGGTATTTGATCGCCCCTGCGGTTTTTATTTTTTGCGCTATAAACAAAAGAAGAGCGACAATTTTGAAAAAAAAGCACAATATTTTTTTACTTTTTGCTATAATAAATATCCAATTTTCTTTTAAAAAAAAAACTATTTTTTTCCTCAGTTTAGGCCGATACGTATTCTTCTACATATTTTTGGTAAAAAAAATCGCAATAAGCGTATATTGATCGGTTTGCGCAAAAGTTATAGCGTCTACAAAATAGGGGATTTATTGCATTTTTTTTTTTTATTACTAGTAATGGCGGCGATCTGCGATTTTTTTTCGTGACTGCGACATTGCGGCGGACACTTCGGACACTTTTTTTTTTTTTTTTTGCCACTTCAGCTCAGCATTCCAAGCGGACCTAAATCAGTTTGCACCGATCAGTTTTGTCCATTTTGTTTTGTCAACACATCATTGTGGCATATTCGTGGATCAAGCATTTATTAATATAAGTAAAACACAAAGAGAAAAAAAAAACAAAGAATAAGCACAAAACCACTTCTACCACCCCATCTCTGTATGCCGCTTTAGTGTTCACATTTCAATCTCACTACTCCTAGCAAAAAATCCCCCCCCCCCACTTTTTTCTTTTTTTTTTTTTTTTTTTTCCCCCCCCCCTTTTTTTTTTTTTTCTTGTTGAGGTATCCCCCCCTTCCCTACCCCCCCCCCTACAGTCTCATCGCTATTTCCATATTTATAAGTTGTTTATGTTAGTCCTTATCCTACTGTTGTTTCTATAGCCTAATAGCTTCAACATAGCTCCATGTTCTCTTAAAGCTTTTCCAGCTGTCCCAGCACTCTCCCATATCCTCATTATTTTCATCAAAATTCCTTTTGAGGGACTCCATGAGTCGAATACTTTCAACCGCGTCGACCCATTCCCATATGGATGGGGCCTCTGCTTCTCTCCACCTCTTTGCAATAAGTTTTTTTGCTGCATTTAATAAGTGTGGTACCAATGAGTTTTCATAGTGCTTTGCCTCCTCCCTTGTGGCATGCATCAGGACCACCCAAGGGTCGTTGTCTAGGGCCTTAAGGGTGATCTCCTTGATGTATCCTATAATCTTTGTCCAGTAGATTTTAATCTTATTACATTCCCACCATAGGTGGGCCATAGTCCCTCTTTCTTTGCACCCTCTCCAACAATCAGGGGAGGAGCCCTTTTGATATCGACTTACTTTATCAGGAGTGATATACCACATCGATAGACACTTATAGTTAGCCTCAGCCGTCCTGACATCTATTGCAGATCTATGGGTCATCCTTATAATTTTTCCTATTGTGCCTGTATCTAATTGTGAGCCTAATTCCCTTTCCCATTTTTGGACATATGGCGGGATCTCCTCCCTTTCTGTCTCCAACATCTTTTTATAAATCCTTGAGATCATTTTTTTTGTATTAGGTTCCACACATATACTCTCAAGCCATGTGGTGTCCGCTTCCGACCTCATTGGCTGAGGTAAGCTTTTGATGAAATGGTGTAGTTGGAGATACCGCCATCTGTCCATCCTAAGGGTTTCCCTCTTGCCTTGTAATTCCTCAAATGATAATATTTTCCCATTGTGCATTACATCCTTTAATCGTGTTTCATCTTTTAATATCCACTCCCCACCCACCTCAGTTTTGCCGGGCTGAAAAAATTCATTATCTTTTAGTGTTATTAATAGTGAATTATAATTTCTGTTTACTTTTTTATACCATTTATCCCATATTTTTAGTGAGTTTAATGTAATAATGTGTGTATTCTCACCTAAGAATCTATGTGTCGGTGGATTCCAAATAATTCTACCCAAATGTGCTGAACTAATCTCTTTTTCCAGGGTAACCCATCTTTTATCCGTCACCTCCTTACCCCATTCCGGAATTCTAGACATGACGATAGCATGGTAGTAATTAACTATGTCAGGAACCGCGAGGCCTCCCTGCTTTTTTCCTGTTTTAGTGTGTTTAGTGCTATCCGGTGTTTTTTGCTATTCCAAATAAAATTTATAATTATTGACTTTAATTTTCTCAGGTAGGTCGGCGAGAGTGGTATAGGCAACATCTGAAATTTGTATGTGATTACCGGGAGTACCATCATTTTGACTGTATTTATGTGCCCCATCCAAGAAAGGGGTCTATTAGTGTATTCTTTGCATTTCTTTTTTACATCATCGAGGAGCGGGAGATAATTAATATTATACATTTCTTTAATCGATTTAGCTAAGTTTATTCCTAGGTACTTGATCTGCTTCCTCCAAGGAAAGTCAAAGCTCTCCTGTAGAGACAGCTGATCCAGCTTTCCTATGTTTACATTCAAGATAAAAGATTTCGTACGATTAACTTTAAAGTTTGACATTTCCCCGTAACGCTTTAGGTCGGACAGTAAGTGCGACATGGACGTCCGTGGGTTGCCTATAAAAAACAGGATATCATCCGCGAAGGCGGATAGTTTATGCATATCCCCTCCCGCCTCGATCCCTTCAATTTCTGGGTTGGCTCTAATTGTAGCCAAAAGGGGCTCCATAGTCAAGACGAAAAGGAGAGGGGACAGTGGACACCCCTGCCTTGTCCCGTTCCTCATCTCAAACAGAGGTGATGAGATTCCATTTATTTTAACTTTCGCTTTCGGGTGGTCATATAACACCTTGATGCGTTGGATTATCTTTGGACCAAAGCCCATATGCTCGAGTGTATCTATCATGAACCCCCAGTCTACCCTGTCAAAGGCCTTTTCAGCGTCTATTGACAGGAGTAGACCGGGGGTCCCTACCTCCCGAATCCTCTGAAGGAGCAGGAGCGCCCGTACCCCGTTGTCCCTGCCCTCCCTACCCGCCACAAACCCCACTTGGTCCGGATGGACCAGTGTGCTCAGGTGGACCTTAACTCTTTCTGCCAATATTTTTGCATAGATTTTCGTATCTGCATTCAAGAGTGATATTGGTCTGTAGCCCGAGCACACTGACCCATCCTTTCCATCCTTCAAAATTACTGTGATACTGGCAGTCAGGGATTCCTCGCTCATTCTATACTCCGCCCCCAAGCCATTTAGGTAGTTGCGGAGTCTTGGGATCAGTATCTCTTGAAAAGTTTTGTAGTAGAGCGCCGTAAAGCCATCCGGCCCAGGGCTCTTCCCCGCCGGGGTGCTCTTCAGTGCCCGCCTTACTTCCTCCATAGTAAATGGTTCCTCAAGTGTATCCCTATCATCTGTAGTTAATTTTCTGAGTCCTGCCTTAGTTAAGTAGTCTATCCTTTTTTTTTTTTCCTTTTCCCTGTTATAGACTCCCTTCTGTACCACCGTGTAAAGATCCTCATAGTATTCTTTAAAGGAATCTGCTATGTCCCTTGATGTGTATTTAATCTCTCCACTCTTATTTTGTATTTTTTCTATATAGTTAATCGTTTTTTTTTTTTTTGTAGAGTTCTAACTAAATGTTTGCTGGGTTTATTGCCCCACATGTATCTTTCCTTCGCTATTCTATTATAGAATTGTTGTGTTTCTTGCTCCATGAGTTCTTTTACTTGTTCTCTTATTGCCACTATTGTTAGGTATAGATTTCTATCTTCCTCAGGGGACGCTTTGTGTTCCTGTTCGACCTGGTTTAATTCCACTATTAGCTCTTTCAATTTCTTTGTTTTCTCTTTTTTTATCCATGTTCCCTTTGCAATTAGGACCCCTCTTATGAATGCTTTATGGGCATCCCATAGAGACGCTCCACTAACTTCTCCATTGTCATTCTGTTTAAAGAAGTACTCTAATTCCTCTTTTACATATTCTACCACCTCTTTATTGCGTAGTAGGGCTTCGTTTAATCTCCAACTTGGGGATGTACTCCCAGTTTCCGAGGTATCCAAGGTCATGGAAACGGGGGCATGGTCAGACAGTGACATTACCTCGATTTTCGTGCTAACAATTCTGTCCAGGAGTCCATGGTCTATCAAGGCGTAGTCAAGGCGAGAGTACATCCCGTGTACGGGGGAGAAGAAGGAATAATCTCTTATTTTAGGGTGTTGAATCCTCCAAACATCAACCAGCTGATTTAAAAAAAGTTTTTGTTTAGTCAATTTTAACTGTTTCCTATCCGTCCCCCCCGCACCGGACGAAGAGTCTAGCCCAGATCTCCCATCAGTATTACGTACCCTTCCCTAAAGTCCCTTAATTTGTTGAGAATCTCGCATAAGTATTTCATAGGGTTGGTATTCGGGGCATATATATTGGCCAGAGTATATTTTACCCCCCCCTATAGTTCCTTTCAAGAAGAGATACCTTCCCAGTGGGTCGACCAATCGATCCTCCAAACAAAAAGAAATGCCTTTAGAAAAGCCTATCGCCACCCCCCTTGCTCTACTAGTAATTGCGTCTCCATAGTACCACACTGGAAATGCTTTGGAAGATAGCTTTGTATTCGACTCATGTGCGAGGTGGGTCTCCTGTAGGAAAACCACCCCTGCCCCATAGTTTTTTAGTTCTTCTGAAACTTTATGCCTTTTTTTGAGAGTGTTGAGTCCTTTTACATTGTATGTTATGAATTTAATTTCTGTCCTCATATTCAGATGGGCACTTCTCAAGGTCTGTTAATTTCGGATATATAGCGATGAGATTTCCCACCCTCCCTCCCCATCCCACCCTCTCTTTATACCTCACCACCCTCCAGCCCCATCCCTCCCTCCCCACCCACCATCCCCATCCCTCCCTCCCCACCCACCATCCCCATCCCTCCCCCTCTTTATACCTCTCCCCCCTCCAACCCCAACCCTCCCTCTCTTTATACCCCTCGCCACCCTTCCCCCTCCCCCCGCCCTCCCTGACCCTTGTTCGGGTCTCTGAGTCGAAGTGGGTCATAACCTAATATGGCCCTCTTCGAAACTCCTAATTTCTCAGGTGAGGTGGGGCTCGATCCCCTAGGTCGCTCATGGGAACTTCGGACACTTTTGACACATTTTTGGGACCATTCACATTTACACAGCGATCCTTGCTATAAAATTGCATTGATTACTGTGTAAATGTGACTGGCAGGGAAGGGGTTAACACTAGGGGGCGGGGAGGGGTTAATGTTTTCCCTAAATGTGTGATTCTAACTGTGGGGGGAGGGGACTCAAGGGGAGGAGACCGATCATGTGTTCCTCCGTGCTGGGATCACATGATCGGTCTCCTGCTCGCTGACAGGACGTGGAGCTGTGTGTTTACACACACAGCTCCACGGTCCCGCGCGGTCCCGTTGTTTTAACGGGCAATCGCGGGTGCTCGGCGGTCATCGAGGCCGCCGGTCACCCGCACCGGGTCCCGAGCGATGCCGCGGGCGCGCGTGCGCGCCCCCCAGGCGGCCGGGAATGGGAGGACGTCATATGACGCCCACCCAGGATGGTAGATCCACCTTGTGGGCGTCATATTACTATGGGCGGTATTGAAGGGGTTAAAGAGGAACTGCAGTTGGCTCACCTAATATATAATAAAAACATCTTTGCCATTCTGAAGCTTCCCTCCAACCACTTTGCATATTATTTTATATATACTGTGATTCTGTACTTGCCAAATATGCTGCAGAAATCTCCCACCGCCAAGTCTGGTTGCAGCCATTTTAACTGTGGGTAGCTGAAACTGCTATCTGTTCACTTCCTGGAATTACACAGACACACAGAGGCCAGCCTCCAGCTCTGCAGCCCTCATTGGCCCTCTTATGACTCACCCCCCCTCCCTTTCTGGCAAACTCTCACGAGAGAGAGAGAGAGAGAGAGAGAGAGAGAGAGAGAGAGAGAGCTGTGTATGATGTCATAACCCTCAGATTTTTTACAGACAAGAAACAGGAAGTGGGCTGTATAAGGGATTTACTGGCAGGAAAAAAAAGTTTTACTATCCAAAGATAAAACAACAACAAGAGCAGAAGATTTAATAGATGTAAAAATGACTGAATGTCCGATTTAATGTCACTGTAAGGGAAGGAGTTTTCATGGCTAAAATTAAGATGTACCAACGTGTGGGGAAATCTCTGTGCCCAGGACTAGAAACATTCCCATCTCTATAGAGAATGTCTTTTTCTCATACAAGATGTGTTCACCTCTCTGTATTTTGCTGCACACTGTGCTCTCTATGTGTTCTGTTTGATCTTTTTTCTTCTATAGGAGGGGCCATCAAACCTGTGGTGACCTTCACACCCAACTGGGGGAATATATTATATGGTGACAATGTGACTCTAACATGTGATGTGCCGTCTACTGTACCAGAGGAGCCCCGGACCTATCACTGGTACAAAGACAACCGACCAATACCTGGAGCTCAACAGACACTTCATATCATTAGATCTTCAGTATTGAAGGACAGAGGAGAATACCAGTGCTGGACCACCGGTGGTGATATCAGTGATCCCGTCTTCCTAGATGTTACACTAAGTGAGTCATCATCTCATCTCCATCATTACAGATTGTTGGGTGTGAATAGAACAACCTAAAGTATCATTTTATTACATTTCAGATGATGTCCTCCTGCAGAGACCTCCATCTCCCATCTATGAAGGAGACCCCCTGACTCTGAGATGTCATCATGGGAGATTATATGACGCAATAAACACAAAATTCTACAAGGACGATCAGGAGATAAAATCCTCAGAATCTGACTCCACATTCCATATTCCTAATATAACGAGGAGTCAGTCTGGACTCTACAAATGTTCTAAACAAATACAAAGTTATGATGGTAGATATGTGAAGCTCTCAGATGAATCCTTTATCTCTGTGGAAGGTAAATGAATGTCGTATATAAACTGTATTCTTAGAAATATTAGTAGATCCAGAGGAAGGGGAACTCCCATAATAAATATCATCTTTGAAGTGATTCTGTTGCAGAAATAAAAAGAAGAAAATTGGTTGTAAAGACTAAAGATTTCCATTCTGGTCATTAAGGTAAAAGAACGTTCCCTTCTGTGCTTCCCCCAAACACTTACCTGTCACCTCTCTCTATCCAGCACTGACCCCACCAGCACTCCTCTCTCCTCTCTTCCTCCAATCACAGGACACAGAGGCAGCCATTGGCTCCTGCTGCAGCCAATCCAATTCCGTGAGGAGGGAGTGGGGTGTGTGTCTATGGACAGTGGGGGTGTAATCACATGAACCCCTCCATAGCACACAGCTTGTTATGGGGGTACTCAGAAGGGGGGAGGAGACGAGAGTGCCAGCAGGGGACCCCAGAAGAGGAGGAAAGAGATTATTACAGATCAGGTAAGTATAACATGTTTATTATTTCATGGAAAAATTAAGCTTTGGAATCACTTTAATTATCACCCCCCTTTTTATGAATCTTCACCCCCTCCATGTGTTATTCTTCCATCCACTGGCCCCGATTTACATCTCAGGAGCCTATAGCTCTAATTAACACGCTCACCCCAAACAAAAACACAAAAATTCCCCAATTCAAATCCCCCCTTCTAGCACAAATCCTCTCCCCCCAAAATCCCCCCTCCTAGTGTAAACTCCCCCTCTCCCCAAATCTCCACTACTAGTGTAAATCCTTTGCACAAATCCCCCTCCTAGTGTAAGTTCTCTCTCCAAATCTCCTCTCCTAGCACAAATCCTCTCCCCAAAATACCCCCCCTAGTATAATCCCCCAAATCCCCCTCCTGGTGTCAATTTTTTCCCCCAAATCCCCCTCCTAGCACAAATCATCTTCTTCAAATCCTCCTCCTAACAAAAATCCTCTCCCAAACCCCCCCCCCCCCTCTTAGCACAAAACCTCTCCCCAAATACCCCCTCCTAGTGTAAACTCCCCCTTCCCAAATCTCCACTACTAATGTAAATCCTTCCCACAAATCCCCCTCTGAAAGAAAGTGGAAATAGGGAAAAATAGAGAAAATATCTCTATCTCGTCATTCTACTTACAGGAGCGTTTTCAAGATGAATTAGCAAAGTCTGTTTCAATGTGTCAGTCAATATCCTATATCCTCTAGGATGTGTGTAGAAGAGAATTGTATGTCTTGTTCCAAGGCAGCATTCTGATACTATTTAAGAATCAGTTTCTCATCCAAAATACTTGCAAGGTAGTTTATTCATCAGCAAAGACAAGACATCATGGTTACGGCTTCAGGTCATCTTAGTAACATATGCATGGTTAAGGCCTCAGAAGGAGGAAGACATCTGATGCTACATTCTCTGAGTGTCGAGTCCCTTCACAACTCTACACCTTCCCTTCCTACTCTACCATAACCCTATTCCATTCTTATAGTGATTGATACTGTCATGTCATCATATCTTGGTGACACCCATAATTTGCATATATGCCCAACATGGTTTTAGTCTAAAGATAAATAGCATAACTCCACCCATAGGCCTGTGTCCTGAAATAGTTACTCAGAATAGAATTACTTACACAGCAGACCATATCTGTCTATACCCTTTGTCGCTATGTCCTATAACCTTCAAAACCTACCACAAGTATTATATATATTTTTGTGAGTTTATCAGAAACCCTATATCACTTAAATTATAATGAACTCAGAAACTTCTAACACCCTCCTAGTGTAAATTCTCTCTCCAAATCTCCCCTCCTAGCACAAATCCTCTCCCCAAAATACCCCCCTAGTATAATCCCCCTCCTGGTGTAAGTTTTTCCCCCAAATTCCCCTCCTAGCTCAAATTGTCTCCCCCAAATCCCCCTTCCTAGCACAAATCCTCTCCCACAAATCCCCCCTCCTAGCACAAATCTTCTGCCCCAAATCCTCCCCCCTAGCACAAATCCTCTCCCCCCAAAATCTCCCCCCTAGCCCAAATCCTTTCTCCCAAATTCCCCTCCTAGCACAAATCCTCTCCCACAAATCCCCCCTCCTAGCACAAATCCTCTCCCTTCAAAATCCTCCCCTTAGCCCAAATCCTTTCTCTCAAATCCCCCTCCAAGCACAGATCCTCTGCCACTAATCCCCCCTCCTAACACAAATCCTCTTCTTCAAATCCCCCCTTCTAACACAAATCCTCTCCCAAAAATCCCCCCCCCCTAGTACAAATCCTCTCCCCAAATCCCCCTCTGAGCACATATCCTCTCCTAAAAATCCCCCCTCCTAGCACCCCCCTCCTAGCACAAATCCTCTCCCCCAAATCCCCCCTCCTAGTGTAAACTCCCCCCCTCCCCAAATATCCACTACTAGTGTAAATCCTTCCCACAAATCCCCCTTCTAGTGTAAGTTCTCTCTCCAAATCTCCCCTCCTAGCACAAATTCTCTCTCCAAAATACCCCCCACCAAAATTCCCCTCCTAGCTCAAATCTTCTCCCTCCAAATCACCACACCTAGCACAAATCCCCTTAAATCTGTCCTCTTAGCACAACCCTCTCCAAATTACCCTTCCCAGCACAAATCCCCGCTCCTCAATTCTCCACTCCTAGCACAAATCTTCCCCAATCCTGCCCTCTAATACATACGTCCCCCCCATTCCTCCTCCTAGCACAAATCCCCCCATTACCCTTCCCTTCCCAGCACTAACAGCCCCCCTCCAATCTTACAAGAGTAGTAAGAAGTTGAAAGGCTCTCTGTGCCCCCCAGGCCGCCCCCCATGAACATTGTACCCACACCCGATACAAGTCCAGACAGGAGAAGAGTCAGTGAGGAGAGAGCTGGGATAACAGCGCTCCTCCA
Source organism: Lithobates sylvaticus (assembly GCA_028564925.1). Classification (NCBI taxonomy): domain Eukaryota; kingdom Metazoa; phylum Chordata; class Amphibia; order Anura; family Ranidae; genus Lithobates; species Lithobates sylvaticus. Next base: position 3,426,634 of record CM053038.1, read on the forward strand.
TACAGCAGATAACACAGGATCCTCTTAGATTGGACGGTACACGGCTTGATTCCCCGCCCCCTACCTCGTCCAATGACTTCTCCTCTCCTGGAAATGTGTGTAGGGGGCGGGGAATCAAGCCGTGTACTAAGAGGATCTGTGTAATCCGCTGTATGGAGGAGCGATCCACTGACAGGAGCGGGGGGAGCATAGGAAGTCTACACTTCCCCCAGCTCTCTCTTCCCTGACAATTCTCCTGTCCGGACTTGCAGTGGGCGTGGGTACAATGTTCATTGGGGCAGCCTGGGGGGGGGGGCACAACTGAAATCTGGGGGGGCTCAAACCACCCCAGGACCCCCTAGATCCAGCCATATACAGACAGGTGCCCCTCTAGGAAAGGCGCCTGTAGGCACATGTCTACAGTGCCTAATCGGAAATTCAGTCCAACTCACCACACTACAGAACCTTACTACATAGAAACATTTGTTTAAATGTTATTTTCTTTAGTGCTGACCATAAAAAAAATTCTTTTAATTTCCTTAGTCTATCCTCGTAATCATGGTCCTTCCTACTCCTTATTAGTTATTTCGTTTGTTAATTTATTTATTTTGAAATCCAAAACAATGTCAGTGCTGATGTGATCATTACACGGCTTTATTTATCAGAAAATCTCCGCTGATAGATGGCGTTGTATTTATACACTAAAAGTACACCTAAAAAGACATACAATCCTTTTAAGCTCTTTTACATTTTTTGTAATATTATTATTATTTTTTATATTAACGATTTGTATAGCGCCAACAGTTTATGCAGCACTTTACAATATAGAGGGGGTACAGCACAATTACAGTACAATACAGAATGAATGTTTACATGAAAATATTAAAGGTGCTTCTCTAAGGCTGCTTTCACACTGGGGGGGGGGGGTTTGCAGGCGCTATTGCGCTAAAAATAGCGCCTGCAAACCGACCTGAAACAGCTGCTGCTGTGTCTCCAGTGTGAAAGCCCTGAAGGCTTTCACACTGGAGTGGTGCGCTAGCAGGACGGCAAAAAAAGTCCTGCTAGCAGCATCTTTGGAGCGGTATAGGAGCGGTGTATTCACTGCTCCTATACCGCTCCTACCTATTGAAATCAATGGGACACCGCGGGGGTTTTAATCCTTTTTCGGCCGCTAGCGGGGGATAAAACCACCCCGCTAGCGGCCGCATACCGCGGGTAAAACGACGGTAAAGCAGCGCTGCTTTACCATTGTTTTACCGTCGTTTTAGCCGCGGTATTCGGCCGCTAGCTCCTATACTGCTCCAAAGATGCTGCTAGCAGGACTTTTTTGACCGTCCTGCTAGCGCACCGCTCCAGTGTGAAAGCCCTCCGGCTTTCACATTGGAGTGAATGGGGCCGGATTTTTTCAAGCGCTGTACAGTCGCTATTTTTAGCGCTGTACCGCCTGAAAAACGCCCCAGTGTGAAAGGGACCAAAGGGTTTGTAAAGTCTAAAGTCATTCTTTGCATTAAGGTATACAATGTTTAGGTGTCAGCACCCCCCCAGCCCCCCTTTACTTACCTGAGCCCTCATTCGATCCAGTGCTGTGCACGTCTGCAGATCTTTTCCCCCCTCACTTACGGATCTCGCGAAGGACTGAGGTGCGATCACGCGCGTGTGCCCCTATGGGAAGCGGCTTCTCATGGGGGGCACTGACCAGAGAGAAGGGACCAGGAGCACCGATGGGGGACCCAAAAAGAGGAGGTTTCCGCCCCCGCTCTGTGTGATTCCATTGCACAGAGTAGGTAAGTATAGACGTGTTTGTTATCTAAGGCTGGGTTCACACCTCCGGCGGATGCGGCTTGCAGCAGGGGGTCAGGTGCGTCCCTGTTCCCCATTTCAGGGACCAATCAGGGCAATTTTTGCCGGAATTTGGCCATGACGGCCAAAGACGCACAGCGTTCTTGTGCAAGCCGCTCCGTAGCCGCAACGGAGATATGTGAACCGGCTCCATAAAGAGACAGTCACAATCTCCTGTCATGTGAATTGGATGTGAGGACACCTTAAAAAACTAAAATTGTACCTTTACAGCCACTTTAATCACCACCTTCCTCATCTACTGTGAAATGTCCTCATTTTTATCAGTATTTCAGTGAAGCAAAAACTCTGAGCTTCACTCGTTCCTACATGTGTGGTTTAGAAGCTGCACGGTGCAGTTGTGTGCTGCAATTATGTCTCTGACCTACAGAGGTCTCCGAATCCTTCTCTATCATTGGTGAAAGCACATCCAGCATTTGGTCGGGTCTTCATGTATGAGCAGAAAACCCAAATACTCTCAGATCTGCCAATATCCAATGTGTGATGATCCATGCTGAGTGACAGCCTCAGCTCTGGTCCTATGGGAAGGGGGTGTGTCCCTTCCCTCCAATCAGCTCTCAGAGCTCTCCTCACTGATGTATCTTCAGCTCCCCCCCTTTTTTTTGATAGCTCTACAAGCTTTATAAATTCTGGACTTTGAATGTATGTAGAAAAGATACCCAGGTACAACTTGTGTATGAGGATTTGTTTCATCTCTGTGTATCACCTGAGACCAGTCCCTTCACTGGGTATATGGAAGGGTTTACAACCACATTAATACTGTATACAGGGGGACTCCCTTGCAGCACTGGAGCTCTGAGCCCAGTTATCATTCAGTATATTGACCGATTGAAGTTTGTATGATTGTGTTGGCTTCCTCCCGCGTCTCTGTTTATCACTCACCATCCAGATATACATACAGATAGAATAAATGACTTGTGACAAAGCTGTCCTTACTGGGTTCTCTAATGACGTGTATTATTGTAGTGGATACAACAGGTCAACTTAGTCAAACATGGATAGAAATAGTTTTCCATCCATTGCACAGCATTGTGTGATTATCAACATTTAGAGAATAAATAAAGTATTCCCATAATTTATCATTTCTAACAATTTCCTCTTCCAGAGCTCTTCTCTCCTCCAGAAATAATAATTCCATACAACATATCAGAAGGTGATGAGATGACGGTGAGATGTGACACCAGACTGGGTCCGCTCAGAGGCCGCACAGAGCTGCACTTTGCCTTCTACAAAGATGGACGGGCTGTGCGGGGATACAATGTATCTGATACATACAGAGTGCCGTCATCTCAGCTGGAGGATTCTGGGAATTATACCTGTGAAGTGAGGACGGCGTCTGACACTGTGAGGAAGATGAGTGATGGGCTCTATATCCAGATAACGATATACGGTGAGCTTGAAGAATTGAATAACCACCTGTTCTGTACATTTTCTGTCTCAATTATCACTTTATGCAAAAGCATTTCTCCTGACACCCAGTCTGTATTGATAGTTTGACAACTTGCTGACTTGAGAATATCCACAGGCAGTGTTAACTCACCAAGACAATGCTGAAGAGAGTCCATTGTAGCTTGTTCCAGATTGGCATGTACAATGGATGTTTTAGGGGATGTTTTTCTTGCCAGTGTAGAGAAATTTTGATCTAAAAGCCTCCCAATTCTCTAAAAATTCCTTCACTTAGGAGCAGTAAAATATAAAATAATACAACACACAGGCAAGAAGGGAGTTCCTAGCTAAGGGCTGAAACAAGGTTGTGCTTACCATTAGGCTACTTTCACACTGGAGCGGTGGGGGCGCTGGCGGTAAAGCGGCGCTACATTTAGCGCCGCTTTACCGTCGTTTTAGCAGCGCATTTCGGCCGCTAGCGGGGCGGTTTTACCCCCCGCGAGCGTCCGAAAAGAGGTTAATACCGCCCGCAAACCGCCACTGCAGCGGCGTTTTGCGGGCGGGTTCGGAGTGCTGCCCCATTGCTTTCAATGGAAACGGGCGCTATAGGAGCGGTAAATATACCGCTCCTATAGCGAGCCAAAGATGCGGCTTGCAGGACATTTTCCAGCGTCCTGCAAGCGCACCGCTTCAGTGTGAAAGCCCTCGGGCTTTCACACTGAAGACACAGCAACAGCTGTTTTGGGTCGGTTTGCAGGCGCTATTTTTAGCGCAATAATGCCTGCAAACCGCCCCAGTGTGAAAGGGGCCTTATGGTACTTGTGGGCCAGTACCCAGGGTGACAGGGTAGGATGAGCAGCACCAAGACTAAACATTTACACATTGTGATAACTTGTTCTATTTGCTTTTTCTTTATTTCCTTCCCTTATTCACTTTCCCTTATTCAATTTCCATAAGTATTCCTCCCCTTCCCTCATTCTCTTTCCCTTAGTCATTCCTCCCTTCCCTTCTTCTCTTTCAATTACTCATTCTTCCCTTCCCTTCTTCTCTTTCCCTTAGTCATTCTTTCCTTCCCTTATTCTCTTTCCCTTAGTCATTGTTCCCTTCCCTTATTCTCTTTCCCTTAGTCATTCTTCACTTCCCTTCTTCTCTCTCACTAATGCCCCATACACACGGTCGGATTTTCCGATGGATTCTGTCCTATCGGACAATGTTGTCGGAAAATCCGACCGTGTGTAGGCACCATCGGACAGTTTCCATCGGATTGTCCGACGGACAAAGTTCTATCTCCTGCTGGATAGATTTTCCGACAACAAAGTCCGATCATACCAATTCCGATCGTGTGTAGCGAATTCCGACCGGACAAAGTGCCACGCATGCTCAGATCACATTACAAGACCAAAGCTATTGGCTACTAGCCTCTACGTAGTCCCGTCGTACGCAACAAACGTCACCACGTTCAGAATGATCGGATTTTCCGACAACGTTGTCCGACCGTGTGTACGCAAAACCAACATCGGACAAAGTACGATGGACATAATCCGACGGACCTGGTCCTCGGATATTCTCTTCTCTTAGTCATCTCTCCCTTCCCTTATTCTCTTCCCTTAGTCATCTCTCCCTTCCCTTATTCTCTTCCCTTAGTCATCTCTCCCTTCCCTTATTCTCTTTCCCTTAGTCATTGTTCCCTTCCCTTATTCTCTTTCCCTTAGTCATGCCTCCCTTCCCTTATTCTCTTTTCTTTAGTCATTCTTCCCTTCCCCTTTTCTCTCTATTGATTGGTGGAATCTAAAGCTGAAAATCAGTTGAGAATATAAAGCAGACCCCGTTCTGCCTTCATTAGTACATTCTAGCATTGGCTCTAGGAATGAGGCCCAAGTTCACCATTGTCATGGGTTTGTAGCAAATCTGTGGGATTTGTAAAGTTTGTGAATCACGAGTCAAAACATTTGCAGGTTCACCCCCCAAGAATAAGGAACAATAAGATTAACTATTATTTAAAAGAATAGATTACTCAGTCCTCTGTCTATAAAAGAGTGGGCTCACAATGGCAGCCATATTGTCTATTTATGTTGGAACTGTTAGAGATAGATGATAATACTGTGTAGGGCTAGGCAGAGATACTTTTTTTAAATTAAATAATTATATTTATTTTTTATTGTATTTATTTTTTCCATTGGTACATGACCCCATGGCAGTGCCCAGCTTCCTATACCTTCTGCTTAAGAATAGCTTGCTAAAAAGCCCTATAAATGGTCATAAAAAGTTTTTCCTCCCGTTATAGTGTTTGCTTCAAAGTTTGTGAACTTCGAGCAAGATTTATGAACTGTTTGAGAACTGAACCCAAGCTAATTAGTTCATACTGAAATAATAACAATACAAGGGGTAGAGTTTGGTGAAGGGATGTCATGACAATAATGGACTTCTTCTTCTCCATCATTCAGATGGACCTACGGCAGGATGGTGTCCAAATAGGGCCCCGATGTTGGGGACTTGAATCTTCTCTCTTCATTAACCAACAGTTATATTTAACCATTGATCCCAGACCAGTAACATTTCAGGCTCTAATTAAAAAATAAGATCTTTTGTTACCTCCATAAGGTCAAGACATCGGGCAGAGAAATTATTGCAAAAGCTCTACATAGTAAAAATATATACCGTAGTTAAATATAAAGTTGAAATACATATTTTTATTGGTTTGCCAACAAATGGATTTGTAAGTTTGGTCAGCCAGTCTTGTGATTTATGCTCCTCTTGAGCAAGTGACACACTTATCTCCCAGTTCAGTTTCATTGCTTCCCGTGTCACCTGTCCTGCTATTATTGGAATATGTTAGAACATATTGCTGGAACATAAAACAACATCATTGCTTCTGTCCAGTAAGAAGGAAGCTAATCCAGATCCTTCATATACATTCAGAATTTGCAATAATTCAACATTTTTCTTATCTAAAAATCGTAATACTTCCATACTTCTCTCCTCAGATTACACGGTGCAGAATATAATACGACTGGTGATCTCTGGATTTGTATTGTCTGCTGCTGTATGTTTCATCTACTTCCACAACAAGTGGTAGAGAAGAAGAACTTCTAGGAATTTGAGGACCTCAATGAAACATCTAAGTGAACGTGGAAAAGGTCTTGGCTGAATTCAAAGGAACTTCTTCTTTTTAAAATATATTTATATTCACAAATTCTGATTAATCTGAAAAAAATGAGTGATTAAACAAATTGGCTTATACACTGAATACAGTAAGCAGTGGACAAGGCAGAAGTGGCCACTTTGATCACACATCGAGGACAGTATAACAGGAAGGAAATAAAGTGTTTGTTTTAAATAAAAACTGAGAAAAGACCCAAAGCACAAATGTCACACTTTACTGATTATGTCTTTTTTCTAAGTTCCGAAAACTAAAGAAGATATGTAGTGGGTTTTGTATATATTGGGGTTGATTTACTAAAACTGGAGAGTGCAAAATCTGGTGCAGTTGTGCATGGGAGCCAATCAGCTTCTAACTTTAGATTGTTCAATTAAACTATGTTGGAAAAATAGAAGTTGCTACATATTTTGGACTTTCTAGTTTTAGTAAATCAACCCCATTGTCTTTTTTGTTTTTTAATAATGGTCAGGTAAAATAGAATTATTATATGTTAACATTTTATATTCTTATTTTTAGCTAGCAGATAACATTGTATACTAATTGTCATATGTTTCTCTGATCTTCTTATCTCTTTTTGTAAAAAGCTTGTAGCCTTGTACCTACATTATATTACGTTATGCCTGTTACTGTGTTATGTTTTTTAAGTTTATGGCTGATGCATGCAAGGGTTAATGTAATTGTATGACATGTCTTCCCCTGTATGTGTGTGGCACCTCCCTTCTTCACCCACTATATATACAGGGGGAGCCGGCCTGGTGGTGCAGTCTGGTGTAGGAGACAAGAATCATACAGTGAGGATCTGTGTATTATGTAAACTGTCCTACCGGCAGCCTCACACTTTAATGTGACCCGTTTTTAGGCATACAAGTTAATGGTGGATTTTATATATGAGGACTTTCCTAATTTTAAGGTATTGTAGCACCACTAGGGAAACATTGATAGTTTGACAACTTGCTGACTTGAGAATATCCACAGGCAGTGTTAACTCACCAAGACAATGCTGAAGAGAGTCCATTGTAGCTTGTTCCAGATTGGCATGTACAATGGATGTTTTAGGGGATGTTTTTCTTGCCAGTGTAGAGAAATTTTGATCTAAAAGCCTCCCAATTCTCTAAAAATTCCTTCACTTAGGAGCAGTAAAATATAAAATAATACAACACACAGGCAAGAAGGGAGTTCCTAGCTAAGGGCTGAAACAAGGTTGTGCTTACCATTAGGCTACTTTCACACTGGAGCGGTGGGGGCGCTGGCGGTAAAGCGGCGCTACATTTAGCGTCGCTTTACCGTCGTTTTAGCAGCGCATTTCGGCCGCTAGCGGGGCGGTTTTACCCCCCCGCGAGCATCCGAAAAGGGGTTAATACCGCCCGCAAACCTCCACTGCAGCGGCGTTTTGCGGGCGGGTTCGGAGTGCTGCCCCATTGCTTTCAATGGAAACGGGCGCTATAGGAGCGGTAAATATACCGCTCCTATAGCGAGCCAAAGATGCGGCTTGCAGGACATTTTCCAGCGTCCTGCAAGCGCACCGCTTCAGTGTGAAAGCCCTCGGGCTTTCACACTGAAGACACAGCAACAGCTGTTTTGGGTCGGTTTGCAGGCGCTATTTTTAGCGCAATAATGCCTGCAAACCGCCCCAGTGTGAAAGGGGCCTTATGGTACTTGTGGGCCAGTACCCAGGGTGACAGGGTAGGATGAGCAGCACCAAGACTAAACATTTACACATTGTGATAACTTGTTCTATTTGCTTTTTCTTTATTTCCTTCCCTTATTCACTTTCCCTTATTCAATTTCCATAAGTATTCCTCCCCTTCCCTTATTCTCTTTCCCTTAGTCATTCCTCCCTTCCCTTCTTCTCTTTCAATTACTCATTCTTCCCTTCCCTTCTTCTCTTTCCCTTAGTCATTCTTTCCTTCCCTTATTCTCTTTCCCTTAGTCATTCTTCACTTCCCTTCTTCTCTCTCACTAATGCCCCATACACGCGGTCGGATTTTCCGATGGATTCTGTCCTATCGGACAATGTTGTCGGAAAATCCGACCGTGTGTAGGCACCATCGGACAGTTTCCATCGGATTGTCCGACGGACAAAGTTCTATCTCCTGCTGGATAGATTTTCCGACAACAAAGTCCGATCATACCAATTCCGATCGTGTGTAGCGAATTCCGACCGGACAAAGTGCCACGCATGCTCAGATCACATTACAAGACCAAAGCTATTGGCTACTAGCCTCTACGTAGTCCCGTCGTACGCAACAAACGTCACCACGTTCAGAATGATCGGATTTTCCGACAACGTTGTCCGACCGTGTGTACGCAAAACCAACATCAGACAAAGTACGACGGACCTGGTCCTCGGATAATCCGCGCGTGTGTATGGGGCTTTAGTCTTTCTTCCCTTCCCTTATTCTCTTCCCTTAGTCATCTCTCCCTTCCCTTATTCTCTTTCCCTTAGTCATTGTTCCCTTCCCTTATTCTCTTTCCCTTAGTCATGCCTCCCTTCCCTTATTCTCTTTTCTTTAGTCATTCTTCCCTTCCCCTTTTCTCTCTATTGATTGGTGGAATCTAAAGCTGAAAATCAGTTGAGAATATAAAGCAGACCCCGTTCTGCCTTCATTAGTACATTCCAGCATTGGCTCTAGGAATGAGGCCCAAGTTCACCATTGTCATGGGTTTGTAGCAAATCTGTGGGATTTGTAAAGTTTGTGAATCACAAGTCAAAACATTTGCAGGTTCACCCCCCAAGAATAAGGAACAATACGATTAACTATTATTTAAAAGAATAGATTACTCAGTCCTCTGTCTATAAAAGAGTGGGCTCACAATGGCAGCCATATTGTCTATTTATGTTGGAACTGTTAGAGAGAGATGATAATACTGTGTAGGGCTAGGCAGAGATACTTTTTTAAATTAAATATTATTATTGTATTTTTTACCCAAATGACCCCATAAGCCGTTCTGCGCATGCGCGGCAAATTACGGACATTTCCGAAGTTTTCCGAGGCGCCGAATGGCCAAAACACGGCGGAACACGGCGGAAAATGGCGGAGGGTCCCCGCAGCGCCTCGTTCGTAAGTAGGGGATGTTCGTAGGTCGGGCGTTCGTAAGTCGGGGACCCCCTGTAAATGGTCATAAAAAGTTTTTCCTCCCGTTATAGTGTTTGCTTCAAAGTTTGTGAACTTCGAGCAAGATTTATGAACTGTTTGAGAACTGAACCCAAGCTAATTAGTTCATACTGAAATAATCACAATACAAGGGGTAGGGTTTGGTGAAGGGATGTCATGACAATAATGGACTTCTTCTTCTCCATCATTCAGATGGACCTACGGCAGGATGGTGTCCAAATAGGGCCCGATGTTGGGGACTTGAATCTTCTCTCTTCATTAACCAACAATTATATTTAACCATTGATCCCAGACCAGTAACATTTCAGGCTCTAATTAAAAAATAAGATCTTTTGTTACCTCCATAAGGTCAAGACATCGGGCAGAGAAATTATTGCAAAAGCTCTACATAGTAAAAATCTACAGTTAAATATAAAGTTGAAATACATATTTTTATTGGTTTGCCAACAAATGGATTTGTAAGTTTGGTCAGCCAGTCTTGTGATTTATGCTCCTCTTGAGCAAGTGACACACTTATCTCCCAGTTCAGTTTCATTGCTTCCCGTGTCACCTGTCCTGCTATTATTGGAATATGTTAGAACATATTGTTGGAACATAAAACAACATCATTGCTTCTGTCCAGTAAGAAGGAAGCTAATCCAGATCCTTCATATACATTCAGAATTTGCAATAATTCAAAATTTTTCTAAATCTAAAAATCGTAATACTTCCATACTTCTCTCCTCAGATTACACGGTGCAGAATATAATACGACTGGTGATCTCTGGATTTGTATTGTCTGCTGCTGTATGTTTCATCTACTTCCACAACAAGTGGTAGAGAAGAAGAACTTCTAGGAATTTGAGGACCTCAATGAAACATCTAAGTGAACGTGGAAAAGGTCTTGGCTGAATTCAAAGGAACTTCTTCTTTTTAAAATAAATTTATATTCACAAATTCTGATTAATCTGAAAAAAATGAGTGATTAAACAAATTGGCTTATACACTGAATACAGTAAGCAGTGGACAAGGCAGAAGTGGCCACTTTGATCACACATCGAGGACAGTATAACAGGAAGGAAATAAAGTGTTTGTTTTAAATAAAAACTGAGAAACACAAATGTCACACTTTACTGATTATGTTTTTATTCTAAGTTCTGAAAACTAAATAAGATATGTAGTGGGTTTTGTATATATTGGGGTTAATTTGCTAAAACTGGAGAGTGCAAAATCTGGTGCAGTTTTGCATGGGAGCCATTTAGCTTCTAACTTTAGATTGTTCAATTAAACTATGTTGAAAAACTGGAAGTTGCTCCAGATTTTGGACTTTCTAGTTTTAGTAAATCAACCCCATTGTCTTTTTTTTTTTTTTTAAATAATGGTCATGTAAAATAGAATTATTATACGTTAACATTTTATATTCTTATTTTTAGCTATCAGATATCATTGTAGGCTAATTGTCATATGTTTATCTGATCTTCTTATCTCTTTTTGCAAAAAGCTTGTAGCCTTGTACCAACATTATATTATGTTATGCCTGTTACTGTGTTATGTTTTTTAAGTTTATGGCTGATGCATGCAAGGGTTAATGTAATTGTATGACATGTCTTCCCCTGTATGTGTGTGGCACCTCCCTTCTTCACCCACTATATATACAGGGGGAGCCGGCCTGGTGGTGCAGTCCGGTGTAGGAGACAAGAATCATACAGTGAGGATCTGTGTATTATGTAAACCGTTCTACCGGCAGCATCACACTTTAACGTGACCTGTTTTTAGGCAACCAAATGAATGGATTTTATATATGAGGACTTTCCTAATTTTAAGGTATTGGCAGCCCCACTAGGAAAACAGCACAGACAAATCAATATACAGACAAATGTAGTGTAAAGTGAAATAATTTATGTAAAGGAATTATTCTGTAATAATGTGCCACCTCAACTGTACTCTGCAAATCGACCCAGTAAACTGAGTTCTTGTTCAAATTAGAAGTTGCCTTGTCTTGTTTACTTGAGGTGGGGAGAAGGGCATAAAAGTGATGTATAGTCATGCAGAGTTGTCTGGCGAGGCAAAAGGGGCAGCTGCCCTGGGTCCAGTCATTGTTGTGGCCCATACTTGCCATCTCTTCTGGTTTACATGACCTTGTCTCATAAAGTCTTATGCCCCGTACACATGATCGGATTTTCCAACGGAAAATGTTCGATGGGAGCTTGTTGTCGAAAATTCCGACCGTGTGTAGGCTCCATCGGACATTTTCCATCGGAATTTCCGTCACACAAAATTTGAGATCTGGATCTCAAATTTCCGACAACAAAGTCCGTTGTCGGAAATTCCAATCGTGTGTACACAATTTCGACGCACAAAGTTCCACGCATGCTCGGGAATCAAGCAGAAGAGCCGCACTGGCTATTGAACTTAATTTTTCTCGGCTCATCGTACGTGTTGTATGTCACCGCGTTCTTGGCTTTCGGAATTTCCGACAAGATTTGTGTGACCATGTGTAAGACAAGTTTGAGCAAACATCTGTTGGAAAAAATCCATGGATTTTGTTATCGGAAATGTCCGAGCTGTGTCCCGATATCTCAGTGTGAAGTGCTGTCTCCTGAATGCTGCCCAGTGCCCACTGACAGCAACTGTGGTCATCATTGAGTTTACCATCAGCTTGTTCTGCAAAGGTAAGCAAAGTGTAGGGGGGGTTGGTGTAGGATGTGCAGAGGTAGGCAAAGAATGAATTTTCAGTTTGGGTGCACAGGTGAGCAAGGAGGGGATGTATAGAGGTAAAGACGATGGATGCAAAGATGAGCAAAGGAGGTTTTAAGGTGGGGGGGTTGGAGTTGAGAGAATGGGGGAGGTTTGGGGTGCAGGGGTTAGCAGGGGGATTTAGGTTGCAAAAATATACTGATGGGGTGGATAAAGATGTACGTTGTGTGTAGGGCAGACTATTCATTTCATTGGGCTGCTCTATGCGCTAGAAATGTGGAACAAAATTCCTGACCTTTTTCAAAATTACACCGAACCGCATGGTGCCACAGCACCCTGAATTTTGGTGCTTCTGAAAACACACATGTCAGCAGATGTGTGAGGGTGTCGATAACAATTAATGGCACTGCTGTGTATCTGCTAGAGGGCAGCACATTTTTCTGGTGTCAGAAAAGTGATTTTGCATGCGTTCCCGACACACTTCTCATTACATTGAAGCTTGGTGTAGAATCCTTTCATTCACAAAAGTGGCCAGTGTAAATCACTCCTTACAGTACATTGGTGGTCACTATAAATGTTCCTATTACATTAGTGGTAAGTGTAAATGCCCTTTACATCAGTGGCCTGTATTGCTAGTCAGTGAAAAAATCCAAAAAAAGTTCATATGTTAAACCAGTGATGCAGATAAACGCATTGACTGCTGACAGTGTGCACTTCCACCAAGATGCTTCACCCGTGCTTCACACTCCCCTCTGGGGTTTACACTCACCGCAATCCAATTTCTTATCAGCATTACAGATCTCATCAACGTAAACCCTTTAGAGCGTCTCATTATACAACACCTCCAATCCTCAGGTAGCAATCGGCCTTATTTAAGTCAGATGGTCCAGTACGTTTTGAACTGTCTTTATTTTCCAAACTTATTCATTAATAAGCCACAGAGGGTGGGGGACCACTGTGTAATTGGTAAAAAAACTATTTCTGTCAGTGCTTTTTAAAAAATACTTTAGTTTGGAGGGTATTATCTGCTCGAAAAATAGTGACATCTAAAAAATTAATCTCGTTTCTGATCAATTTGACTGGTAATTTGAATATTGTTCGTATTTTATTTAATGTGTCCAAAAACGTGATCAGCGGATACTTTTGATCCTGCCCAAATTAACAGCAAATCATCAATGTATCGTTGTAAAATAATAATTCCTCACGCTTCTGCTGGAACACAGCCTTATCCTCCCACTCGCCCATGAAAAGGTTGGCTATACTGGGCGCCCATAGCCACTCCTTTCTTCTGGGTAAAAAAACAACTGCTAAACCAAAAATAATTATGGGAGAGACAAAAATCTAAGGCATTTCTTAGAAAAATCTCTGTAGAAGCCCCCATTAAATTGATGGTCCACCGTCAGTGTAAATTTCCAATTACATTGGTGGTGATTATAAATCCCCCCGTTACATTGATGGCCAGTGTAGAAAGCTCTGTTTATTGGTTGTTGGTGTAAAATCCCTCATTACATTGCTCAGTAAATTCTTCATCACATTGGTAGCCAGTGCAAATTCCCCATTACATTGGTGGTCAGTGCAAATTCCCCATTACATTGGTGGCCGGTTCAAATTCCCCATTACATTGGTAGTCTGTTTAAATTTCCCTTTAGAGAGTTTTCTGCCTATTGATGGGTTCCCTTCACCTCCCCATTCCATGGTGTGCAGGCAGTGAAGAGATGATGTTCTGTAACCTTCAGCAACCAATCAGTGAGCCATAAGGATTTAGTGTTACCTCTAGCAACCAATCAGTGAGCTGTAATGATGTGCTGTAACTCAGTGGTGGCTGGTGCTCAATATTTTGGGAGGGGGGCTGCAAACCAATGCCACCCCCAGCAGGACACGGATGGGATGGCAGCGATTTTCCCCCCTTCACCCCCTGCAGGAGACGGACGGGAAGATGACGTTCCCCCAGTCCCCCCTAACATGGATCTCCCTCCTTGCTCCAGGGCCATTGCTTCTCCTTCTGGCCGAACAGGAAGTAGACCCAATGGGCCGGGAGTCCTAAGACTCACTTCCTGATCACTGAGACTCACTTCCTGATTGGCCAGGAGGAGAATCAGGAAGACAAAAGCAAATATTAATTCGCTATTGTCACACAACTGGGTGGGCTTGGGGTACAGTGCTCTGTGCTACGAGCCCACCCTTTTTTTGAAGCCAATTAGAGCCTCAGGCTCTAATCACGTGCTTCAAAAAAAAAAGCTTAGTTAAAATTCATGTGTCCGGCACCCTGCATGTAGATTAGGGGACGGGCGCATGGATTACAGGGTGGTGCCCCATATGGGGATTATGGGTGGGAAATTGAAGTTATACATACCTAGCAGCATATTAAATTTATTTCAGATATGAATATGCATACAATTATTTTTCTCCATGGGGATTATGGGTGGAATAAAAGGAAAATTTATTATCAAATACTTACCGTAATTTTCCTTTCCTGATGGACTCCATGGCAGCCTACGTGTGGGTTAACCCCGCCTCCTCTCCAATGCTATAGGACCCCATTCAAATAAAAGAGAGCTCACCGCTAGGTACTGTGTTCCGTAACTAGCCTACTCAATAACTGATGGGTGGGAACTCCGTCTGCCATGGAGTCCATCAGGAAAGGAAAATTACGGTAAGTATTTGATAATAAATTTTCCTTTTTCCTGACAGACTCCATGGCAGCCTACGTGTGGGAAATAACTAGCCAATCCACACGGGTGGGTATGCTGAACAGCAATAAATTCCAATTTGACCCGTCAACCGACAGGATCTATTACTGAAGTTTCAAAGAAGATAGCGAAGCGGACTCAGCATTATGAAGATAACGTTTTGATAGAGGCCCACGAGGCCGCTTTGTAGATCACGTCTGGAGCCACGTGCTGGGCTGCTGCCCATGAAGCCGCTATATCCCTGGCATAACGTGCCATACTTCTTCCGGAAGGACCAGGCCCCTATTTATAAAAAGGCTGAAGGATGAACTAGATGTTATTCTAGTCGAAGCTGGAAATCGCTCACAGTTATACCTTCCGAATTCCGCCTATATCCAGAGGATTAACTTTTAGTGGACTTTTGGACCTAAATGTAACTAGGAGAATCCCCCGGCTCTTATAGAACTCGAGGTAATTTCCGGAATTGAGCCGAACATATGAACAAGGACCACCTGGACTGGAAAGAAGGACAGAAGAGGACCCTCATAACTTAGGGACACAACTTCCAAGACTCTCCTGGCGAGGGTAATGGCTACAAAGAAAGTGATTTTAATTGAAAAGGTCTCGAGATAGCAAGCGTGGAGGACCCGTATTACTGAACCCAGACAGTGAGTTGAGGACAAGGGAAAGAACCCAAATGGGGAATCTTGGTCTTCTTTGAGGGCTGAGTTTTAACACATTATAGAACCACCACCAGACTAAAAAGGTGAACAACCCACTGAGCTCCGAAGAAGGCCGATAAGGCTGAGAGTTGGATTCTTGATGGATAGAGATAAATCTAGGTCTGAATAAATAAATCCGAACCTTTGGATCTTCCACCTGAAGAATAAGAGAACACAACAGACTTGGCCCATCTTCTATCGACCTAATTCATACTCGTCTTCATATAACTCATGAAAGTGGAGATCACCCTTGAAGTACACCTGAGATGGACAAGGATGCCAGACTGCTGTAATACCTCACCAGCTTAAAGTTACCTGGGAAGAGAATATATCTACCCCAGGATTGACTCCCAGAGACATAATCTACTTGAAATGATTGCACACGAAGAGACCACTCGTTAGTGACTTAACCAAATGCGTGACGGGAAATCCACTCGGATGTTCTGGACTCTGAGGAAGTATGCAAATGAAACATTGCCTGGACCCCGGACATGATGGGTTTGACCCTCCGTAATAATGTGGTGCTTCGAGAACCTCTATGATTCTTCACATGAGAATGGATAACACAGCGATGAACACCTGATAAAGCCGACTCTTCCTTCCACAGATAGGAGAATGACTGAAAGCACACCAGGCTGCCGGAAGTTCCAAGACGTACTAGCTCAGGCTGGGAAGACTCGTATCCTTGAACAAGGTCCGATGTGCAGCAGACTCCCCCACCGGTACTGCTTGGCATAAGTCATGACCTTAACTCATGACATGGGACCAGGGAGTGGCAATCTGAGCCAGTTCTGTGCTGCAGTCGCCAGAAGCGGCTGCTCCTCATTGTTGATGACATGTGAACAGGTTGACTAATGCCCCTTGATATCCGTTACTTGCACAAACCTAACAAGACAGAGTAAAACTTCTGCAGGGACTGCTTGACTGTAATCTTCCCCACTGGAAGAGAGATGGTGCTTTCCACTACAACGAACTGGGCCCAGAAGAATATCAGCAGGACTGGTTCTGGGTGTTTTTTTTTTTTTTTTTTTTTCAAAGGGCCACCCAAAGTTAGTCACGATGGAGAAAACTATTCCATGCGAACTAGCAGCTGAACTCTGTCCTAAGACAGTAACGGAAGGTCGTTGGAACAGCGATAGCGACATAGTCTTCTCGTTCCGATGAGGGCCATTATGGCCAGAAGAATCTTTACACAGAACTCAGATGGAACCGGAGGTATTTGAGAAACTCCTTTGCTACCTGAACATGGAGGTAAGCATCTTTAAGTCGTTTGAGAATAGCGAAATCGCCTGAATGTATTTTATAAACTGTTCTCTTATTGCACCAAGAAGAGGGGAAATATACCCCCTAGAATTTATCGTCCTGGGGACGGCGTAACTATAAGGCCCGTTAAACCGTGACCGAAGACCACCAAGCCAACCGGAGGAACAGATTGACACCAGCTCCTTCACTGCTGAATTTCTGGAGAACTCCTCTGAGTACGAGACTCTGTACTCTGTTCGGGTTTCCATATCTCTAGACATAGCTGCTAGAGCGAGTGCAGGTTTACAAGCCATATCGGCAGAGCCATGCGCTTATCCTGAAGTCTTGAAACATTTTCTCACATGCCCGTCCAGGACACTGCATCTTCTAAAGAAAGCATAATCGCATCCATAAGGGTAAAGTTTCCCAGACACTTCGCCTTTCCTGCCTTGAAAGGATATAGTCTAGAGGTATTTGCTTGACATAGAAGTTTTCTTGTCCATCTTGCTCCACTCGTCATTAATCCAAACCGTAATGGGCAAAAAAGAGAGACAGAGAGATTTCTTTTTCCCGGACGCCTAAAGAACTACTTTGCTTATCCGGGGAGTGGAATGGTCTACCCAGATAAGGGCTTCCACAACTGCTTTGACTCGTGGAGGAACCAGAGAACGACACAGGCCTTCGACATATTTTTAAACTTCCAACTTGCTGACCGAAGAATCCAGAGAAACAGCGTAGGGCTGGGAAGAGCCTGAATCCTTCGGGCCACATCAGCCGGGAAGATATAAAAAAAGGCTCCATGTGTGGTATATACTCCACATTCATATTATTCGTCTCCTAATTTTAACCCCAAACGTCTGGGCGTAACACAGATCATATATGGACTTGCCCTCCTGGGCTCATGTCCCTCATCTTCGGCAGGCTCTGCGATTCAAGCGGCTATCATGGCAGCAGGTGCAATGATTTAGAGGAGAAATGGCAACGTCTCCTCTATACAAAGGAGGAATGGCAACAGCTCCTCTAGATGGAGGAGGAATGGCAACATCTCCTCTATCCGAAGGAGGAATGGCAACGTCTCCTCTATCCGCAGGAGGA
The DNA here is from genome assembly GCA_028564925.1 of Lithobates sylvaticus. Classification (NCBI taxonomy): domain Eukaryota; kingdom Metazoa; phylum Chordata; class Amphibia; order Anura; family Ranidae; genus Lithobates; species Lithobates sylvaticus. Next base: position 3,444,536 of record CM053038.1, read on the forward strand.
ATGGCAACGTCTCCTCTATCCGCAGGAGGAATGGCAACGTCTCCTCTATCCGCAGGAGGAATGGCAACGTCTCCTCTATCCGCAGGAGGAATGGCAATGTCTCCCCTATCCGAAGGAGGAATGGCAACGTCTCCTCTATCCGAAGGAGGAAATGGCAACGTCTCTTCTATCCGAAGGAGGAAATGGCCACGTCTCCTCTAGTCGGAGGAGGAATGGCAACGTCTCCTCTAGTCGGAGGAGGAATGGCAACGTCTCCTCTAGTCGGAGGAGGAATGGCAACGTCTCCTCTAGTCGGAGGAGGAATGGCAACGTCTCCTCTAGTCGGAGGAGGAATGGCAACGTCTCCTCTAGTCGGAGGAGGAATGGCAACGTCTCCTCTAGTCGGAGGAGGAATGGCAACGTCTCCTCTAGTCGGAGGAGGAATGGCAACGTCCCCTCTAGTCGGAGGAGGAATGGCAACGTCTCCTCTAGTCGGAGGAGGAATGGCAACGTCTCCTCTAGTCGGGGGAGGAATGGCAACGTCTCCTCTAGTCGGAGGAGGAATGGCAACGTCTCCTCTAGTCGGAGGAGGAATGGCAACGTCTCCTCTAGTCGGAGGAGGAATGGCAACGTCTCCTCTAGTCGGAGGAGGAATGGCAACGTCTCCTCTAGTCGGAGGAGGAATGGCAACGTCTCCTCTAGTCGGAGGAGGAATGGCAACGTCTCCTCTAGTCGGAGGAGGAATGGCAACGTCTCCTCTAGTCGGAGGAGGAATGGCAACGTCTCCTCTAGTCGGAGGAGGAATGGCAACGTCTCCTCTAGTCGGAGGAGGAAATGGCAACGTCTCCTCTAGTCGGAGGAGGAATGGCAACGTCTCCTCTAGTCGGAGGAGGAATGGCAACGTCTCCTCTAGTCGGAGGAGGAATGGCAACGTCTCCTCTAGTCGGAGGAGGGATGGCAACCTCTCCCCTTGTAAATGTTGTGGCCTGGCAAGGTCCCTGTCAACCTGGACCACGACTTTGTGGGTCCGACCTGGAAGGGCTGAAAAAGATGGGGGGGGGGGGGGGGGTGTAACATGAAACGCAATCTCAACCACTGAGACTGCAAACCTCGACCCCTCCCCTCACCTGCACATACCCTGTGCGTGAGGGCTGGCCGTATGAAAGCAGTGACCTGTCCATAACCTCTGGACACAACGTCAACGTGAACACGGATGGTCTGCACTCAGAAAAGACACATACGCGGACCCAAAAAGTTTGCAAAATTATTATATATATCTATATATATATACAGATATATATACACACACACACACACATCTTGAGGTATAAATATTGCTAATATCCCGTAGGAGTGCAGCATGGAACTTCCATATATGCATGAAAAGAAGAAATGCAATATTTTATAATACATTTCTCTTCTCCCAAAACAAAAATTCTCTCTTTTTTTTTTTTTTTTTTTTTTATAATATATTTTTATAATAATTACCATAGATACATATTCTTATTTATTTATTTATTTTTTTATTATTTTTATTTATTTTTATTTAATTCATTTTTACAACTTTCCCCTTTAAGGGGAGATCCCAAAATGAAAACAGCAGACCAGGCGGGGGAAGGCTGCCATTCACTGTCTGCAGGAATTCCAATACAGAGAGGAGATGGCAGCCTTCGAATCCCCCGCCTTCGTGACGTCACCGCCCCCCCCCCTGCGCGCATGCGCCGTGGGGGACAGCCAAACGGCGCCCGCGCGGCCGCCGGACCATCCGACCCTCCGCGCACGCGCGAACCAAGCCTCGCTTTCGCGGAGGCCCCGCGCATGCGCAGAACGCCGGCAACGGCCGCGACCCGGAAGCACCGCGGCGGCCTGGAACGCAGAGCGTTCCAGGCGCCATGAGGGGAAACAGAGGTACCGGAGCGTACCCTACAATACCGGGAGCACCGGGGAGACGGGGATGACCAGGGGAAACACCGGACAAAAGACACATAAAGACAACTGCCATGGAGAAAAGGTACATGAAAAGTAGCAGACCTTGCCAGCCATTGAAGCGTCCACCTGCCGGGATACGAGACCATCTTCCCCCCACTACTGGGGTATCCAGTGCAAATGCCAAACTATTTGCCTGCTCGTAGCTGGGCTCCTGGCCGCACCTCATGAATGGAATTCTCGATCCTAATTTTCCCGACCGGACGCCAACAGGAACAAACGTGATGTAGGTCCATGGAGGAGGACAAAAAAGGAACACAGTACCTAGCGGTGAGCTCTCTTTTATTTGAATGGGGTCCTATAGCATTGGAGAGGAGGCGGGGTTAACCCACACGTAGGCTGCCATGGAGTCTGTCAGGAAATACAGTTAACCCATTTCTGATAAGAATATGCATACACTTTTTATCAACATGAGGATTATGGGTGGGATATTGTAGTTAAACATACCTAGGAACATATTAAACCAATTTCTGATATGAATATGCATATCATTTTTCTACATGGGGATTATGGGTGGAATATTGTAGCTAAATATACATAGGAACATATTTAACCTATTTCTGATAAGAATATGCATATAATTATTTTTCTACATGAGGATTATGGGTGGAATATTGTAATTAAACATACCTAGCAACATATTTAACCTATTTCTGATAAGAACATGCATGTAATTATTTTTCTACATGGGGATTATTGGTGGAATATTGTAATTAAACATACCTAGGAACATATTAAACCCATTTTTGATTTGAATTTGCATATCATGATTTTCTGCATGGGGGTTATGGGTGGAATATTGTAGTTAAACATACCTAGGAACATATTTAACCTTTTTCTTTTAAGAATGTGCATATACTTATTTTTCTATATGGGGATGATGAGTGGAATATTGTAGTTAAACATACCTAGGAACATATTTAACCAATTTCTGATATGAATATGCATATAACTTTTTTTCTGCTTGGGAATTATGGGTGGAATATTACAGTTAAATATACATAGGAACATATTTAACCTACTTCTGATAAGAATATGCATATAATTATATTTCTAGATGGAGATTATGAGTGGCATATTGTAGTTAAACATACATAGGAACATATTAAACCAATTTCTTATAAGAATATGCATATAATTATTTTTCTACATGGAGATTATGGGTGGAATATTGTAGTTAAACATACCTAGGAACATATTTAACCTATTTCTCATAAGAATATGCATATATATTTTTTTACATGGGGATTATGGGTGGAATATTACAGTTAAACATACATAGAACATATTTACCTTTTTTCTTTTAAGAATCTGCATACATTTTCTTATCTACATGGAGATTATGGGTGGAATATTGTAGTTAAACATACTTAGGAACATATTTAACCCATTTCTGATAAAAATATGTATATAATTATTTTTTCTACATAGGGATTATGGGCGGAACATATTTAACCTATTTCTGATAAGAATATGCATATAATTATTTTTCTACATGGGGATTATTGGTGGAATATGGTGGGATATTGTAGTTAAACATACCTAGGAACATATTAAACCCATTTTTGATTTGAATTTGAACATATTTAAACCTATTTCTGATAAGAATATGCATATAATATTTTTCTACATGGGGATTATGGGTGGAATATTGTAATTAAACATACCTAGCAACATATTTAACCTATTTCTGATAAGAACATGCATGTAATTATTTTTCTACATGGGGATTATGGTGGAATATTGTAGTTAAACATACCTAGGAACATATACTTATTTTTCATATTTTCTGCATGGGGATTATGGGTGGAATATTGTAGTTAAACATACCTAGGAACATATTTAACCTTTTTCTGATAAGAATATGCATATAATTATTTTTCTATATGGGGATGATGAATATGCATATAACTTTTTTTCTGCTTGGGGATTATGGGTGGAATATTACAGTTAAATATACATAGGAACATATTTAACCTACTTCTGATAAGAATATGCATATAATTTTTATATTTTCTAGATGGAGATTATGAGTGGCATATTGTAGTTAAACATACATAGGAACATATTAAACCAATTTTTTACATGGGGATTATGGGTGGAATATTACAGTTAAACATACATAGAACATATTTACCTTTTTTCTTTTAAGAATCTGCATACATTTTCTTATCTACATGGAGATTATGGGTGGAATATTGTAGTTAAACATACTTAGGAACATATTTAACCAATTTCTGATAAAAATATGTATATAATTATTTTTCTACATAGGGATTATGGGCGGAATATTACAGTTAAACTGACATAGAACATATTTAACCCATTTCTGATAAGAATATGCTTATAATTATTTTCTACATGGGGATTATGGGTGGAAAATAGTAGTTAAACATACATACGAACATATTTAACCTATTTCTTTTAAGAATTTGCATACAATTTGTTATTTACATGGGGATTATGGATGGAATATTGCAGTTAAACATACCTAGGAACATATGAAGTCCATTTATGATATGCATTTGCATATAATTATTTTCTGCATGGGAAATATGGGTGGGATATTTTATTTATTTCTGATAGGAATATGCACATATCCATATGAACATATTAAACCAATTTCTTATAAGAATATGCATATAATTATTTTTCTACATGGAGATTATGGGTGGAATATTGTAGTTAAACATACCTAGGAACATATTTAACCCATTTCTGATATGAATATGCAAATATTTTTATTTGCATGGGGATTATGGGTGGGATATTGTCGTTAAACATATATAGGAACATATTAAACCCATATCTGATAAGAATATCCATATAATTATTTTTCTACATGGGAATTATGGGTGGAATATTGTAGGTAAACATACCTTTGAACATAATTAACCTAGTTCTCATAAGAATATAAATATAATTATTTTTCTACATGGGGATTATAGGTGGAATATCATAGTTAAACATACCTATGAACATATTTAACAATTTCTGATAAGAATATGCATTTAATTATTTTCTACGTTGGTATTATGGGTGGAGTATTGTAGTTAAACATGCATAGGAACATATTTAACCTATTTCTTTTAAGAATTTGCATGCAATTTTTTATTTACATGGGGATTATGGGTGGAATATTGTAGTTAAACATATGTAGGAACATATTTAACCTATTTCTGATATGAATATGCATATAATTATTTTTCTACATGAGGATTATGGGTGGAATGTTATCGTTAAACATACATAGGGACATTTAACCAATTTCTGATAAGAATATGCATATAATTATTTTTCTACATGGGGATTATGGGTGGAATATTGTAGTTAAACATACCTAGGAACATAGTAAACCCATTTCTAATAAGAATATGCATATAATTATTTTTCTACATGGGGAGTATGGGTGGAATATTAGAGTTAAACTGACATAGAACATATTTAACCCATTTCTGATAAGAATATGCCTATAATTATTTTCTACATTGGGATTATGGGTGGAAAATAGTAGTTAAACATACATAGGAACATACTTAACCTATTTCTTTTAAGAATTTGCATACAATTTTTTATTTACATGGGGATTATGGGTGGAATATTGCAGTTAAACATACCTAGGAACATATAAAATCCATTTCTAATATGAATTTGCATATAATTATTTTCTGCATGGGGAATATGAGTGGGATATTGTAGTTAAACATACCTAGGCACATATTAAACCTATTTCTGATATGAATATGCATATAATTATTTTTTTACATGGGGATTATGGGTGGATTGTTATCGTTAACCATACATAGGAACATATTTAACCAATTTCTGATAAGAATATGCATATAATTATTTTTCTACATGGGATTGTGGGTGGAATATTGTAGTTAAACATTCCTAGGAACATAGTAAACCCATTTCTAATAAGAATATGCATAAAAATTTTTTTTCTACATGGGGATTATGGGTGGAATATTACAGTTAAACATACATAGAACATATTTAACTTTCTTCTTTTAAGAATCTGCATACAGTTTCTTATCTACATGGGGATTATGGGTGGCATATTGTAGTTAAACATACCTAGGAACATATTTAACCCATTTCTGATAAGAATATGCATATAATAATTTTTCTACAAGGGGATTATGGGTGGAATATTGTAGCTAAACATACGTAGGAACATATTTAACCTATTTCTGATATGAATATGCATATCATTATTTTTCTACATGAGGATTATGGGTGGAATATTGTAGTTAAACATACATAGCAACATATTTAGCTTATTTCTTTTAAGAAATTGCATATACTTATTATATACATGGGGATTACAGGTGGAATGTTATCGTTAAACATACATAGGGACATATTTAACCAATTTCTGATAAGAATATGCATATAATTATATTTCTACATGGGGATTATGGGTGGAATATTGTAGTTAAACATATGTAGGAACATATTAACCTATTTCTGATATGAATATGCATATTATAATTTTTCTACATGAGGATTATGGGTGGAATGTTGTAGTTAAACATACATAGAACATATTTAACTTATTTCTTTTAGAATTTGCATACATTTTCTTATCTACATGGGTGGCATATTGTAGTTAAACATACCTAGGAACATATTTAACCCATTTCTGATAAGAATATGCATATAATAATTTTTCTATAAGGGGATTATGGGTGGAATATTGAAGTTAAACATACCTAGGAACATATTTAACCTATTTCTCATATGAATATGCATATAATTATTTTTCTACATGGGGATTATGGGTGGAGTATTACAGTTAAACTGACATAGAACATATTTAACCCATTTCTATTAAGAATATGCATTTAATTATTTTTCTACATGGGGATTATGGGTGATAAATAGTAGTTAAACATACATAGGAACATACTTAACCTATTTCTTTTAAGAATTTGCATACAATTTTTTTATTTACATGGGGATTATGGGTGGAATATTGCAGTTAAACATACCTAGGATCATATGAAATCCATTTCGGATATGAATTTGCATATAAATATTTTCTGCAAGGGGTATATGAGTGGGATATTGTAGTTAAACATACCTTGGAACATATTAAACCTATTTGTAAACGGAATATGCATATAATTATTTTTCTACAAAGGGATTATGGGTGGAATATTGTAGTTAAACATACCTAGGAACATATTTAACCTTTTTCTTTTAAGAATTTGCATATAATTATTTTTCTATATGGGGATTATGAGTGGAATATTGTAGTTAAACATACCTAGGAACATATTTAACCAATTTCTGATATGAATATGCATATACATTTTTTGCATCAGGATTATGGGTGGAATATTGTACTTAAACATACATAGGAACATATTAAACCCATATCTGATACGAATATGCATATAATTATATTTCTACATGGAGATTATGGGTGGAGTATTGTAGTTAAACATACCTTGGAACATATTAAACCAATTTCTGATATGAATATGCATATAACTATTTTCTGCTTGGGGATTATGGGTGGAATATTACAGTTAAATATACATAGGAACATATTTAACCTACTTCTGATAAGAATATGCATATAATTATTTTTCTACATGGGGATTATGGGTGGAATATTTTAGTTAAACATACCTAGGAACATAGTAAACCCATTTCTAATAAGAATATGCATATCATTATTTTTCTACATGGGGATTATGGATGGAATATTACAGTTAAACATACATAGAACATATTTAACTTATTTATTTTAAGAATCTGCATACATTTTCTTATCTACATGGGGATTATGGGTGGCATATTGTAGTAAAAACATACCTAGGAACATATTTAACCCATTTCTGATAAGAATATGCATATAATAATTTTTCTACAAGAGGATTATGGGTGGAATATTGTAGTTAAAAATACCTAGAAACATATTTAACCTATTTCTCTTAAGAATATGCATATCATTATTTTTCTACATGGGGATTATGGGTGGAATATTACAGTTAAACTGACAAAGAACATATTTAACCCATTTCTATTAAGAATATGCTTATAATTATTCTCTACATGGGGATTATGGGTGGAAAATAGTAGTTAAACATACATAGGAACATACTTAACCTATTTCTTTTAAGAATTTGCATACAATGTTTTATTTACATGAGGATTATGGGTGGAATATTGCAGTTAAACATACCTAGGATCATATGAAATCCATTTCAGATATGAATTTGCAAATAATAATTTTCTGCATGGGGCATATGAGTAGGATATTGTAGTTAAACATACCTAGGAGCATATTAAACCTATTTCTGATATGAATATGCATATAATTATTTTTTACATGGTATTGTGGGTGGAATATTGTACTTAAACTTACCTAGGAACATATTAAACCAATTTCTGATTTGAATTTGCATATCATGATTTTCTGCATTGGGATTACGGGTAGGATATTGTAGTTAAACATACCTAGGAACATATTTAACCTATTTCTCATAAGAATATGCATATAATTATTTTTCTACACAAAATTATAGGTGGAATATCATAGTTAAACATAACTAGGAACATATTTAACCCATTTCTGATAAGAATATGCACATCATTATTTTTCTACATGGGGATTATGGGTGGAATATTACAGTTTAACTGACATAGAACATATTTAACCCATTTCTGATAAGAATATGCCTATAATTATTTTCTACATTGGGATTATGGGTGGAAAATAGTAGTTAAACATACATAGGAACATACTTAACCTATTTCTTTTAAGAATTTGCAGACAATTTTTTATTTACATGGGGATTATGGGTGGAATATTGCAGTTAAACATACCTAGGATCATATGAAATCCATTTCTAATATGAATTTGCATATAATTATTTTCTGCATGGGGAATATGAGTGGGATATTGTAGTTAAACATACCTAGGCACATATTAAACCTATTTCTGATATGAATATGCATATAATCATTTTTTTACATGGGGATTATGGGTGGATTGTTATCGTTAACGATACATAGGAACATATTTAACCACTTTCAGACCGGACCAATTTGCAGCCAAAGGACCAGGCCCCTTTTTGCGATTCGGCACTGCGTCGCTTTAACTGACAATTGCGCGGTCGTGCGACATGGCTCCCAAACAAAATTGACGTCCTTTTTTTCCCCACAAATAGAGCTTTCTTTTGGTGGTATTTGATCGCCCCTGCGATTTTTATTTTTTGCGCTATAAACAAAAATAGAGCGACAATTTTGAAAAAAAATGCATTCTTTTTTATTTTTTGCTATAATAAATATCCCCAAAAAATATATAAAAAAAACATTTTTTTTTTCCTCAGTTTAGGCCGATACGTATTCTTCTACATATTTTTGGTAAAAAAAATCGCAATAAGCGATTATTGATCGGTTTGCGCAGAAGTTATAGCGTTTACAAGATAGGGGATAGTTTTATAGCATTTTTATTAATAATTTTTTTTTATTAGTAATGGCGGAGATCTGCGATTTTTTTTGTGACTGCGACATTACTGCGGACACATCGGACATTTTTGACACATTTTTGGGACCATTGTCATTTTTACAGCAATTAATGCTATTTAAATGCATTGATTTCTGTATAAATGACACTGGCAGTGAAGGGGTTAACCACAAGGGGGCAGTGTAAGGGTTAAGTATGCCTAGGGGTGTGTTTTTTTCTGTGGTGGGGCGTGGCTGTCAGCTAGTGAATGCTGATCTCTGCTCCAATCACAGGGAGCAGAGATCGGCGTCACTAGTTGCTAGGCAGAACGGGGAGATGCTGTTTATCTCGGCTTCCCCCCGTTCAGCCGCCCCATGAGACGATCACGGGGGTCCCCGCGGCGATCGAGTCCGCGGGGACCGCGATTGGACTCACGGGGGTCCCGACCGGCGCGGGAGCGCGCCGCTCCCGGCACGCTCCCGATGGCACGGACAGGCAGAAAGGAGGGACTTATATATACGCCCTCCTGCCTGTCCGTGCCATTCTGTCGATGTATATGGTCGTGCGCCGGTCGGCAAGTGGTTAACCAATTTCTGATAAGAATATGCATATAATTATTTTTCTACATGGGATTGTGGGTGGAATATTGTAATTAAACATACCTAGGAACATAGTAAACCCATTTCTAATAAGAATATGCATCTGCAGTCAGGATGTGCAGCACGACTCGTGCATGCGCAGTAGGGAACCAGGCTGTGAAGCCACAAGGCTTCACTTCCTGATACCCTTACTGAAGATGCCGGCGCCTGTACCTGGGAGCCGAGGGATAGGCCGGCTTCGAATGAGGACATTGCGGGCGCCCTGGACAGGCAAGTGTCCTTTTTTTTTAAAGTCAGCAGCTGCAGTATTTGTAGCTGCTGACTTTTAATTTTTTTTTTTTCGGCGTAACTATGCTTTAACAACTAACTTATTTAATCTATTTCTGAAACAAATATGCACATAATTATTTGCTTACATCAGTATTATGGGTGGAATATCATGGTTACACATTCCAATAACCATATTTAAACTGTTTCTGATAAAAAATAGTGATTTTTATATATTGTTCTGTATTATGGGGGAATGTCATGGTTATGCTTAACAAGGAACATATTTAACTTGTGCCTGAAAAGATTATTGGTATAATTTTTTCCTACATGGGGATTATGGATGGAATATCATGGTTACACTTGACAAGAAACATATTTAACATGTTCTTGATAAGAGAATGGATCATAAATACTGTATTTATCGGCGTATAACACGCACTTTTCCCCCCTAAAAATCGGGGGAAAGTCGTGGGTGCGTGTTATACTCCGATACCCCAAAAAAAAAACACAAAAAATGGTTGCGGCGCCGAAAAATGCCGACCGCGGCCGAAAAAGACCGAACCGCGGCCGAAAAAGGCCGAAGCGCGGCCGAAAAAGACCGAAGCCGGCTGTTCAGCTCCGCTCATAGTCCCGCCTCCCTGCGCTCGCTCCCGAAACAGCAGGGAGGCGGGACTCCGAGTGGAGCCGAACAGTCGGCTCGGTCTTTTTCGGCCGCACGTCTGCCTTTTTCGGCCGCGCGTCTGCCTTTTTCGGTCGCGCATGCGCGGTTTGTCTCGCGGCGGGAAATTTAAACGTCGGCAAGACTGCAAATGACGCTGGCAAACTGCAAATGACTCTGGCAAGCTGCAGAGGACACTGGGCAAGCTACAAATGACGCTGGGCAGGTTGCAAATGACGCTGGGCAGGTTGCAAATGACGCTGGGCAAGGCTGAAAATGACGCTGGGCAAGCTGCAAATGACGTTGGGCAAGCTGCAAATGACGCTGGGCAAGCTGCAAATGACGCTGGGCAAGCTGCAAATGATGCTGGGAAGGCTGCAAATGACGCTTAAATGTAAGTTTTTTTTTCCCCTAAACTTCCCTTCTAAAACCTTTTTTTCCTTAAAATTCCATCCTAAACTTGGGGTGCGTGTTATACGCCGGTGCGTGTTATACGCCAATAAATACGGTAGGTTAAATATGTTCCTACGAATGCTTAACTATAATTTTCCACCCTTAATCCCCATGTAGAATGACAATTATATGCAAATTTGTATCAAAAATAGGTTAAATATGTTCCTAGGTATGTTTAACTATGATATTCCTCCCATAATCCCCATGTATAAAAATAATTATATGCATAATCTTATCAGAAATGGGTTTAATATATTCCTATGTATGTTTAACTACAATATTCTACCCATCATCCCCATGTAGAAAAATAGTTACATATGTTCATTGTCACGTGCTAACATGATATTCCTCCCATAAATCCCATGAGAAATAATAGTTCTACCCATATTTCCATCAAAAACAGGTCAAATAAAATTTTTCCATTACTACTGTATAATTTACAATGATTCTGTTGTACAACTATATATATATATATATCAGCAAGTGAACAGTTAAACATTAGCAACAGGCTCATCTTTGAGCCCGGAGAGGTTGCTGCAGTCTGGCTCGGAGTATCTGGACATGCATGGAAGCCTATGGGTCATCTGAGCTCCAGGACCCACCATGTGGTAATTTGATCCTTTTCCTCTGCTCCAGAACCCAAGTCCATGCATCATCTCGATGGAGGGATGCAGTGCCTGCTAAAAAGAATTGATTAATACAAGCAAATTACATTGATCTATCTGGTAAGTTCTTACCTTAGGGGACTTCTCACACGAGGTGTGGTGATGGGATTCAGTTGGATTCAGACCCCATATGACATTTATTAATGGACTTATGACATATATATTGAAATTGGGATACAATTTGTGCAGTTTTGATTTTCTTCTATATTGTAGCTTCACTGTAGCATATTTTGGCACTACTGTTTACTGATTGGTTGCTAGAGGTTATTGCACATCATTACTGCTCACTGGTTGACTGCTATAGGTTACTGTGTTTTATTACTACCTTTTGGTTGCTAGAGGTTACAGCAGTGGCGACCCATCCATACGGAGCGCAGGGGCACCACCCTGTAATCCATGCGCCCAGCCCCTAATCTACATGCAGGGCACCGGAGACATGGATTTCAACTAAGTCTTTTTTTTGAAGCATGTGATTAGGGCCTGAGGCTCTAATTGGCTTCAAAAAAGGGTGGGCTCATAGCGCAGAGCACTGCACCCCAAGCCCACCCAGTTGTGTGACAATAGCGAATTAATATTTGCTTTTGTCTTCCTGATTCTCCTCCTGGCCAATCAGGAAGTGAGTCCTGGCCCATTGGGTCCACTTTCTGTTCGGCCAGGAGGAGAAGCAACAGCCCTGGAGTGAGGAGCGAGATCCCTGTTAAGGTGGGGGAGGCTGGAGGATCGCTATCTTCCCATCCATCTCCTGCAGGGGGAAGGGGTGGAAATCTTTGTCTTCCTGTCCATCTCCCGCTGGGGGTGGCGTTGGTTTGCCGCCCCCCCTCCACGAAATATTGAGCACTAGCCCCCACTGAGTTGCAGCACATCATTACAGCTCACTGATTGGTTGCTAGAGGTTACAGCAAATCCTTATGGCTCACTGATATTACAGAACATCATCTATTCACTGCCTGCACACCATGGAATAGAGAGGTGAAGGGAACCCATCAATAGACAGGAAACTCTCTAAAGAGAAATTTAAACTGACCACCAATGTAATGGGGAATTTGAACTGACCACCAATGTAATAGGGAATTTGCACTGACCACCAATGTAATGGAGAATTTGCACTGACTAACAATGTGATGAAGAATTTACTGAGAAATGTAATGAGGGATTTTACACCAACAACCAATAAACGGAGCTTTCTACACTGGCCATCAATGTAATGGGAGATTTACAATCATCACCAATGTAATTGGAGATTTACACTGACCATCAATTTAAGGGTGGTTTCTACATGGGCCACCAATGTAAAGGAGGATTTGAGACTGACCACAAATGCAAGTTAGGATTTTTTTTTCTGACTAGTAGGGATGAGCCGAACACCCCCGGGTTCGGTTCGAACCAGAACCTTCGAACGGACCGAAAGTTCGCGCGAATTTTCGAACCCTATACGTTATAATGGACGCGAACGTTCGAAATCAAAAGTGCTAATTACAACGGCCAATATGCATGTTAATGTCATAAAACAGGTTTGGGGACCCGGGTCCTGCCCAGGGGACATATATCAATGCAAAAAGAACTTTTAAAAACTAACGTTTTTTCGGGAGCAGTCATTTTAATGATGCATAAAGTGAAAAAAAAAAAGTGAAATTTTCCTTTAAATATGGTACCTGGGGGGTGTCTAAAGTATGCCTGTGAAGTGGCATGTGTTTCCCGTGTTTAGAACTGTCCTTGCACAAAATGACATTTGTAAAGGAAAAAAAGAAGCCATTTAAAACCACTTGCGGCTTTAGGTTTGATCTTAAGTAGAATCTGAACAGGTACATTATGAAGTGTAGCTCCATCCCAAAAAAATCTATTTTTAAGCTTTTTGGAGAACATAGGGAGGGGTTATCACCCCTGTAACATTTGCTGTCTTTGCACATCTGTTCAGAACATGTCACCTCACTTTCCGTCCCAATGACAAATGTTTTTGGAAAAGTGGGGTTTTAATTGAAACAAGGATTGGTGATAAAGTATCAGTAGAGAGGAGATACCTTTTTCCCAAATTAAATCTAACAGGATAGAATTTCCCTTCCTAGGGGTAGATTTCCTCTCACTTCCTGTTTTCTCTTTCCATTTGCAAGTAGGAGTCGTTTGTAAGTTGGATGTTTGAAAGTAGGGGCCTGGCGTATATACTCTGCAGAAATTTGCCCTATTAGATGTTGGTGTAGCCACAAGACTGGTGGGCACAGGAATGGGCCCTGCTGTGAGTTAATAGATCAAGATTTGTAATTGCATGCACCTGTTGAACAGGGCAGAAAAATTGGGGGTGGTGGTGGTGGTGGTGGACGGTTTTGCCACAAGACTGTAAGCTCTCACAGTTACTCTTGGTGGGCGCAGGAATGGGCCCTGCTGTGAGTTATTAGATCAAGATTTGTAATTGCAAGCACCTGATGAACAGGGCAGAAAAATTGGGCCTTTGGCGGTGGTGGTGGACGGTGTTGCCACAAGACTGTAGGCCCTCATAGTTACTCTTGGTGGGCGCAGGAATGGGCCCTGCTGTGAGTTATTAGATCAAGATTTGTAATTGCAAGCACCTGATGAACAGGGCAGAAAAATTGGGCCTTTGGCGGTGGTGGTGGACGGTGTTGCCACAAGACTGTAGGCCCTCATAGTTACTCTTGGTGGGCGCAGGAATGGGCCCTGCTGTGAGTTATTAGATCAAGATTTGTAATTGCAAGCACCTGATGAACAGGGCAGAAAAATTGGGCCTTTGGCGGTGGTGGTGGACGGTGTTGCCACAAGACTGCAGGCCCTCATAGTTACTCTTGGTGGGCGCAGGAATGGGCCCTGCTGTGAACTATTAGATCAAGATTTGTAATTACCCGCCCCTGTTAAACAGGGGCTGAAAAATTGTGCCTTAGGCACTGGTGCTGGTGCCACAACACTGCAACCCCTCACAGAGACTGTACTTGGAGCACAGCAGTCACACGTGTTGCGAAGCATTTTTTTAAAAAATTGTAAGTACACGCCCCTGTTAAACAGGGGCTGAAAAATTGTGCCTTAGGCACTGGTGCTGGTGCCACAACACTGCAACCCGGCCCTCACAGATACTGTACTTGGAGCACAGCAGTCACACGTGTTGCGAAGCATTTTTTTAAAAAATTGTAAGTACACGCCCCTGTTAAACAGGGGCTGAAAAATTGTGCCTTAGGCACTGGTGCTGGTGCCACAACACTGCAACCCGGCCCTCACAGATACTGTACTTGGAGCACAGCAGTCACACGTGTTGCGAAGCATTTTTTTTAAAAAATTGTAAGTACACGCCCCTGTTAAACAGGGGCTGAAAAATTGTGCCTTAGGCACTGGTGCTGGTGCCACAACACTGCAACCCGGCCTCACAGATACTGTACTTGGAGCACAGCAGTCACACGTGTTGCGAAGCATTTTTTTAAAAAATTGTAAGTACCCGCCCCTGTTAAACAGGGGCTGAAAAATTGTGCCTTAGGCACTGGTGCTGGTGCCACAACACTGCAACACGGCCCTCACAGAGACTGTACTTGGAGCACAGCAGTCACACGTGTTGCGAAGCATTTTTTTTAAAAATTGTAAGTACACGCCCCTGTTAAACAGGGGCTGAAAAATTGTGCCTTAGGCACTGGTGCTGGTGCCACAACACTGCAACACGGCCCTCACAGAGACTGTACTTGGAGCACAGCAGTCACACGTGTTGCGAAGCATTTTTTTAAAAAATTGTAAGTACACGCCCCTGTTAAACAGGGGCTGAAAAATTGTGCCTTAGGCACTGGTGTGGTGGCATGGATCATTGAGGAGGAGGAAGAGGATAGTCAGTGAACATAAGAGGACAGTCACTCAGCATCAGCATAGGCAGTCTTGAAGGGATGTGACATTAAAAAATTATTCGGTTATATCCGCCTCAGGTGCCTGGTAGCTGGTGGTGATCCAAGACTGATTCATTTTGATGAATGTCAGTCGATCAACCGAGGCGGTGGACAGGCGCACCCTATGATCAGTCACAAATCCTCCAGCAGCACTGAATGTGCGTTCGGAAAGAACGCTGGAGGCAGGACAGGCCAGTAGCTCAATTGCATACTGTGCAAGCTCTGGCCAGTGATCCATCCTCAGGACCCAGTAAGCCAGAGGATTTTCGGTGGGAAAGGTGTCCAAGTCTGACCTTGCCCCAAGGTATTCCTGCACCATGTATATCAGACGCTGGCGATGGTTGCTGGAACCGATCATACCTTGGGGCTGCGGACTAAAAAATTGTCTGAACGCATCGGTCAGACGTCCACCTTCCCCACCGCTCCTTCTGCCACTGACCGAAGCCTCAGCAACTCGTCGCCCAGGACCAGGAGTTTGTAGCCTCCCAGTTTCTGGGAACGCGTTGCACAGACCTTTCTGCAAGGCCTCCCTGAGATGTCTCATCCTCTGCTCCCTCTGCGACGGCAAGATAAGGTCCGCAACCTTACCCTTGTACCGCGGATCAAGGAGAGTGGCCAGCCAGTAATGGTCCCTCTCCTTGATCCGAAGAACACGAGGATCCTTCCGCAGGCTTTGCAGGATCAGGGAGGCCATGCAGCGTAGGTTAGCTGAGGCATTCGGTCCGGAGTCTTCTGGGTCACTGAGGATGACATGATCGCCAGCCACCTCCTCCCAGCCACGTACAAGTCCACTGGCTTGTTGGGACTGTACATCATCCCTAAAAGACTGCTGCTGCTGATGCTGAGTGCCAGGCTCCACCTCCATGCTCACACAATCCTCCTCCTCCTCCTCCTCCTCCTCCTCCTCATCCTCTTCCTGTGTGATGGGTGGGACAGAAGGAACACTGTCCGGATAAAGGGGGCCTTGAGAGGCAAGGAAGTCCTCCTCTTCCTGCCTCTGTTCTGCCTCAAGTGCCCTGTCCATTATCCCACGCAGCGTATGCTCCAACAGGTGGACAAGAGGGACAGTGTCACTGATGCATGCACTGTCACTGCTCACCATCCTCGTGGCCTCCTCAAATGGTGAGAGGACAGTGCATGCATCCCTGATCATGCTCCACTGACGTGGGGAAAAAAAAACCAAGCTCCCCTGACCCTGTCCTGGTGCCGTAGTCGCAAAGGTACTCATTGATGGCCCTCTGCTGCGTGTGCAGTCGCTGCAGCATGGCCAACGTTGAGTTCCACCTGGTGGGCATGTCAGATATTAGGCGGTTCTTGGGCAGGTTCAGCTCCTTTTGCAGCTCAGTCAGCCGAGCACTGGCATTATAAGATCGGCGGAAATGCACACAGACTTTCCTGGCCTGCCTCAGGACATCCTGTAAGCCTGGGAACCTGCCCAAGAACCGCTGCACCACCAGGTTGAGGACGTGAGCCATGCAGGGCACATGGGTGAGCTGCCCCTGTCGCAGGGCGGAGAGGAGGTTGGTGCCATTGTCAGAAACGACCATTCCTGGCTTAAGCTGACGTGGCGTCAACCACCTCTCGGCCTGCCCCTGCAGAGCTGCCAGAACCTCTGGCCCAGTGTGGCTCCTGTCCCCCAAACACACCAGCGCAAGCACGGCATGGCATCTTTTTGCCTGCGTACTTGCGTAGCCCCTTGTACGCCTACGGAGCACCGCTGGTTCCAAGGACAGAGCACTGGAGGAAGAAGAAGAGGAGGGGGTGGAGGAGAGAGGTGTGTCACAACCAGTAGCAGTAGTCGCGTTTTGGAGGCGTGGTGGCGGAACAACCTCCAACACTACTGCACCTTGTCCTGCATCCCTCCCAGCTGCCAATAGAGTGACCCAATGGGCCGTGAAAGAAAGGTACCGTCCCTGTCCATGCCTGCTGGACCATGAGTCAGCGGTAATATGCACCTTACCGCTGACCGCCCTGTCCAGCGAGGCATGGACATTGCCCTCCACATGCCGGTAGAGAGACGGAATCGCCTTCCGCGAGAAAAAGTGGCGTTTGGGAACCTGCCACTGAGGAACCGCACATTGAACAAACTCACGGAAGGGGGCCGAGTCTACCAACTGAAAAGGCAGCAGTTGAAGTGCTAGCAATTTAGCAAGGCTAGCATTCAACCGCTGGGCATGTGGATGGCTGGGAGTGTACTTCTTTCTACGGTCCAGCAGCTGGGGCAGGGAAATTTGCCTGCTGCATTCGGACGTCGGTGTACTGCAAGTACTTGGTTGTGACACACCGAATTCTACACCTTCAGTCCTCTCAGAGCAGCTTTCAGAGAGGACTGAAGGTGTAGTGGGGATGGAGATCCCAGCTGAGGAGGAGCAAGGAGAGGTCCGCTTAGTTCTTTGGTGTGGGTCTTTTATGTGTGCCTGCCAACGAGCTGCATGGCAGGTCGCCATATGTCTGGTCATGCTTGTCGTGCCCAAGCGGCTGATGTTTTGGCCACGCGAGATACGCTTGAGACAAATATTGCAAATAGCAGTGGTGCGATCTGCTGCACTCGTCTCAAAAAAGGCCCACACCAAAGAACTTTTCTGATAACGTGCAGAGGCAGCGCCCTGCACAGGCGGAGCTCTGCGGTGTTGTACAGTTGCTGTGCTGGCCTCTACCTGGCCTCCAGGGGGCATCCTGCCTCGTTGGACATGTGACGCCGCATCCTCCTCCTCCTCGTCCTCCTCCTCATCCTCTCTCCCTTGAGGCACCCACGTGGAGTCAGTGACCTCATCATCCCCTCCCTCTTCACCACTAGAGCAAACCTGGCAGTAAGCTGCAGCTGGTGGAACTGTACTGCCAGATTCCTCAAGCTGGGTATCGTCATCCGAGCCTTCGAATCGTTGGGCATCCTCCTGGAGCATGTACCCAACACTGTGCTCAAAGAGTTCGGGGGACTCCTCAGGAGGACATGGTGGGTCTAGGGAAGGGGTGGCTGATGATGCTCTGTCAGTACCCTGAGCCTGGGTGAGAGAGGATGAGGAGGATGAGGAGGGCTTGGTCATCCATTCTACCAAGCCTTCAGCATGATGCGGCTCCACATGTCCAGCTGCCGAAAACAAAGACGCGCGTGTCCCATGGCCACGTGCTGATGACGATGCACGACCACGTCCACGTCCACGGCCACGTCCACTAGAAACAGAGCCTGCCTGCCCTGTGTTCTTGGCTCTGCACGCTCTGCCTCCCCTTGGCGGTCTTCCAGCCATTGTAGTCGGTAGTCCTGTGGGTGCTGCTGAGAAGAAAATATAGGAGCTCTGTGTGATGCCACTAACACACTAGAAGTCCTATGGGTGCTTCTGCAAAGAAAATAGAGGAGCTCTGTGTGATGCCACTAACACACTAGAAGTCCTGTGGGTGCTGCTGAGAAGAATATATAGGAGCTCTGTGTGATGCCACTAACACACTAGAAGTCCTATGGGTGCTTCTGCAAAGAAAATAGAGGAGCTCTGTGTGATGCCACTAACACACTAGAAGTCCTGTGGGTGCTGCTGAGAAGAATATATAGGAGCTCTGTGTGATGCCACTAACACACTAGAAGTCCTATGGGTGCTTCTGCAAAGAAAATAGAGGAGCTCTGTGTGATGCCACTAACACACTAGAAGTCCTGTGGGTGCTTCTGCAAAGAAAATAGAGGAGCTCTGTGTGATGCCACTAACACACTAGAAGTCCTGTGGGTGCTTATGCAAAGAAAATAGAGGAGCTCTGTGTGATGCCACTAACACACTAGAAGTCCTGTGGGTGCTGCTGAGAAGAATATATAGGAGCTCTGTGTGATGCCACTAACACACTAGAAGTCCTATGGGTGCTTCTGCAAAGAAAATAGAGGAGCTCTGTGTGATGGGACTAACACACTTCAAGTCCTATAGGTGCTTCTGGGAAGAAAATATAGCTCTGTGTGTGTGATGGGACTAACACACTTCAAGTCCTATAGGTGCTTCTGGAAGAAAATATAGCTCTGTGTGTGTGATGGGACTAACACACTTCAAGTCCTATAGGTGCTTCTGGGAACAAAATATAGCTCTGTGTGTGTAATGGGACTAACACACTTCAAGTCCTATAGGTGCTTCTGGGAAGAAAATATAGCTCTGTGTGTGTAATGGGACTAACACACTTCAAGTCCTATAGGTGCTTCTGGGAACAAAATATAGCTCTGTGAGTGTGATGGGACTAACACACTTCAAGTCCTATAGGTGCTTCTGGGAACAAAATATAGCTCTGTGTGTGTGATGGGACTAACACACTTCAAGTCCTATAGGTGCTTCTGGGAACAAAATATAGCTCAGTGTGTGTGATGGGACTAACACACTTCAAGTCCTATAGGTGCTTCTGGGAACAAAATATAGCTCTGTGTGTGTGATGGGACTAACACACTTCAAGTCCTATAGGTGCTTCTGGGAAGAAAATATAGCTCTGTGTGTGTGATGGGACTAACACACTTCAAGTCCTATAGGTGCTTCTGGGAACAAAATATAGCTCTGTGTGTGTAATGGGACTAACACACTTCAAGTCCTATAGGTGCTTCTGGGAACAAAATATAGCTCTGTGTGTGTGATGGGACTAACACACTTCAAGTCCTATAGGTGCTTCTGGGAACAAAATATAGCTCTGTGTGTGTGATGGGACTAACACACTTCAAGTCCTATAGGTGCTTCTGGGAACAAAATATAGCTCTGTGTGTGTGATGGGACTAACACACTTCAAGTCCTATAGGTGCTTCTGGGAACAAAATATAGCTCTGTGTGTGTGATGGGACTAACACGCTTCAAGTCCTATAGGTGCTTCTGGGAACAAAATATAGCTCTGTGTGTGTGATGGGACTAACACACTTCAAGTCCTATAGGTGCTTCTGGAAGAAAATATAGCTCTGTGTGTGTGATGGGACTAACACACTTCAAGTCCTATAGGTGCTTCTGGGAAGAAAATATAGCTCTGTGTGTGTAATGGGACTAACACACTTCAAGTCCTATAGGTGCTTCTGGGAACAAAATATAGCTCTGTGTGTGTGATGGGACTAACACACTTCAAGTCCTATAGGTGCTTCTGGGAACAAAATATAGCTCTGTGTGTGTGATGGGACTAACACACTTCAAGTCCTATAGGTGCTTCTGGGAACAAAATATAGCTCTGTGTGTGTAATGGGACTAACACACTTCAAGTCCTATAGGTGCTTCTGGGAAGAAAATATAGCTCTGTGTGTGTAATGGGACTAACACACTTCAAGTCCTATAGGTGCTTCTGGGAACAAAATATAGCTCTGTGTGTGTGATGGGACTAACACACTTCAAGTCCTATAGGTGCTTCTGGGAACAAAATATAGCTCTGTGTGTGTGATGGGACTAACACGCTTCAAGTCCTATAGGTGCTTCTGGGAACAAAATATAGCTCTGTGTGTGTGATGGGACTAACACACTTCAAGTCCTATAGGTGCTTCTGGGAACAAAATATAGCTCTGTGTGTGTAATGGGACTAACACACTTCAAGTCCTATAGGTGCTTCTGGGAAGAAAATATAGCTCTGTGTGTGTAATGGGACTAACACACTTCAAGTCCTATAGGTGCTTCTGGGAACAAAATATAGCTCTGTGAGTGTGATGGGACTAACACACTTCAAGTCCTATAGGTGCTTCTGGGAACAAAATATAGCTCTGTGTGTGTGATGGGACTAACACACTTCAAGTCCTATAGGTGCTTCTGGGAACAAAATATAGCTCAGTGTGTGTGATGGGACTAACACACTTCAAGTCCTATAGGTGCTTCTGGGAACAAAATATAGCTCTGTGTGTGTGATGGGACTAACACACTTCAAGTCCTATAGGTGCTTCTGGGAAGAAAATATAGCTCTGTGTGTGTGATGGGACTAACACACTTCAAGTCCTATAGGTGCTTCTGGGAACAAAATATAGCTCTGTGTGTGTAATGGGACTAACACACTTCAAGTCCTATAGGTGCTTCTGGGAACAAAATATAGCTCTGTGTGTGTGATGGGACTAACACACTTCAAGTCCTATAGGTGCTTCTGGGAACAAAATATAGCTCTGTGTGTGTGATGGGACTAACACACTTCAAGTCCTATAGGTGCTTCTGGGAACAAAATATAGCTCTGTGTGTGTGATGGGACTAACACGCTTCAAGTCCTATAGGTGCTTCTGGGAACAAAATATAGCTCTGTGTGTGTGATGGGACTAACACACTTCAAGTCCTATAGGTGCTTCTGGGAAGAAAATATAGCTCTGTGTGTGTGATGGGACTAACACACTTCAAGTCCTATAGGTGCTTCTGGGAAGAAAATATAGCTCTGTGTGTGTAATGGGACTAACACACTTCAAGTCCTATAGGTGCTTCTGGGAACAAAATATAGCTCTGTGTGTGTGATGGGACTAACACACTTCAAGTCCTATAGGTGCTTCTGGGAACAAAATATAGCTCTGTGTGTGTAATGGGACTAACACACTTCAAGTCCTATAGGTGCTTCTGGGAAGAAAATATAGCTCTGTGTGTGTAATGGGACTAACACACTTCAAGTCCTATAGGTGCTTCTGGGAACAAAATATAGCTCTGTGTGTGTAATGGGACTAACACACTTCAAGTCCTATAGGTGCTTCTGGAAGAAAATATAGCTCTGTGTGTGTAATGGGACTAACACACTTCAAGTCCTATAGGTGCTTCTGGGAAAAAATATAGCTCTGTGTGTGTAATGGGACTAACACACTTCAAGTCCTATAGGTGCCTCTGGGAACAAAATATAGGAGCTCTGCCTGCCTGCCACGAACACACTTCAAGTCCTATAGGTGCTTCTGGTAACAAAATATAGGAGCTCTGCCTGCCTGCCACGAACACACTACAAGTCCTATAGGTGCTTCTGGTAACAAAATATAGGAGCTCTGCCTGCCTGCCACGAACACACTACAAGCCCCTCTTTCTCAATCAATCTTTGTAACTGAATCTATCTAACTCAATCTCTGTAAGTGAATCTCTCTAACTATCTAAATGCAGCAGAGTGTCACAGAATCAGCCTGCTCAATCTGCGCCGGAACAGCATGTGACCGGCGCAGACGGCGTGGCAGCGTTTTATAGGGGGGGGCGTGTACTACAGCCCCTGAGCTGTAATTGGCTACAGGCGTCCTGCCTGTAGCCAATTATGGCTCTTCGAGTTTCCGGGGCTGTGATTGGCCAAGCATGCGGGGTCACAGTGCATGCTTGGCCAATCATCAGCCAGCAATGCACTGCGTCGGCCGCGCCGGCCGCAATGCATTGCGGGGCCGCTCGCATCACACGAACGTGATGCGAGCGGCCAAAATAGTTCTGGGCTCGCCGAGCGAGCGAACGCCCGGTGCTCGATGCGAACGTGGGTTCGCATCGAGCACCGGGCCCATCCCTACTGACTAGCAATACAGGCCACTGATGTAAAGGGCATTTACACTTACCACTAATGTAATAGGAGCATTTATAGTGACCACCAATGTACTGTAAGGAGGGATTTACACTGGCCACTAGTGTGAATGAAAGGATTCTACACCAAGCTTCAATGTAATGAGAAGTGTGTCGGGAATGCATGCAAAATCACCTTTCTGACACCAGAAAAATGTGCTGCCCTCTAGCAGATACACAGCAGTGCCATTAAATGTTATCGACACCCTCACACATCTGCGGACATGTGTGTTTTCAGAAGCACCAAAATTCATGGTGATGTGGCACCATGTGGTTCGGTGTAATTTTGAAAAAGGGTCAGGAAACTTTTTCCACATTTCTAGCGCATAGAGCAGCCCTATAAAATGAATAGTCTGCCCTACACACAACGTACATCTTTATCCACCCAATCAGTATATCTTTGCAACCTAAATCCCCCTGCTAACCCCTGCACCCCAAACCTCCCCCATTCTCTCCACTCCCACCCCCCACCTTAAAGCCTCCTCTGCTCATCTTTACATCCACCGTCTTTACCTCTGTACATCCCCTCCTTGCTTACCTGTGCACCCAAACTGAAAATTCCTTCTTTGCCTACCTCTGCACATCCTACACCAACCCCCCCTACACTTTGCTTACCTTTGCAGAACAAGCTGATGGTAAAATCAATGATGACCACAGTTGCAGGCAGTGGGCACTGGGCAGCATTCAGCAGAGATGATGGTGGATTGGACCTCAGGGGGGGCATCATACATATGAGTACTGCCTCTATTTACACACCAATGCCTGTTATTTACATGTGAATGCTGACATATTCTGCACATGAGTCATTTGTACACTGCAATAGGGCAGAGCTGGGCAGCATAAGTGACAGCACTTCACACTGAGATATCGGGATTCAGCATGAGACTAAGGCTTCATGAGACAAGGTTTGGTAAACCAGGAGAGATGGCAAGTATGGGGCAGCTGCATCGGGCCCACAACAATGACTGGACCCAGGGCAGCTGCCCCTTTTGCCCGTATTAACCTCCCTGGCGGTATGATTCTGTCCAGAATTTAGTGCTGAAAGCGGTACAATTATTTTGCATGGAAATTTGGCGTTTTTATATTGTAGGAATGCAATTCTTATGAATAACTCACTTAAATCTGTCCGAACCAGAGTCTAGTAGACATCCCGGGTATGATAAAGTTTGAAACACAAAATCATAATTTATAATATAATAAAAATATATATAAAAATGATTCAATAATGTAATCAAATCAAAAACACAGAAATTTGCTCAGTTGCAGAATAGTTGCTGTCATTAAATTTATTGTTTGATGATAAATTGTGATTCTAATTTTTTATCGGTGTTTTCTAGCTGGTCTAAAACCACTTTTGACATAAAGGGACACTTTTTGGTTGCTATGGACAATCTCCAGTTTCCAGGCAGAAATTTTTTTTTTTAATTATATAAAATGACATGCAGGGCACTGGGCAGACCACTAGGGACAAAGGGGATGTGTATTTTTTGTATACAGTACTGTAATCTGTAAGATTACAGTACTGTATGTGTGTTGTGTTTTTAAACTTTTTTGAATTTGGCGCCGATCTCCGCTAGCGTGCGTCGGAACGTCGCAGGGAACGGAGATCAGCGTCACTCGGCTCTGTGTGAATCGAGCGGACGGCTCGCTTACACAGCGGGGAGACATCGCAGGATCCAGGGGAAAAGGTAAGTAACTTCCCCCCCTGTATCCTGCAATGCAGCCCGAGTCTGGCTCAGGGTTTTTCGCTCCTGGCAGAAAAAACTGAACCCGAGCCAGACTCGGGATTACCGCCTAGGAGGTTAAAGACAACTCTGTATGACTATACATCACTTTAATGCCCACCTCAAGTAAACAATACGAGGTAACTTCTACTTTGAAGACGAGTTTACTGGGTCAATTTGCAGAGTACAGTTGAGGTGGCACATTATTACAGAATAATTCCTTTACATAAATGATTTCACTTTACACTAAATTTGTAGGTATATTGATTTGACTGTGCTGTTTCCCTAGTGGTGCTGCCTATACCTTAAAATTAGGAAAGTCCTCATATATAAAACCCATTCACTTGGTTGCCTAAAAATGGGTCATGTTAAAGTGTGATGCTGCCGGTAGAACGGTTTACATAATACACAGATCCTCACTGTATGATTCTTGTCTCCTACACCGGACTGCACCACAAGGCCGGCTCCCCCTGTATATATATAGTGGCTGAAGAAGGGAGGTGCCACACACATACAGGGGAAGATATGTCATACAATTACATTAACCCTTGCATGCATCAGCCAGAATAAAAAAAAATAACACAGTAACAGGCATAACATAATATAATGTTGGTACAAGGCTACAATCTTTTTACAAAAAGAAATAAGAAGATTGGAGAAACATATGATAATTAGCCTACAATGTTATCTGCTAGCTAAAAATAAGAATATAAAATGTTAACATATAATAATTCTATTTTACCTGACCGTTATTTAAAAAAAAAAAGACAATGGGGTTGATTTACTAAAACTAGAAAGTCCAAAATCTGGAGCAGCTTCCAGTTTTTCAACATAGTTTAATTGAACAATCTAAAGTTAGAAGCTGATTGGCTCCCATGCAAAACTGCACCAGATTTTGCACTCTCCAGTTTTAGTAAATCAACCCCAATATATACAAAACCCACTACATATCTTCTTTAGTTTTCAGAACTTAAAAAAAGACATAATCAGTAAAGTGTGATATTTGTGTTTTGGGTCTTTTCTCAGTTTTTATTAAACTAAAAAACACTTCATTTCCTTCCTGTTATACTCTCCTCGATGTGTGATCTCAGTGACCACTTCTGCCTTGTCCACTGCTTACTGTATTCAGTGTATAAGACAATTTGTTTAATCATCATAATTTTTTCAGATTAATCAGAATTTGTGAATATAAATTTATTTTAAAAAGATGAAGCCTTGAATTCAGCCAAGACCTTTTCCATGTTCACTTAGATGTTTCATTGAGGTCCTAAAATTCCTAGAGATTCTTCTTCTTCTCTACCACTTGTTGTGGAAGTAGATGAAACATACAGCAGCAGACAATACAAATCCAGAGATCACCAGTCGTATTATATTCTGCACCGTGTAATCTGAGGAGAGAAGTATGGAAGTATTACGATCTTTAGATAAGAAAAATGTTGAATTATTGCAAATTCTGAATGTATATGAAGGATCTGGATTAGCTTCCTTCTTACTGCACAGAAGCAATGATGTTGTTTTATGTTCCAGCAATATGTTCTAACATATTCCAATAATAGAAGGACAGGTGACACAGGAAGCAATAAAACTGAACTGGGAGATAAATGTGTCACTTGCTTAAGAGGAGCATAAATCACAAGACTGGCTGACCAAACTTACAAATCCATTTGTTGGCAAACCAATAAAAATATGTATTTCAACTTTATATTTAACTGTAGATTTTTAATCTGTAGAGCTTTTGCAATAATTTCTCTGCCCGATGTCTTGACCTTATTGTTGTGAATTCATGAAGAAATACATTTAATATTTACTGGCAGAGATGAGAGATTTCAGTAGGCCTCAAATATTGGATGAGCTATAATTTTGCAATAATTGACCTGTTCACCTCCTGGAGACTTTTTTAGATAATCTCATGTATTCCAAGTTGCTACTACGTCAACTATTGAAAAGTTTTACAAGCCTGTATTGAGACAGAAACTTGCAGGAACAATAAGGTCCCATTTTGAAAACAAAAGAGATGGGTGGGGAATAAAAGCTACAAAACCTTTAACTCAAGGAGAAGTTGAGTAAATATGTCCTATTGCATCAGAGGATTTACTAGTATTTACTAGTCAAACCACGATGTTGACTTAGGCTTGTTCCCCAAAACAATGGCTGAGAGACAGTGTTAATATTACACTAACTGACACGCACAAACTGAAATCTCTGAATAATATGTGACTAAATTGTCTAACAGGAAGGAAAAGATTTGAAATATGTGCAGTCAGAAATATTTTAAAAGTACCTATGATTATGATTATAAGTCATTTAGATTATCTATGATATTTGTAGGTCACAAAAGAGATATTATAATTTTAGTATTTTAGCATCTAATGATTTGATGAAATTTGTTATAAAGAAAATATATATGAAAGGGTGATTTTATAATTAGAAGTGTTTTAACCACTTGCTTACTGGGCACTTAAACCCCCTTCCTGCCCAGACCAATTTTCAGTTTTCGGTGCTCTCATGCTTTGAATGACAATTACTCAGTCATACAAGACTGTACCCAAATTATTTTTTTGTCCTTTTTTCCCCACAAATAGAGCTTTCTTTTGGTGGTATTTGATCACCTCTGGGTTTTTTAGTTTTTGTGCTATAAATGAAAAAAGACCGAAAATTTTGAAAAAAAAAAAAATTTTTCTTTGTTTTTGTGATAAAATTTAGCAAATTATTAATTTTTTTTCATAAATTTTGGCCACAATTTATGCTGCTACATATCTTTGGTAAAAATAACCCAAATTAGTGGATATTATTTGGTCTTTGTGAAAGTTAGAGAGTCTACAAGCTGTGGTGCAAATTATACAAAATTGATCACATCTGATGTACTGGTGGCCCATCTCATTTCTTGTGACCCGAACAAGCCAGGAAAGTACAAATATCCCCCAAATGACCCCTTTTTTGAAAGTAGACATTCCAAGGTATTTAGTAAGAGGCATGGTGAGGTTTTTTATGTCGTCAGTCATTTTTTCCCACAATTCTTTGCAAAATTAATCCCCCCCCCACAAAATTGTCATTGTAATAGGTTATTTCTCTCACATAGCATGTGTATACCATGACACCCCAAAAGACATTCTGCTACTCCTCCTGAGTATTACGATACCACATGTGTGGGACTTTTCCACAGCCTGGCCACTTAAGCCCCATACACACGGTCGGACTTTTTCATGGATTCTGTCCGATCGGACAATGTTGTTGAAAAATCAGACCGTGTGTATGCACCATTGGACAGTGTACGTCGGTTTGTCCGACGGACAAAGTCTTATCTCCTGCTGGAAAGATTTGCCGTCAACACGGTCCGATCACACCAAATCCGATCGTGTGTACGTTTGTCCGACCGGACAAAGTGCTACGCATGCTCAGATCACATTACAAGACCAAAGCTATTGGCTACTAGCCTCTACGTAGTCCCGTCGTAGGCAACAAACGTCACCACGTTCAGAATGATCGGATTTTCCGACAACTTTGTCCGACCGTGTGTACGCAAAACCAACATCGGACAAAGTATGACGGATATGGTCCGACCGACCTGGTCCGCGGATTGTCCGACCGTGTGTATGGGGCTTAATACGGGGCACTGATGACACTTGACACTGATGACAGATGGCACTAATATGTGGCACTGATGACAGATGGCACTTATACGTGGCACTGATATCATGTGGCACTAATACGTGACACTGATAAGAGATGGCACTAATACGTGGCACTGATGAGAGATGGCACTAATACGTGGCACTAATTACACGTGACACTGATGACAGATGCCACTGATACTTGGCATTGATGACACGTGACACTGATAACAGATGGCACATGACACTGACAGGTGGCACTGATGACAGATGGCACTAATATGTGGCACTGATTAAAGATGGCACTAATATGTGGCACTGATGACACGTGACACTGATATGGCACTGATGACAGATGGCACTATGTGGCACTGATGACACGTGGCACTGACGTGGCACTGATGACAGATGGCACTTATACATGGCACTGGGGACAGGTGGCACTGGGGACAAATGGCACTGGGGACAAATGGCAATGGGGACAAATGGCAGTGGGGACAAGTGGCACTGGGGACAGGTGGCACTGACAGATGGCACTGGGGACAGGTGGCACTGACAGATGGCACTGGGGACAGGTGGCACTGGGGACAGATGGCACTGGGACAGGTGGAAGTGGGGACAGATGGCAATGGGGACAGGTGGCAGCGGGGACAGATGGCAGTGGGGACAGATGGCACATTTTTTATTCGTTTTTTTTTTTTACTTACGGCCGCTGCAGCCGTTCATCTCTCCCTCCTCACACGCTGTCTCTGTGTGAGGAGGGAGAGCGGCGCTGAGAGATGATCTCATATGTTTACATATGAGATCATCTCTCATTGTACATGCCGATCGCGCTGTAAACAGCCGCTGGTTTACAGCGATCTGTGACTGGCTGTGTCCGAGGGACACGGCCAGCACAGAACTTCCCCGATGCGCGCTCTCAGGAACGCGCATTGCGGAAGTAAACAGGAGGACGTCCAGGGACGTCCTCCCGGCAGGGAGCGCCCGCGCTTTAGCCGTCTTTCGGCTATAGCCAGGGCGCGAAGAGGTTAAGGAACAAATTAGTATTATGAAAAACATATAATCGTGATTATAATTGTATAAGAGTTTAACCTATGTCTAGATAAAACAAATATTGGATATATCAGAATTATCCAGTTATCCATATAAATAATTGTATGTGATATTGATTGATCTATATAACCTGTGCCATTTCTAAATAGACTAGATTTAATAGATATACATTAATATACATATATATAACCAGTTTATGTAAGTGATTAATCAAAATTATGCATATTTTATATTATGTGGGTTACTAGTATCCCTGAATACTGAATATATATTCTTTTCCCTAAGATAAAAACTAATACACATTATAAAAATAGAATATATTACTAAAAGAGATAAACACCAAACACATATGAGATACCTGATGGTTGAAGGTGCTATTACCTTAAAATCATTAGACTCCTGGGAAAGGTAGTCATTACGTTTTGCCTGCCAATAAGGAGAGAACACATACCTCTTGGGCAGAAATTATTATAATTTTATAATCTTATTGTTTGAGATGGTATTTAAGAAGCAGGTGGGATGCCATAGGGAGGAAGCTCAGGGACCCACCCTGAGGAAGGGACACTGGGAGAAACACATACTCCCAGAACAGACTGACACCTATGCACCATGCATGAATACATATTTTAACATTCAAGAAGATTCCTGAACCCGGCAGCCATCTTAAATCCTGGTAACCAGCACTCCCAACTAATAGCCATTTTGGAATGGATTAATATGCCATGTTGATTTTATCTTGTATGTTCTTCCAAATATTGATGTATTGAATATTCTACTATTGATAATCATTCTCTTGAATCAATAACCGCCTTTTAGATTTTTTCTCTAAAATTAAATTTTTCATTATATTTTTGCATAGTTGCCACTTTTATTGACAAACAAGCGTCTAATTTATTTCACATTGTTCAACACTTACTTACCTGCACCATAGTATTGATTGTGTGTGTGAAATACAGACGTTCTGTTTAATTGTCAAGTATCATAAGGTTATTGATTCTGCTGAGAAGTTATCATGGTGATATTATGTCCAAGGTAGTACACGCCCATTTTGAGGGTGTTTCCATTAATTGTCAAAATGTTCAAGTAATGCAATCTGTATTTTAATTTCATGTTAATATTTGTGTTCTGTCAACCAATAAATGTAAATATTTTGTATGATCACTTGTCTCCATGAATAAGTTTTTACATCTATAGACTGTGTCATATAGATTGATTTTGTATCTTAAAAATATATTCGTAAAAATGACTTATCAAATACTGTGCGGGAAACTGTCCTTAAAAAGCACAACATTATGGAGGTAACAAAAGATCTTATTTTTTAATTTGACCCTGAAATGTTACTGGTCTGGGATCAATGGTTAAATATAATTGTTGGTTAATGAAGAGAGAAGATTCAAGTCCCCAACATCAGGGCCCTATTTGGACACCATCCTGCCGTAGGTCCATCCGAATAATGGAGAAGAAGAAGGCCATTATTGTCATGACATCCCTTCACCAAACCCTATCCCTTGTATTGTGATTATTTCAGTATGAACTAATTAGCTTGGGTTCAGTTCTCAAACAGTTCATAAATCTTACAACTTACAAAGCCATCCACAACTCTGCCCCGAGCTACATCACCAATCTTGTCTCCAAACATATCCCAAGCCGTCCTCTCCGCTCTTCTCAAGACCTCTTCCTGTCAAGCTCTCTTGTTTCCTCCTCCCATGCTCGTCTCCAAGATTTCTCCAGAGCCTCTCCCATCCTCTGGAACTCCCTGCCTCAACCTATCCGGCTATCCCCTACACTAGCTACCTTCAGGCGATCCCTGAAAACTCATCTCTTCAGGGAAGCAAATCATGTCTCCAACTAATCTTCTATCACTTCCATCAGCTCATTCCCCACAGTTACAACCATTTGTATCACCTCCCCCACCCTATTAGATTGTAAGCTCTTCTGAGCAGGGCCCTCTTAATCCTCTTGTATTTTATTGTATTATAACTATATTGTCTCCCTTTTTATATTGTAAAGCGCTGCGTAAACTGTTGGTGCTGTATAAATCCTGTAATAAATAAAATAAATAAATCTTGCTAGAAGTTCACAAACTTTGAAGCAAACACTATAATGGGAGGAAAAACTTTTTATGGCCATTTGTAAGGCTTTTTAGCAAGCTATTCTTAAGCAGAAGGTATAGGAAGCTGGACACTGCCATGGGGTCATGTACCAATGGAAAAAAGAAATATAATAATAATAATATTTCATTTAAAACAGTATCTCTGCCCACACAGAATTGTCAGTTCTCTCTAACAGTTCCAACATAAATAGACAATATGGCTGCCATTGTGAACCCACTCTTTTATAGACAGAGGATTGATTAATCTATTATTTTAAATAATAGTTAATCTTATTGTTCCCTATTTTTGGGGGGTGAACCTGCAAACATTTTGATTTGTGATTCACAAACTACAAATCCCACAGATTTGCTACAACCCCATGGCGATGGTGAACTCGGGCCTCATTCCTAGAGCCAATGCTGGAATGTACTAATGAAGGCAGAACGGGGTCTGCTTTATATTCTCAACTGATTTTCAGCTTTAAATTCCACCAATCAAAAGAGAGGAGAGGGAAAGGGAAAAATGACTAAGGGAAAGAGAATAAGGGAAAGGAAGAATGACTTAAGGAAAGGGAATAATGGAAGGGAAGAATGACTAAGGGGAAGAGAATAAGGGAAGGGAAAAAAGAAATAGAACAATTTATCACAATGTGTAAATGTTGAGTCTTGGTGCTGCTCATCCTACCCTGCCACCCTGGGTACTGGCCCACAAGTACCATAATGGTAAGCACAGACCTGATTAAACCCTTAGCTAGGAACTCCCATCTTACCTGTGTGCTGTATTAGTTTATATTTTACTAATTTTATATTTTATATTTCTAAGTGAAGGAACTTTTAGGGAATTGGGAGGCTTTTAGATCAAAATTTCTCTTCACATGCAAGAAAAATATCCCCTAAAACATCCATTGTACATGCCAGTCTGGAACAAGCTACAATGGACTCTCTTCAGCATTGTCTTGGTGGGCTAACACTGCCTGTGGATCTTCTCAAGTCAGCAAGTTGCCAAACTATCTCTACAGACTGGGTTTCAGGAGGAATGCTTTTGCATAAAGTGATATTTGAGACGGAAAATGTACAGATCAGGTGGTTATTCAATTCTTCAAGCTTACCATATAACTGGATATGGATCCCATCACTCATCTTCCTCACAGTGTCAGATGCCGTCCTCACTTCACAGGTATATTTCCCAGAATCCTCCAGCTGAGATGATGGCACTATGTATGTATCAGATACATTGTATCCCCGCACAGTCCGTCCATCTCTGTAGAAGGCAAAGTGCAGCTCTGTGCCGCCTCTGAGCGGATCCAGTCTGGTGTCACATCTCATCGTCATCTCATCTCCTTCGGATATATTGTATGGAATTATTATTTCTGGAGGAGAGAAGAGCTCTGGAAGAGGAAATTGTTAGAAATGCTAAATTATGGGAATACATTATTTATTCTCTAAATGTTGATAATCACACAATGCTGTGCAATGGATGGAAAACAATTTCTATCCATGTTTGACTAAGTTGACCTGTTGTATCCACTACAATAATACACGTCATTAGAGAACCCAGTAAGGACAGCTTTGTCACAAGTCATTTATTCTATCTGTATGTATATCTGGATGGTGAGTGGTAAACCGAGACACGGGAGGAAGCCAACACAATCATACAAACTTCAATCAGTCAATCTACTGAATGATAACTGGGCTCAGAGCTCCAGTGCTGCAAGGGAGTCCCCCTGTATAAAGTATTAAAGTGGTTGTAAACCCTTCCAAATATCCAGTGAAGGGACTGGTCTCAGGTGATACACAGAGATGAAACAAATCCTCCTACACAAGTTGTACCTGTGTATCTTTTCTACATACGTTCAAAGTCCAGAATTTATAAAGCTTGTAGAGCTATCAAAAAAAAGGGGGGGGGGGGCTGAAGAGACATCAGTGAGGATAGCTCTGAGAGCTGATTGGAGGGAAGGGACACACCCCCTTCACATAGGACCAGAGCTGAGGCTGTCACTCAGCATGGATCATCACACATTGGATATTGGCAGATCTGAGAGTATTTGGGTTTTCTGCTCATACAAGAAGACCCGACCAAATGCTGGATGTGCTTTCACCAAAGATAGAGAAGGATTCGGAGACAGGGACGCACCGGACCCCCTGCCTCGAGTTGCATCCGTCAGAGGTGTGAACCAGCCTTAGATAACAAACAAGTCTATTCTTACCTACTCTGTGCATTGGAATCACACAGAGCGGGGACGGGAACCTCCTCTTTTCGGGTCCCCCGCGTCGGCGCTCCTGGTCACTCCTCTCTGGTCAGTGCCCCATGAGAAGCCGCTTCCCATGGGGGCACTCTTGCATGATCTCACCTTTGTCCTTTGACACAGACAGCAGGACTCGGGCCCGCCCCCCGCTTCGTTGTCACTGGCGTTGATTGACTGCAGTGGGAGCCAACGGCAAAGCCAGCGAGATCCGGAAGTGAGGGGGGGAAATATCTGCAGACGTACACAGCGCTGGATCAATTGAGGGCTCAGGTAAGTAAAGGGGGGCTGGGGGGGGTGCTGACACCTAAACATTTTTTTACCTTAACCACTTGACATCCGGCCATAGCCGAATGACGGCCTCGGCGCGGATGTCAATTCCCGGGAGGACGTCATATGACAGCCTCCCCTTTCCTCTTTCCCTGTGCGCGCTCATGAGTGCGCAGCAGGGAAATTCTGTGTTGTCCGTGTCCCTCGGACACAGCCAATCACAGATCGCTGTAAACGGCCAATCACAGCGGCCGTTTACAGCGCGATCAACGTGTCCAATGGGAGATGATCTCATATGTAAACATATGAGATCATCTCTCAGCGCCGCTCCCCCTCCTCACACAGAGACAGCGTGTGAGGAGGGGGAGATGAACGGCTGCAGCGCCGTAAGTGAAAAAAAAAACAAACAAAATAAATGTGCCATCTGTGCCCACTGCTATCTGTCCCCAATGCCATCTGCCAGTGCCAAATGTCCCCAATGCCATCTGCCAGTGCCAAATGTCCCCAATGCCATCTGCCAGTGCCATCTGTCCCCAGTGCCATCTGTCCCCAGTGCCATCTGTCCATGCCATCTGTCAGTGCCACCTGTCATCCAGTGCCACCTGTCATCCAGTGCCACATGTCATCAGTGCCACATAGTGGCACATGTCATCAGTGCCACATAGTGCCATCTGTCATCAGTGCCATCTGTCATAAGTGACGTATCAGTGTCACGTGTCATCAGTGCCACATATTAGTGCCATCTGTCATCAGTGTCACGTATTAGTGCCATCTGTCATCAGTGCCGCCTGTCAGTGTCACGTGCCATCTGTTATCAGTGTCACCTGTCATCAATGCCACGTATCAGTGCCATCTGTCATCAGTGTCACGTGTCATAAGTGCCACGTATTAGTGCCGTCTGTCATCAGTGCCACGTATTAGTGCCATCTCTCATCAGTGCCACATGTCAGTGCCATCAGTGCCATCCATCAGTGCTCATCAGTGCCACATATCAGTGCCATCTCTCATCAGTGTCACGTGTCATCAGTGCCCCATATTAGTACCATCTGTCATCAGTGCCACATCAGTGTCACGTGTCATCAGTGCCACGTATCAGTGCCACCTGTCATCAGTGCCAGGTCAGTGTCACGTGTCATTGTCCTGGTGCTCCAGGGCCTTCAAAAGTGTAATAGGTAGTCAAAAAGTTAGATGTGTAATTTATGCTCCTAGAACACGTGATTGCCCCCCCTTCATGTTGGGCCTCTCTAAGTGGCCAGGCTGTGAAAAAGTCCCACACATGTGGTATAGTAATACTCAGGAGGAGGAGCAGAATTTATTTCGGGGTGTCATTTGTGGTATACACATGCCACGCGAGAGAAATAACCTATTACAATGACAATTTTGTGGAAAAAAATAAATAATAAAAAAAAAATTTCATTTTGCAAAGAATTGTGGGAAAAAATGACAACATCAAAAACCTCACCATGCTTCTTACTAAACACCTTGGAATGTCAACTTTCAAAAAAGGGGTCATTTGGGGGGTATTTGTACTTTCCTGGCTTGTTCGGGTCACAAGAAATGAGATAGGCCACCAGTACATCAGGTGTGATCAATTTTGTATAATTTGCACCACAGTTTGTAGACTCTCTAACTTTCACAAAGACCAAATAATATCCACTAATTTGGGTTATTTTTACTAAAGATATGTGGCAGTATAAATTGCGGCCAAAATTTATGAAGAAAAATTTATAATTTCCTAAATTTTATCACAGAAACAAAGAAAAATGTGTTTTTTTTTTCAAAATTTTCGGTCTTTTTTCATTTATAGCGCAAAAAATAAAAAACCCAGAGGTGATCAAATACCACCAAAAGAAAGCTCTATTTGTGGGAAAAAAAGGACAAAAAATTCATTTGGGTACAGTGTTGCATGACTGAGTAATTGTCAGTCAAAGCGTGAGAGCACCGAAAGCTGAAAATTGGTCTGGATGGGAGGGGGCTGCCCCCTCCCCCCTCTACATTGTAAAGGGCTGCGTAAACTGTTGGCTTTATATAAATCGTTAATAATAATTACAAAAAATAAAAAAAAGCTTAGAATGATGTTATTTCTTTCTAGGTGAACTTTTAGTCTATAAATACAACGCCTTCTATCAGCGGAGATTTTCTGATAAATAAAGCCGTGTAATGATTTATTTTTTTTTTAAGGAAGGAAGGGGGGGGGGGGGTGGTGCACGAAAAAAAAACTGCTATAGACATGTGCCTACAGGTGCCTTTCCTAGAGGGGCACCTGTCTGTACATGGCCGGATCTAGGGGGTCCTGGGGTGGTCTGAGCCCCCCCAGATTTCAGTTGTGCCCCCCGAGGCCGCCCCAGTGAACATTGTACCCACGCCCACTGCAAGTCCAGACAGGAGAATTGTCAGTGACGAGAGAGCTGGGGGAAGTGCAGACTTCCTATGCCCCCCCCCGCTCCTGTCAGTGGATCGCTCCTCCATACAGCGGATTACACAGATCCTCTTAGATCACACAGTACACGGCTTGATTCCCCGCCCCCTACACACAATTCTGGGAGAGGAGCAGTCATTGGACGCGGTAGGGGGCGGGGAATCAAGCCATGTACCATCCAATCTAAGAGGATCCTGTGTTATCTGCTGTATGGAGGAGCGCTGTTATCCCAGCTCTCTCCTCACTGACACTTCTCCTGTCTGGACTTGTATCGGGTGTGGGTACAATGTTCATGGGGGGCGGCCTGGGGGGCACAGAGAGCCTTCCAACTCCTTACTACTCCTGTAAGATTGGAGGCGGGCTGTTAGTGCTGGGAAGGGAAGGGTAATGGGGGGGATTTGTGCTAGGAGGAGGAATGGGGGGGACGTATGTATTAGGGGGCAGGATTGGGGAAGATTTGTGCTAGGAGGGGAGAATTGGGGAGCAGAGATTTGTGCTGGGAAGGGTAATTTGGAGAGGGTTGTGCTAAGAGGACAGATTTAAGGGGATTTAGTTGCTAGTTGTGGGGATTTGTGGGAGAGAATTTGTACTAGGAGGGAAATTTGGAGGGGGCTTTGGGGGGAGAAGATTTGAGCTAGGAGGGGAATTTTGGGGAAATACTTACAGGAGAGGATTTGTGCTAGGAGTGGGGATTTGGGGAGAGAACTTACACTAGGAGAGGGATTTGGGGGAAGGATTTACACTAGTAGTGGGGATATGGGGAGGGGGGAGTTTACACTAGAAGGGGGGATTTGTGGGAGAGGATTTGTGCTAAGAGGGGGGTTTGTGGGAGAGGATTTGTGCTAGAAGGGGGGATTTGGGGGAGATGATTTGTGTTAAGAGGGGGGGTTTGTGGGAAAGGATTTGTGCTAATATGGGGGATTTGTGGGAGAGGATTTGTGCTAAGAGGGGGGGTTGGTGGGAGGGGGATTTGTGCTAGGGGGGGGGATTTGGGGGATAGAAATTGTGCTAAGAGGGGGGATTTGGGGGGAGGGGATTTGTGCTATGAGGGGGATTTGGGGGCGAGAATTTGTGCTAGCAGGGGGGATTTGGGGAAGAGGATTTGTTCTGGGAGGGGGGATTTGTGGAAGAGGATTTTTTGCTTGGAGGGGGGATTTGTGGGAGATGATTTATGATAGGAGGGGGTTTGAGGAAGAGGATTTGTGCTAGGAGGGGGGGTTTGGGGGAGAGGAATTGTGCTAGGGGGGATTTGAGAGAGAGGATTGGTGCTAGGGGTGGGGGATTTTGGGGGAGAGGATTGGTGCTAGGGGGGCTTGGGGGGAGGATTTTGGGCAGAAGATTTGTGCTAGGAGGGGGGATTTGTGGGAGATGATTTGTGTTAAGAGGGGGATGTGAAGAAGAGGATTTGTACTAGGAGGGGGGATTTGGATTGGGGATTTTTTGCATTGTTGTTTGAGGAGCATTTTAACTTGCAGAAGGGATTTATGTTTGGGGTGAGCGTGTTGATTCGAGCTGTTTTATTTTGGGGGGGGCACTTCAGAATTCTCTGCCTATAGGCTCCTGAGATGTAAATCCAGGCCAGTGGATGGAGGAATAACACATGGAGGGGGTGAAGATTCAAGAAATGGGGGGTGATAATTAAAGTGATTCCAAAGTTTAATTTTTCCATGAAATAATAAACATGTTATACTTACCTGATCTGTAATAATCTCTCTCCTCCTCTTCTGGGGTCCCCTTCTGACACTCTCGGCTCCTCCCCCCTTCTGAGTACCCCCATAACAAGCTGTGTGCTATGGAGGGGTTCATGTGATTACACCCCCACTGTCCATAGACACACACCCCACTCCCTCCTCACATAATTGGATTGGCTGCAGCAGGAGCCAATGGCTGCCTCTGTGTCCTGTGATTGGAGGAAGAGAGGAGAGAGGAGTGCTGGTGGGGTCAGTGCTGGATAGAGAGAGGTGACAGGTAAGTGTTTGGGGGAAGCACAGAAGGGAACGTTCTTTTACCTTAATGACCAGAATGGAAATCTTTAGTCTTTACAACCAATTTTCTTCTTTTTATTTCTGCAACAGAATCACTTCAAAGATGATATTTATTCTCGGAGTTCCTCTTCCTCTGGATCTACTAATATTTCGAAGAATACAGTTTATATACGACATTCATTTACCTTTCACAGAGATAAAGGATTCATCTGAGAGCTTCACATATCTACCATCATTGCGATGTATTTGTTTAGTACATTTGTACAGTCCAGACTGACTCCTCGTTATATTAGGAATATGGAATGTGGAGTCAGATTCTGAGGATTTTATCTCCTGATCATCCTTGTAGAATTTTGGGTTTATTGCATTATAATGTCTCCAATGATGACATCTCAGAGTCAGGGGGTCTCCTTCATAGATGACAGATGGAGGTCTCTGCAGGAGGACATAATCTGAAATGTAATAAAATGATACTTTAGGTTGTTCTATTCACACCCAACAATCTGTAATGATGGAGATGAGATGATGACTCACCATATGTAACATTTAGGAAGACGGGATCACTGATATCACCACCGGTGGTCCAGCACTGGTAATCTCCACTGTCCTCCCATACTGAAGATCTAATGATATGAAGTCTCTGTTGATCTCCAGGTATTGGTCTCTTATCTTTGTACCAGTGATAGGTCCGGGGCTCCTCTAGTACAGTAGACGGCACATCACATGTTAGAGTCACAGAGTCATAGTATAATATATTCCCCCAGTTGGGTGTGAAGATCACCACAGGTTTGATGGCCCCTCCTATAGAAGAAAAGAGATCACACAGAACACATAGAGAGCACAGTGTGCAGCAAAACACAGAGAGGTGAACACATCTTGTATGAGAAAAAATACATTCTCTATAGAAATGGGAATGTTTCTAGTCCTGGGCACAGAGATTTCCCCACACGTTGGTAAATCTTTATTATAAACAATGAAAACTTCTCCCCTTAAAGTGATATTAAAGGCAGATTTTCTTCAAATAACAAACATGTTTCACTTACTTGCTCTGTGTAATGGTTTTGCACAGAGCAGCCCAGATCCTCCTCTTCTCAGGTCCCTCACAGGCACCCCTGGCCCCTCCCTCCTGCCAAGTGCCCCAAAGCAAGCAGCTTCCTATGGGGTCATCCAAGCAGGCCCGTTCCCAAGCCGCTGTTCTGTGTCCATTCACACATGTAGCACAGCTCTACCCCACTCCCACTCTCTCCTCATTGGCTCATTGACTATGACTGACAGTAACAGGAGCCAATGAGGAGGAAGAGACCTGGGAGAGCAGCTGCTCTCATGTACTACGCTGGATCGGGATAGAGGAAGTATTGTAGGTCTGGTGGGGGAGGGGAGATGCTGCATGCTGAAGGTTTTTTAAGTTCATGCATAGAAGGCATTAAGGTAAAAAAAAAAACTTGGGGGTTAACTTTCCTTGACTGAGCCATTTAAAAAAAAAAAAATTTAGGCCTGAAGATTTTTTAAAACCCCCCAAACATGACATCATTTATGAAAACAGAGATCCTGAAGAATAAAATGGTGGTAGTTTCATTTTTATGTCACGCAATATTAGCATAAGCAATATATTACCCAGTTTTTGGTAAAATACAAAAGATGAAGTTGCTTCCAATGAAGATAGATATACAACCTATCAAACCTTAAAAAGATTGTAAAGGTATTTTTTTTTAACATAAAAAATATTTCTATACTAACCTGCTCTGTGCAATGAGGTCAGATAAGTAAAATGGGGGAGGGGTGAGGCTGACACCTAAACTTTTTTTTTGCAAGGAATGCTTTAACCTCCTTAGCAGTATTCCCGAGTCTGGCTCGGGTTCAGTTTTTTTCTGCTAGGAGCGGTAACCCCGAGCCAGACTCGGGCTGCGTTGCAGGATACAGGGGGGAAGTTACTTACCTTTTCCCCTGGATCCTGCGATGTCTCCCCGCTGTGTGAGCGAGCCGTCCGCTCGCTCGATTCACACAGTGCCGAGTGCCGCTGATCTCCGTTCCCTGCGACGTTCCGACGCACGGGAGCGGAGATCGGCGCCAAATTTAAAAAAGTTTAAAAACACAACACACATACAGTACTGTAATCTGTAAGATTACAGTACTGTATACAAAAAATACACATCCCCTTTGTCCCTAGTGGTCTGCCCAGTGCCCTGCATGTCATTTTATATAATAAAAAGATTTTTTTCTGCCTGGAAACTGGAGATTGTCCATAGCAACCAAAAAGTGTCCCTTTATGTCAAAAGTGGTTTTAGACCAGCTAGAAAACACCGATAAAAAAGTAGTGTGGTGAGTTGGGCTGGATTTCCCATTAGGCACTGTAGACATGTGCCTACAGGTGCCTTTCCTAGAGGGGCACCTGTCTGTACATGGCCGGATCTAGGGGGTGCTGGGGTGGGCTGAGCCCCCCCAGATTTCAGTTGTGCCCCCCCGAGGCCACCCCAATGAACATTGTACCTACGCCCACTGCAAGTCCGGAGAGGAGAATTGTCAGGGAAGAGAGAGCTGGGGGAAGTGCAGACTTTGTGCCCCCCCCCGCTCCTGTCAGTGGATCGCTCCTCCATACAGCGGATTACACAGTCCCTTTTAGATCACACAGTACACGGCTTGATTCCCCGCCCCTTACACACATTTCCAGGAGAAGAGCAGTCATTGGACGAGATAGGGGGCGGGGAATCAAGCCGTGTACCGTCCATTCTAAGAGGATCCTGTGTTATCTGCTGTATGGAGGAGCGCTGTTATCCCAGCTCTCTCCTCACTGACACTTCTCCTGTCTGGACTTGTATCGGGTGTGGGTACAATGTTCATGGGGGGCGGCCTGGGGGGCACAGAGAGCCTTCCAACTCCTTACTACTCCTGTAAGATTGGAGGGGGGCTGTTAGTGCTGGGAAGTGAAGGGTAATGGGGGGATTTGTGCAAGGAGGAGGAATGGGGGGATGTATGTATTAGGGGGTAGAATTGGGGAAGATTTGTGCAAAGAGGGGAGAATTGGGGAGCAGAGATTTGTGCTGGGAAGGGTCATTTGGAGGGGGTTGTGCTAAGAGGACAGATTTAAGGGGATTTAGTTGCTAGTTGTGGGGATTTGTGGGAGAGAATTTGTACTAGGAGGGGAATTTGGAGGGGGTTTACACTAGGAGGGG
Organism: Lithobates sylvaticus; assembly: GCA_028564925.1. Classification (NCBI taxonomy): domain Eukaryota; kingdom Metazoa; phylum Chordata; class Amphibia; order Anura; family Ranidae; genus Lithobates; species Lithobates sylvaticus. The sequence goes on from CM053038.1 coordinate 3,486,510, forward strand.
GCTTTGGGGGGAGAAGATTTGAGCTAGGAGGGGAATTTTGGGGAAGAACTTACAGGAGAGGATTTGTGCTAGGAGTGGGGATTTGGGGAGAGAACTTACACTAGGAGGGGGATTTGGGGGAAGGATTTACACTAGTAGTGGGGATATGGGGAGGGGGGAGTTTACACTAGGAGGGGGGATTTGTGGGAGAGGATTTGTGCTAAGAGGGGGATTTGTGGGAGAGGATTTGTGCTAGAAGAGGGGATTTGGGGGAGATGATTTGTGTTAGGAGGGGTGATTTGTGGGAGAGGATTTGTGCTAAGAGGGGGGGTTGGTGGGAGAGAAATCGTGCTAAGAGGGGGGGGGGGGGGGTTCTGGGAGAGGATTTGTATTGGAGGGGGGATTTTGGGGAGAGGATTTTTTGCTAGGAGGGGGGATTTTGGGGAGAGGATTTGTGCTAGGAGGGGGGATTTGTGGGAGATGATTTGTGTTAGGAGGGGGATGTGAAGGAGTGGATTTGTACTAGGAGGGGGATTTGAATTGGGGATTTTTTGCATTTTTGTTTGAGGAGCATTTTAACTTGCAGAAGGGATTTATGTTTGGGGTGAGCGTGTTGATTAGAGCTGTTTTCTTTTGGGGGGGGGGGCTTCAGAATTCTCTGCCTATAGGCTCCTGAGATGTAAATCGGGGCCAGTGGATGGAAGAATAACACATGAAGGGGGTGAAGATTCAAGAAATGGGGGGGGGGGGGGGGTGATAATTAAAGTGATTCCAAAGCTTCATTTTTCCATTAAATAATAAACATGTTATACTTACCTGATCTGTAATAATCTCTGTCCTCCTCTTCTGGGGTCCCCTTCTGGCACTCTCGGCCCCTCCCCCTTCTGAGTACCCCCATAACAAGCTGTGTGCTATGGAGGGGTTCATGTGATTACACCCCCACTGTCCATAGACACACACCCCACTCCCTCCTCACAGAACTGGATTGGCTGCAGCAGGAGCCAATGGCTGCCTCTGTGTCCTGTGATTGGAGGAAGAGAGGAGGAGGAGTGCTGGTGGGGTCAGTGCTGGATAGAGAGAGGTGACAGGTAAGTGTTTGGGGGAAGCACAGAAGGGAACGTTCTTTTACCTTAATGACCAGAATGGAAATCTTTAGTCTTTACAACCAATTTTCTTCTTTTTATTTCTGCAACAGAATCACTTCAAAGATGATATTTATTATGGGAGTTCCCCTTCCTCTGGATCTACTAATATTTCTAAGAATACAGTTTATATACGACATTCATTTACCTTTCACTGAGATAAAGGATTCAGCTGAGAGCTTCACATATCTACCATCATAACTTTGTATTTGTTTAGTACATTTGTAGAGTCCAGACTGACTCCTCGTTATATTAGGAATATGGAATGTGGAGTCAGATTCTGAGGATTTTATCTCCTCATCATCCTTGTAGAATGTTGTGTTTATTTCCTTATAAAATCCCCAATGATGACATCTCAGAGTCAGGGGGTCTCCTTCATACATGACAGATGGAGGTCTCTGCAGGAGGACATCATCTGAAATGTAATAAAATGATACTTTAGGTTGTTCTATTCACACCCAACAATCTGTAATGATGGAGATGAGATGATGACTCACCATATGTAACATCTAGGAAGACGGGATCACTGATATCACCACCGATGGTCTGGCACTGGTAACCTCCTCTGTCCTTCACTCTTGAAGATGTTATATGAAGTGTCTGTTGATCTCCAGGTATTGGTCTCTTATCTTTGTACCAGTGATAGGTCCGGGGCTCCTCTGGTACAGTAGACGGCACATCACATGTTAGAGTCACATTGTCATAGTATAGTATATTCCCCCAGTTGGGTTTGAATGTCACCACAGGTTTGATGGCCCCTCCTATAGAAGAAAAGAGATCACACAGAACACATAGAGAGCACAGTGTGCAGCAAAACACAGAGAGGTGAACACATCTTGTATGAGAAAAATACATTCTCTATAGAAATGGGAATGTTTCTAGTCCTGGGCACAGAGATTTCCCCACACGTTGGTAAATCTTTATTATAAACAATGAAAACTTCTCCCCTTAAAGTGATATTAAAGGCAGATTTTTTTTTAAATAACAAACAAACAGATCCTCCTCTTCTCAGGTCCCTCACAGGCACCCCTGGCCCCTCCCTCCTGCCAAGTGCCCCAAAGCAAGCAGCTTCCTATGGTGTCATCCAAGCAGGCCCGTTCCCAAGCCACTGTTCTGTGTCCATTCACACATGTAGCACAGCTCTACCCCACTCCCACTCTCTCCTCATTGGCTCATTGACTATGACTGACAGTAACAGGAGCCAATGAGGAGGAAGAGACCTGGGAGAGCAGCTGCTCTCATGTACACCGCTGGATCGGGATAGAGTAAGTATTGTAGGTCTGGTGGGGGAGGGGAGATGCTGCATGCTGAAGGTTTTTTAAGTTCATGCATAGAAGGCATTAAGGTAAAAAAAAAAAACTTGGGGGTTAACTTTCCTAGACTGAGCTATTTAAAAAAAAAAATTTTAGGCCTGAAGATTTTTTAAAACCCCCCAAACATGACATCATCTCTGAAAGCCGAGATCCTGAAGAATAAAATGGTGGTAGTTTCATTTTTATGTCACGCAATCTTAGCATAAGCAATATATTACCCAGTTTTTGGTAAAATACAAAAGATGAAGTTTTTTCCCAATGAAGATACCTATCAAACCTTAAAATGATTGTAAAGGTATTTTTTCTTTTTAACATAAAAAATATCTCTATACTAACCTGCTCTGTGCAATGAGGTCAGATAAGTAAAATGGGGGAGGGGGGAAGAAGGGGGAGGCTGATACCTAAACATTTTTTTGCAAGGAATGCTTTAAGGTAAAACATGTTTAGACTTTACAACCACTTTAAAGAATATGTTACCCTAACATTTCATATTCCTGTTATGTGTCTGCTCTACCATGTACTTGTATGAGAAAGTTTCCTGTTCCCTTTGTATTGCTTTCTTTATGTGAAATCCCTGGTGATCCTGCCAGTCCCTCTGCTTTCCTATAACAAACTGACCACACTAAACAGGAGAGCACAGCATGGTCAGTTCCCTAGCTTTGCTGGGAACCAGTGGCAGTTGGTGGTATTTTTTTTTGGGGGGGTGGCGCAAACCATGCACTCACAGCCACCCCCCTGGTACATGGATGCCCTTCCACTTGGACACTGGTATGCGGTGACATCAGCATGTCAACTCCTCCTAGCGTACGTTTCGTCAAACCATTGACATAGTCTGTGACATCGTTATTTTTCAATAAGCCAAATTTTTAGGTATTTTTTAGGTATTGTTGTTGTAATATATTTGATTTAGATTTTTGCCAATTCTGTGCATGGGAGTTTCGGCTTCATGCCGGCCTCCCATGGATTACGCCTGGTGTTACGGTTTTGACTCACATCGAGGCTTGATTTGTTTTGTTCCTATATATACGCGATACGTCAGCGCATCGCCCGTTTCCCAGACGATGTCAGTGGTTTGACGAAACGTACGTCGGGAGGAGTTGACGTGCTGACGTCACCGCGTACCAGTGTCCGAGTGGACGGGCGTCCATGTATAGCCGGACAGTTATTTTTTGCTGTGATTAACTACAACACTGTAAGTGCATTTTGAATTCTTTAATAAATTTATCCAGACTGAATAATGCTATGGTGAGGCTTCTCTTTTTTGGGTTCCATATGATTACCATATTGGAGATTCCCGAAGTAAGAGGGACCGTTGGAATACTGGGAATTATTTCCCCTGTGATGTTTTAGCCTGGCTCCAGGATACGAGTCCGGATTGCTGCTATCTGGTTCATTTTGGGATAAAGGCCCAAACCGGGATATAGGTCACAAGCTGTTTGAGCTTGCTATTCGGTAAGCTTGCATTTCACATGGTGGTCCCAGTTTTGGTTGCGGTGGGGGTTTTGTCATGGAATCAACGATAATCCAATATTCTTTGAACACTATTTTTATGAATTTGGACTGTGACACGGTGGGAGGACCCAATCTCTACCTTATATTTCAAGATTCTTTATCTTCATGATTTTGTCACGTTTTTTCTTTATATGTTCATTTTTATGTATTCATTTTTATAATACCTTTTCTACAATTCTTTAATTTTGAGTTTGATCAATGGTTTTGGTGATCTTCATTGACATTTTTTAGTTATATGATAACACCTAGTTTAAGTGTTATTTTTTCACTTTTAGCGCTGCTACAATTTTTTACTTATTACTGCTGGAAACTCTGCCTGCTCTAGGTTAGGAGGTGACGTAACATCCAGTTGAACAAATGACGAGTCTCTGGAGAGGACGGTGGGGTGGTTTCTTTACACACATAGAGGATGATTGGGTCGGTTGAGCTGACTGTGGATGCATACAGGATGCTGGTCTGGGCACTTTAGAAATTCTATAAAATTTGAACTTTAAAAAATTTTGCTGAATTTAAGTTCAACCCAAATTAAAATCTCAGCACTATGGACCTTCCCAACAAGCATTTCTTCTGTGATATATTCAAACAAAAAGTTTAATTTCAATTGTGTGCAAATTTTGGCTAACCCGCGCTGATTTTGAAAAGACTTCTTGAAAATGGTAATCAATGACCCAAACCCCTTCACATAGATTACTCAGAAAACTTTAGGCTCACATGGATATTTTATATATTATTAGTGATATTTATGGTATCGGTTTTAGTTCTGTACTCACCAGATTTTCCCATGTTTAAAGCTGAAAATAAAAAATACTCTATTTAGAAAATATTATGTACAGTACATGTCATTATGTGTTTCAGTCATTTTGTTCTCTTCCAATTTCAGTGAAAATGTATACAATTCTAACAAGAATATTGTTATGATCCCGATTTTCTCAAGTCAAAAGAACATTGGAACTGTCACTCTTTCTTCACAAATACACATGGGAAAACTAAAGCATGGTTTGGTGAGGTTGGATTAAGCAATCAGACTTTATGTAGCCACTCCACAATACTGTAGGCATCAACTGCCCTCATATTCACCCCATAAACCCCCTTATAACAGTGATTGGACATGTTAATTTAGCCTTCAGATCCTTTCATTCTTCCATCGTAACCTTCTTACCAAGACTCGTCTTTTATGCCTTATGCATCCACCATCCAACCCACCACCATCACTTATATGAAGCTCTTTTTTTTATCATCAACTTCCTCTTCACCCTTGTTCGGTTCCAATCAAACAGCAATCAGACTTTGAATTATGTATTCACCTTGTCCCTAAACCAGGCACCCTCCTTCAGCTCCCCTATGGAGGGATCAGACCCCCCACCCCTCAAAAGCTGTATAAGCTGAAGGGTGGAGATACAAGGCTGGGATCTACTAGGAAAGTATGACATGAGACAAGGGATACTCAGCAGAAGAATGAGGACACATACCCCTGTGATTGGGAACCTTCCAGCCTGTGTGACAAGACCAGGAACAGAGCTTACAATCAATACTTATAAAGCAGCACTAGTCAACAGATGCAGATATAATAAGTGTATCTTATGTAAAGCCTCCAACAGGTTAATAAAAATTTGATGATTTGTGTATTACACATAATCTCAAAGATAAGACACTCAACCAATACTCAGATAATATAAAGAATAAAAAACGTTCTACTTACACAGCAACAAGATGGCGAGGAAGACAGACATGGTAGCCGGGACCTGAAAGTTGTGACGGTCTTTCTGAGAATCAGATGTTTTGACCTTCTTCTCACTTCCTGAGTGTTATTTATAGACATTTTACCAGAATTAAAAACCAATGTCGTGAGAAGCTGTGCCCGCATAGACAGTACCTGACATTTCAAGAAGAGGGAGGGCTATGATGTGCAATGAGCATGATTTTAGGTTGCATTATAGCCTATCTTCCTCACAATGTCATTGCCATCCTCACTTCATAGGTTTATTTTCCAGCTTAGCTGGTGGCACTCTGCATGTATCAAATTCACAAATTATCACACATTCCAGCCGGTTCCCTAACTAATTGGACTACATTTACTAACTTCGCATTTATGCAATCAAATTTTTTAACATCCCAGCTGGTAGGGATGAGTTGAGTTACTTTTGCAAACATAGTTTTTCAGCAAAGTTACACATTTTCCTAAAATTTTCTAAGCAAAGACTGTCAATTTTGTTCATTTTGCTGCTTAAGTGAAAGCTGAATTTTCCTGAAAATTTATTTAGAGGGTATTTTTGGGGAGGGTGATGTTTAGGCGTTTTTTATATTTTTGGTGCATTTGATCACTTATTGGCGGTCTAAATTGTTTTATTTTCTTAAAATATAGAGGCAAATAAGGGGTCGATTTTTGATGCAGGAATAAGTTCAGCAATGGCTGTCATTGACAGTTAAAGGGTTAAGGCTCACTTTGACTGAATATTTTCCATTATAGAGATAAGGGAGGAGACACTTAACAATTTTAGCTTCAGCTATTAAGAGCTGTAAACAGCAATCTTGTCAGCAGTTGCCCTCCAGTACTAAGCTACCCATCACTGCCGGAACCTCCATCACCAGCCACCGTCTCCACTTCCTCTGCCAGTTGGCTGCTTTTCCTTCTTGTTTCACTCATCTCACACCATTAAAATGATTTTACCATTCACTCTTTTACTTTGTAACCCAGAGGAATAACCATGGTTTTAACTGTTTCCCTGTTCTTTTGACTATAGCATGACTACACAACAAATGTCCTTCTCCCCATTTCAAGCAAATGAGACAAGGCAACTTCTTCTTTGAAAAAGAACTCAGTTAACGGAATCAATTTGCAGAATACAGTTGAGGTAATACTTTATTACAGAAAATTCCTTTACATTTATGATTATATTTATTTATACTTTCAACTGATTATACTTTACATTTGGCTGCACGTTGGCCTGTCTGTGCTGTTTCCCTAGAGGTGCTGCCCATACCTTAAACTTAGGAAAGTCCTCATACACGCGGTTGCCCGTAAGTTGTTCCCGTTAAAGGGTTACACTGTCAGTAGAATGGTTAACATAGCACTTAGGTCCTGAATGTTCTGCTCCCACACCAGGCTGCAAGGAGGTGCCACACACATACAGGGGAAGATATGTCACAAAATTACATAAACCCCACAAAATAAATGCCACTCATGGCCATCATCCATGTTGTATACTCAGAAAGCAAGCAAAGAATGATTTTGGACTGTGCAGGCCACGCAAGGAGTACTATATGTAATATAAAATCATACAATTTATTAAATAACAAATGTTAAAAAAATGTCATTCAATACATATATTTTTTTGCAGTTAAAAGCAATACTATTGCTGATACATTTCACTGTGTATAATCATACACTAGAAGATAATGCTGGTAAAGTGAGTCTTTATATGCCAATGCATTTCACCAGACTCTGCTTCATCAGGGCTTATGAAGACATTACAGCACTCATCTAAGAGAAAACAATAACATTTATATAGTATTCATACTGTATATATCAATATTCAATGTATTTATGTATTCACTGTGTGGGACCCACCTCAGGCACAGAGTAACACCAGCACCATCACTCCCTGGGCAGGTGCTGGAACATCTTAGGGACCCTACCAACCACACTTCTGCCATGGATCACCAGATATTAAAATAAGTAGGATATATCATTTGTACCATCAAGATGTATTGCATGGGGACATTGCCTATTTTACTAATACCCCCATATATAGGGCATGTGTGTATAAGGGCGTCCCAGTACACATCAGGAAGATAAATCAGGAGTCCTCAGTCTCTAGTAGAAAGGAAAAAAGAAAACAGGGAAAGAAGAGATAATAAGATCAATAAGTAGACCTACAAGTGGGAATATGGATTTATATCATGGTAGCAATATGTATCAACTATTTAACCAAAGGAATAATGTCATACTTAGATAAGTGCTGTAATGTCTTCATAAGCCCTGATGAAGCAGAGTCTGGCGAAACACGTTGGCATATGAACACTCACTTTACCAGCATTCTCTTCTAGTGTATGAATATACACAGTGAATTCTGTCAGCACTAGTATTGTTTTTAACTACAAGAAATATATGTATTGTATGAAATTCCTTTAACTATTGTTATTTAATAAATTGTATGATTTTATATTACTGTCAGAACATTTGAGGTTAAAAGATTTATATTCATATATATATATAGGCCTTTATATTGTATGTTTTTCAAATGGACATGAGAGGAGCCATTTTGGCTCTAAAGTTGAAATTAAGTTCATAGCTTATGAATAGACAAGGAAGGAATCGTTTTTTCTGTTTCACTAGAAGTCTGGTTGGGCTATATCCCAGGTTATAATTCAAATATTTAGACACTTAGTAAAATAAACAAGATAAGAAAATGGTTAGAGGCTCTTGTGTTCACATGAGCACTGGAAACATCTTTGCATAAACGAAACAAGAGGGCTTAGTCCTATTGTATTATGTATTTTAAATAATGTTTTTCTTTCATAATATGGTCAAAGTATTTCTGTATTAGTTATTCATGTATAAACCCATTTAATACATATATATTTTTATGGTAAAAGTCACAAGTGTGAGATTCTAGAATAATGACTAGACATGTGCATTTGTTTTCGTCCAAATGCATTTTCGTCCGAATTTCAGGTATTTTCGTTATCATTTTAACAAACGATAACGAAAGTGCAGAATCCAAAAAACGAAAGATCCGACATAAACAAATGCTTTATTTTCGTTGTAACAACAGTTAGATATAGATAGGAGATTCGACGCTGACAATAACAATCTGTGTCCATTGAACCTGTGGTCGAATGTGCCCAAACTTAACTCTATTAGTCCAAGATTATTCTACATAGAGAGAAAAGATTCGATGTAGAAAGGAAAGATTCAACGTAGAAAGGAAAGATTCGGCGTAGAGAGGAAAGATTGCTGCTGGAATTGGGTGGAATTGCAGCTAAAGTATACAGAGTCATACAGTTTAGCTGCTCCGTCGAATCTTCTTTGAACATTCGACAGACACCATAAGCCTTCAATGACAGATTCGACCTTAATTCATTTGAATTTTCGGACGAATGCAATTTTTAACGAAAAAACAAAATAAATAAAAACGAATTTCGGGAGTAACTAAATTAATTTATTTTTCGGACGAAAACGAAATTCCGAAACGAAATATTTCAGTGTGCACATGTCTAATAATGACTTCACTTTCATGGCATTTCCAACCACAGTTAATTGTGTGGGGTACATTTTCTCATACACATATTTTAGCTAACTCCAGTATGTCTGGGGATATTGACACTTGATTGTCAACCATTAGACAATTATTGGTGTTTTGCTAAGCCATGGTCAGAAGGTTATGTCAATCATATTAAAAGTAATTTCTGATCTAACAACTGCCCCTAAGAGGTTGAAATTGGTAATTATTCAAAATGGCGTTGGTCTTGGTTGTCAAGGTAACATATAAACTCCATCGTCATCTGACATCATCAGTTACATAGTAATGAGACATACACCCACTTTTGGGGCGAGATAAAAAGGAAAGACAGATAGCAGGAAGAGAAGGCTATGGGAAGAAAGAAAGGTGTCTGAAGAAATGTAGAGAGATTGGAAGAAGTCCCTTTGGGGAATCATCAGACTCATAACGGAATCTTCTCAAACTGACAGACTTCTTAAAGTTCTGGTAAAGTATTGATCTTTCCATGTATACCTTTTTGGTAATTGAATTGTTTTTGCAAATACATTACTGAGACCATTTAAATATATGGCAAAGCAAATTGGAGATGTATTATTTTTAACTGCAGTATGAAATAATTAATTCCAAATATTAAGAGACGTACACAGTTTTGTTTGTCTTTAAAAAGCTAAAAGCCAACATTTGTACAATGGTTTTATCAAGATATGTGTAAAATAAATTCACTCTAAATTTAACAGAAGCTTTGATCAAATTATCAAGCGAAGGAAACACAGTGATTAAGGTAAACATAATTGTTTACATAAGTCTGTGAAGTCACGAAAGCTATTCACTAAGAGTTACCAGGTTTAAAAATATCATTCAAGAATTGAAATGTGGTATTTTGTAATAAGAGCTTAACTGTAAATATTATCTGAACCATCATTTATGTTATGTAGAAGTATATGTATTTATTTGTATTATCACGAAATATTCCTGATAATAATTTGCACTGTATTTTTAGTTAATAAATATATATTTATAAGTAATATCATTTGTATCACTTGTCTTTAAAATAGCACGGATAAACGAACTTGAATTTCTTGTTGATATTTATGAATAATTGTAAATCTCCCAAATCTAAGATTTGCCTAATTCCATAAATACAATACTGTTTTATTACCGGAGGCATCGTAGACTATCACGTCCTCTCCCCTCAAAAGCCTGGAGCCAAGAGAGGGAAAGATGGCCCCCACTCGGCTCCATACCATTGGATGGCAGAAATATCAAGTCAAGTCGTCAAGCGTCACTCCCGCCCAATGGTCTTAAAGGGGAACATTTTTTTTTTGAAAATATATACATTTTTTTTTTTTTTTATTGCATTTAAGTGTAATTGTGAGACCTGAGGTCTTTTTGACCCCAGATCTCACATTTAAGAGATTCTGCCATGCTTTATTTCTATTACAAGGGATGTTTACATTCCTTGTCCTAAATAGGAATAAAAGTGACCCAAAAATATTTTTGGGGAAAGACAGTGTAAAAATAAAAAATTAAAAGTAAAATAAATAAGAAAAAAAAATCTAAAGCGCCCCGTCCCGCTGAGCTTACGCGCAGCGTAAGCTGCGCCCGCATATGAAAACGGTGTTCAAACCACACATGTGAGGTATTGCCGCAGTCATTAGAGTAAGAGCAATAATTCTAGCACTAGATATTCTCTGTAACTCAAAACTGGTAACCTGTAGAAATTTTTAAATGTCGCCCATGGAGATTTTTAAGGGTCAAAATTTGTTGCCATTCAACAAGCGGGCACAATTTTGAAGCGTGACATGTTCGGTTTCAATTTACTCGGCGTAACATTATATTTCAGAATATAAAAAAAAATTGGACTAACTTTACTGCTGAAAAATTTTAATTAGCGTATAATATTATCTGCTGGCTAAAAATAAGAATACAAGATATTTATATATAATAATACATTTTTACCTGACCATTATTAAAAAAAGACAATATATACAAAACCCACTTTATACTTTTTTTAGTTTTCAGAACTTTGAATAAACAACATAATCAGTAAAGTGTGACATTTGTGTTTTGCATCTTCGTTTTTTTTCTAAAAAAAACACTTTATTTCCTTTCTGACAAACTCTCCTCAAGGTGTGAGCTCAGTGACCACTTCTGCTTTGTCCACGGATCACTATATTCAGCGTATAAACTCATTTGTTTAATGTTTTATATTTTTTCAAAATTAATATCAAGTTTTTTGGGAATGTAAAGAAAAAGGAGGGGAAAAATACTATTTATAGTCCCCCTTTCTTCATGGGATCTGAGGCAGTGGCAGGTGTTTTTAAATATATTCAAAAAGTTTTGAAAATGGGGTAATTTCATTTGACAGCAAAAAGTATCCAATAGTGTAAATTTAATATAGGATATGTCAGTTAAGCCATGCATTCCACCAATGATTGATTTAGAGTAGCAGGGTACACCTATAAATATGGGCTAACGATTATAGACCTTTGACAGTTGACAGAAGAAATTGAAGAGGACAGCTTTCTTTCTCACACCTTTCTTCAGTCATAATACCGATGGCTTCCGACAGCTTTTTTGGCACTGTCAGGTCTCTTATGCAACAACTGCTCGAAAGAGCCAGATCTGAAGACATGGCTTGGTTAAAAACTTGCTTTTCGTTACCTTAAAGTTTGGCTACTCAAGGGATCTCAAGCGTGGATTCCATGGATACCGCCCTTTCTGTTTAGGTTTCTGTGCTGCGTCATCCCTGAAATGGATGGAGGCCGGAGATAGCCAAAATACTTACGTCAGCTGACCGGGTATCGGTGACCAGGGAGCTGAACAAATCAGTAGTTGGGACTAACAGCGGTAGTCTCGGGAAGAGGAGGCGTGTTCAGAGACTAAGCTATAGTCCATTCCCGAATGTAGCTGCGTCACACCGATCGGCTGGGGTGGCCTCCTCAAAAGGTAAGCAAGAGCCTGCCAGATCAGCTGCAGTGACATCTAACTTACAGGATCGCAGTTAACCGCCATCTTGTGGTGCAACAAGCAGAGCTTCTAACAGGCTTCTAACAGGCTTAAAAAAAACAGTTGGTCCAGTTGCTTGTTTAGAATTTTTAGGAGTGACTATTGATTCATTGAATATGGAATTTAGACTTCCTTTGGAAAAAATAGATAGAATTTCTCATTTAATGCTTCAATTTGTTATACCTATGAAAATAACTCTAAAAGAAATGCAATCTTTGCTTGGGATGTTGGATTTTGCAACTAGAATTCTTCTGATCGGTAGAATATTTTCGAGACGTTTTTATTCTATTATTTCTGGGTTAAAGAATCCTTCATCTCATGTGCGATTATGAAGCGACATTAAAGAAGATATGTTAATATGGCTACATTTACTAAAAAACTTTAATGGTAAAGCCATTTGTCAATTTGATTTGATTTCTAGTGATGCTCTTTCTCTTTTCACTGATGCTGCTGGATCAATAGGTTTTTCAGCTATTTGGAAGACGCATTGGTGTGCTTACCATTGGCCTTCCAAATGGACTATGCAAGGTAAGAAGATTGCTTGTCAATACTGACAATAAAGGGGAAAGTTTATGCTATAAATTGCCTTTCCGCCAAATCTCCACAAGTAAATACAATTTTAAGATATTTGTTTTTTAAATGTCTATCTTTAACCACTTCCCGCCCGCCCACTGTCTTATGACGGTGGGACGAAGAACCTATTGTTCCGGGCCTCCGTCATATGACGTGATTTCGTTTGCGGGCACTAGGGGGTGCGCGCGCCGCCGGAGACGCGCCCGCCGCGCCGCTGGGGACCCGATGCGCGTGCCCGGCGGCTGCGACGTCCGCCGGGCACCCGCAATTGCCCAGTAACTGAGCAGGACATGGATCTTTCTGTGTAAACACACAGATCCACGTGCTGTCAGAGGAGAGGAGACCGATGGTGTGTCCCTTGTACATAGGGACACACCATCGGTCTCCTCCCCCAGTCAGTCCCCTCCCCCCACAGTTAGAATCACTCCCATAGGGAACATATTAACCCCTCAATCGCCCCCTAGTGTTAACCCCTTTCCTGCCAGTCACATTTATACAGTAATCAATGCATTTTTATAGCATGGATCGCTGTATAAATGTGAATGGTCCTAAAAATGTGTCAAAAGTGTCTGATCTGTCTGCCGCAATATCGAAGTCACGATAAAAATCGCAGATCGCCGCCATTACTAGTAAAAAAAATATATTAAAAATGCAATAAATCTATCCCCTATTTTGCTATAACTTTTGTGCAAACCAATCAATATATGCTTATTGCAATTTTTTTTTACCAAAAATATGTAGAAGAATACGTATCGGCCTAAACTGAGGAAAAAATTTGTTTAAAATATTGCTTTTTTTCAAACTTGTCCCTCTTCTTTTGTTTATAGCGCAAGAAATAAAAATCGCAGAGGTGATCAAATACCACCAAAAGAAAGCTCTATTTGTGGGGAAAAAATGAAAAAAAATGTATTTGGGTACAGCGTTGTATGACCGCACAATTGCCATTCAAAATGCAAAAAGGGCTTAGGCAGAAAGGGAGTGTTCGTGCCTGGTAGGCAATTGGTTAAATATATTAATTAAAGCAAAATGTATTTCTGGTAGAGAGAATAGTTTGGCAGATTCACTTTCTCAATTCCAGATGGATTGTTTTTATCGTCTAATGTCATCCCAAAAGCCCCCTTACACAATAATTAGACATGTTCATTTGCCCATCATTCTTCCATGCATCCATCATAACCCTTTAACAAGCTTTTTCTATCATGCTTCATGAAACCTCCAGCCAAACCACCACCACCTCCTTTATGAAGCTTATTTCAATCAGAAGCTAGACCTTTCCCCATCCTCCTTATGCAGTTCCAGTCATCAGACTCTACTATATATGTTATCCATAAGCCTCTGAAATATGCATCCACCAGAACCCCCCCTTTACTCAGATACCTCATGTAGTGACCCCCAAATTCCCCATGAGCTGCATGCTGTTAGTCGAAGGGTGGAATTACAATTCTGGGATATACTGTGAAAGAGGATATAACTTAAAACAATATCTTAATGATTTGAGACAAGGGGCATTCAGCAGTAGACCTAGGACACATACCCCGGGACCCAACCCTACATTGCCCCAAACTTTAACCACATTTTTCTTCCTAGATATGACATTCAGCTGCCTTCATCATTGACTTTGGCAATTCAAATTAAACTCTTCTGAAAATCACAAATGTTGTTCTGACTTATCTAGGTAAATAGGAACCTTCCAGCCTGTGTGACAAAACCACAAAATAGCTTACAATCAATAATCATAAAACAGCACTAGTCAGATGCTCCTCTCTGGGATGTGTAATCCACCAGCAATGAGCAGATTATGTTAAACAATTGTGACATAACGTACTTCTAATGGAGCAATACAGCTGGTACTTAGCATCCTTAGTGGATATGATAGAAGAAAAGAAAGAAGAAGGAGAAGGAAAATGAGAAGGAGAAAAAATAATAATAAGAAGATGAGGGTATAGAAAACGAAGAAGGGGGGTTTTTTAGCCAACCTATTGGACTATCACGGTACCTGAACGGACGTATGTCTCAATACAAAAGATTGATTCTAAATAGTTTTATTAACACTTAGTATACAAAAAACATATCACATATAAAAACAGTGGGGGTCATTGCAGTCCAAAAGTATACATATACATATCGCTATTGATAAATCAGAATGTTTGGACAAAACTTGCTGATAAAATGCTGGTTGACGCGTTTCGCTTAGAGCTTCTTCAGAACCAGAGCATAGCAGTTCATATATCTGTTGTACATATTAAGAAGACAAGGGGGTTATTCATGAGTGGATAGGCAGATCATTATGTGTTTAGGTCAATATATATAGTATCAATATCAAATATAAATATAAATATAAATGGTTCCAATGGGCATATATGCTTTAAGAGCTTTAGGAAAAAATTGCCTACCTTACAATTCTTGTTTGAAAAGGTAAGAACTGGTATATATCAGCAGTACCCGGTCGGTTATCTAAAAGTGAGTCTCTCGGGAAAGCCGTCGAGAACTCGCCGAGTTTGGGATCTGAAGTCAGCAAACAAGGTATGGGCTGCAAATGAGAAAGAGAGAAAAAAAATAAATAAATGGATCACTAAAGATTCTAGGATAAGGTTAATGAATAACCAATCCCATATATAGGTAGTATAGACAAGTATGTATGTATATCTGAAAAGAATACTCACATAAAAAATTGGAAAGAGAGAAAACAACAGTAATAGAGCTTGGGTGTGCCGAGTCGGCCAATGGCAAAATGGTATTATGCGGACAGATCTGTGGTGCCGATGTTCTGTAATTAATAATGATAATATCAAAGATAGATAAAGATATATTAGCTTCCAATTCCAGAGGCATCCTCTATGTACCTTAAGAATCCAATAGGGCCCTATTCATGGGTCCCCTTTGGAAAGTAGTGATTTCAGGAAATGGCGTCAACACTATACCAGGTCCAGCATAACATGAATAAGCTGTAAGTGAACAAGGAGAGAAAGGATATGTATATATCCAATATGGGATATTTAGAGGCATATATTGGGTTTAAACGGAGTTTAATATAGTATCTAAAACAGCCTTGCTAGTCCAAGAAACATACCTGGTAGCCGTTTGTAAGGAGGGGAACACCCCAGCTGGGAAGAATCACCAGCTCTGTAAGATCAAACTTCAATGGCTGAATCCATTAGTTGCAGACCCTTTATGAAAAGGAAATAGAGCAGAGCTAATAACAAAGCTCATGTCAAATTTAGTGTGTGCTGAGGGCTGGTTAGTCCCAGAGGCAACACCTCGAACAACAGGGACAGCATAGTCGTCAACAAGCATTTAAGAGAAAATATACCTGAACAAAGTATGGTGAAAGCAGCTTCCCAGCACTCCATCTCAAACAACCATCTGATGGAGTGCTGGTTAAATAGTCTGCTTTGGCGCCAGAACTGGAGGGGGAGGGAGGAAGCCGCCCCATAGAGCCAATTAGAAAATAGTACGATCAGCTGGAGAGACCGCCAGAGAGGGTTCTAAAGTGCACTGATGTTGATGCCGCTGAGCGCATGCGTCAGGTCAGGCCGAGGGGATGGGGTCCGCATGTAAAGCGGCCCGTCCACCGCGGCCGAAAGCGAAAGTACGCGCATGCGCGATGGGTGATACGCGCATGCGCAGTAGTGAAGCGGGAGTAATTCTCGTTCCAAGCCAGATAATGGGCTGTGACTGACTTGTAAAGATGAAGACACAGTCAGATGGAAGATAAATCCTCCAAAAGGAGGTGAAATCAGTTAGAACCAATGACAAATATAAGGAATAAAGTCCAATGAAATTATTGAGGAGCGCGAATATTGTAGAAAATAAAAGGAGTGTAAGAGAAACAGATATTAAAGATGAAAATAAAAATAAATATAAAAATATAAATAAATTATAATGAAAGAAAAAAATAAAATAAAATAAAAATAATATATAAAAATAAATAAATATAAAAAAAATAAAAATAAAATAAAAAAAATAGAAAACAAATGAAGTCAAAAAATTTGACTTTAGGTCACAAAAAACAAAAAACTTAACACCAGACAAACAACTTGTGATCTCCCAACTTCAAGACAACAAAGAAATTACAATAAAAATGGCAGGCAAGGGAGGAAATGTAGTAATAATGGACACCACATATTACAGACAAATGTGTCTGGACATCCTCTCCAATGAAGATTGGTACTGTCTCATTCCATATGAGAGGATACTAACATTCAATGGGGATTATGAGATCCTCATAACTTAAGCATTTAATGAGGGAATTATCGACAAAGACATATTTGAGGCTCTCAAAACCTCCTATCCTAGAGTCCCATCCTTCTACGCACTCCCTAAGACTCACAAAAATATTAATAAACCCCCGGGTCGCCCAATTATATCGGGCATAGGGGCTAAAAGTGAAAAAGGTAGCAGACTAGTGGATGCTTTTCTACGTCCCTATGTAACGCAACTCCCCTCATATTTACAGGACACTCTAGCGCTACTACGAGTCCTGCATAATAAAAAAGTCTCCCCAACCAGTCTTCTGGTTGCAATTGATGTAGAGGCTCTTTACTGTAGCATCCCCCACTCTCTGGGATTAATGGTGGTGGAAAGTTTCTTCAGGGACAGTGATCCGATACGGAGACCATACAATACATTCATATTAGAGTTATTAAAGCATATCCTAACTAAAAATGTTTTTTCTTTTGACGACTCCCACTACCTCCAGGTACAGGGAGTAGCGATGGGGACATGTTGTGCCCCATCCTACGCTAACTTGTACCTGGGGGGGTGGGAGCGTTCTCTACTTACCGACCCCAACCTATCGATGTACCAGACCAGCATATCTTGCTGGTATAGATACATCGACGACATTTTTTTGGTATGGGAGTCGAGTGTGGAGAACCTGAGGGAATTTATGAGAGCACTTTCCATTAATGACTTCAACCTTAGGTTCACGATGGAGTTCAGCCCGGAGACATTACCATTCTTGGATCTTACTATACAAAAACAAGTAGATGGAATAATTTCCACATCTTTATATAGAAAGAAAACGGCAGGAAATACCATCCTCCATGCAAGTAGCTCACATCCCCAAGCTTTAATTAGAAGCATCCCCTATTCCCAGTATTTACGCTTGAGGAGAAACTGCTCAACAGAGGAAACCTTCAGACTAGAGGCCAACCTATTGAAAACACGGCTACAGATACGGGGCTATAGCAATACCATATTAAAAAAGGCATTCAAAAAGGCCCTGGATAGGGATAGAACTGATTTGCTCTTTGGGGACAAACGCAATAAAAAGCAAGGAAATACCACTCGTGTCATAACTACATATTCAAGTAATCATGAGGAAATACGAAACATAATTGGGAAACATTGGCACCTCCTAACAGGGGATAGGATTGTAGGGAAATACATTGGGACTACACCCCAAATTACCTATAAGAAATGCCAATCTTTGAAAGACAAGTTGGTACATACCCACTTTCAAGGACACTCGGAACACGAAGTGGATACCCCAGGAATGTTCAAATGTCACGACTGCGACTACTGTGATTGGGTGTTGGAGGGTTCATCTTATATACTCCCCAATGGAGAAACACATACTATTAAATTTTCAGCTAATTGTCAAACAAAAGGAATAGTCTATATAGCTTTTTGTAAATGTGGAGCATTCTATGTAGGCAAAACCTTCAGAAATTTCTGGAGGAGAATTTATGATCACATCTATTATATACGGAAAAATCTACTATATACACCAATAGGACGCCATGTAGCCTTGTACCATAAGAATGATACTTCTATGGTCTGCTTTACGGCCCTTGAACATGTGATGGAGGACCCCAGAGGAGGCAACATAGATAAAAAATTACTGCAGCGCGAAGCTAGATGGATCTTCAAGCTAAATGCTTTAAGGGCCCCTGGCTTGAACGACTCCCTCAGCTTTCGACCTTTTCTATGATTACAATAAGTATCTCTCCCCCCTTTCCCTGTATTTCCTTGTATCTCCCATTGCATACCAGAGTCTAGCCTTCCTATGATTACAATAATTATCTCCCCCCCTTTCCCCGTGTCTCCCATTGCA
Organism: Lithobates sylvaticus; assembly: GCA_028564925.1. Classification (NCBI taxonomy): domain Eukaryota; kingdom Metazoa; phylum Chordata; class Amphibia; order Anura; family Ranidae; genus Lithobates; species Lithobates sylvaticus. The sequence goes on from CM053038.1 coordinate 3,505,318, forward strand.
TACCAAATTCTGGCATTCCTCTTTCCCCTCCTCCATTCTAGGGACGATTTTGTTCAAACCAGGGGCCCCTCGGCCATAATGATTGATTAAACTCTCTTATTTCCCCCAGAAGTAGGACATACCCACTCACCTTCCTAGGGAACTCTTCTTCCCCCACCTTTGACAACTGACTTGGAGGGTTTCATTGGTACAGTACAGTCTACCTGTCTATGGACTCTCTATAATGAAGCAGACATTTTGAAGCATTATTAATCTTTTCCTTCCTTTTTTCCTTTTTTTTAAAAAAAAAAAAAAAAATAATGTATAAATTGGGCTTTCCTTGATCTGTACATCTGTTGTTAATGTATGCAATATGCAATGCTATATGTATTTGATCTCTATGTTATCTACTTATAGAGGACTTGGGAGGATTACCTTGAGTGGAATGTCAATAATATTATGGTGTTTTGGTTACCTCATCGGGAACCTATTTGGAACTCCAACCTTGCAGATTGGTATAATGATTCCAGCAATCACCTGGGCTATCGAGCCATTTTTTGATCTCCCTCTGGCTTGGATTTCAACAGGCAATATGGAAGGTAATTTCACCCAACCATAGTTGCCTCGGTGGAGGCGTTGCGGTGGTGGCGTCGGAGGAGGCTCTTCCCCTGTTTTCCATCTTGGACATGGGCTGCATATGTCAAAGAGAAATTGTTGTTCCTTTTTTTAGTTTTCATTTTTATTTTTTATTATTTTTCTTATTTTTTTTTTTCTATTTTTTTTTTTTTTATTTTATTTTTTATTTTATTTTATAATTTATTTTATTTTTTATTTTTTATTTATTTTTTTATTTTTTTTTTTTTTATATTTTTTTTTTTTATTTTTTTCTTTCATTATAATTTATTTATATTTTTATATTTATTTTTATTTTCATCTTTAATATCTGTTTCTCTTACACTCCTTTTATTTTCTACAATATTCGCGCTCCTCAATAATTTCATTGGACTTTATTCCTTATATTTGTCATTGGTTCTAACTGATTTCACCTCCTTTTGGAGGATTTATCTTCCATCTGACTGTGTCTTCATCTTTACAAGTCAGTCACAGCCCATTATCTTGCTTGGAACGAGAATTACTCCCGCTTCACTACTGCGCATGCGCGTATCACCCATCGCGCATGCGCGTACTTTCGCTTTCGGCCGCGGTGGACGGGCCGCTTTACATGCGGACCCCATCCCCTCGGCCTGACCTGACGCATGCGCTCAGCGGCATCAACATCAGTGCACTTTAGAACCCTCTCTGGCGGTCTCTCCAGCTGATCGTACTATTTTCTAATTGGCTCTATGGGGCGGCTTCCTCCCTCCCCCTCCAGTTCTGGCGCCAAAGCAGACTATTTAACCAGCACTCCATCAGATGGTTGTTTGAGATGGAGTGCTGGGAAGCTGCTTTCACCATACTTTGTTCAGGTATATTTTCTCTTAAATGCTTGTTGACGACTATGCTGTCCCTGTTGTTCGAGGTGTTGCCTCTGGGACTAACCAGCCCTCAGCACACACTAAATTTGACATGAGCTTTGTTATTAGCTCTGCTCTATTTCCTTTTCATAAAGGGTCTGCAACTAATGGATTCAGCCATTGAAGTTTGATCTTACAGAGCTGGTGATTCTTCCCAGCTGGGGTGTTCCCCTCCTTACAAACGGCTACCAGGTATGTTTCTTGGACTAGCAAGGCTGTTTTAGATACTATATTAAACTCCGTTTAAACCCAATATATGCCTCTAAATATCCCATATTGGATATATATATATCCTTTCTCTCCTTGTTCACTTACAGCTTATTCATGTTATGCTGGACCTGGTATAGTGTTGACGCCATTTCCTGAAATCACTACTTTCCAAAGGGGACCCATGAATAGGGCCCTATTGGATTCTTAAGGTACATAGAGGATGCCTCTGGAATTGGAAGCTAATATATCTTTATCTATCTTTGATATTATCATTATTAATTACAGAACATCGGCACCACAGATCTGTCCGCATAATACCATTTTGCCATTGGCCGACTCGGCACACCCAAGCTCTATTACTGTTGTTTTCTCTCTTTCCAATTTTTTATGTGAGTATTCTTTTCAGATATACATACATACTTGTCTATACTACCTATATATGGGATTGGTTATTCATTAACCTTATCCTAGAATCTTTAGTGATCCATTTATTTTTTTTTATTTTTTTTTCTCTCTTTCTCATTTGCAGCCCATACCTTGTTTGCTGACTTCAGATCCCAAACTCGGCGAGTTCTCGACGGCTTTCCCGAGAGACTCACTTTTAGATAACCGACCGGGTACTGCTGATATATACCAGTTCTTACCTTTTCAACAAGAATTGTAAGGTAGGCAATTTTTTCCTAAAGCTCTTAAAGCATATATGCCCATTGGAACCATTTATATTTATATTTATATTTGATATTGATACTATATATATTGACCTAAACACATAATGATCTGCCTATCCACTCATGAATAACCCCCTTGTCTTCTTAATATGTACAACAGATATATGAACTGCTATTCTCTGGTTCTGAAGAAGCTCTAAGCGAAACGCGTCAACCAGCATTTTATCAGCAAGTTTTGTCCAAACATTCTGATTTATCAATAGCGATATGTATATGTATACTTTTGGACTGCAATGACCCCCACTGTTTTTATATGTGATATGTTTTTTGTATACTAAGTGTTAATAAAACTATTTAGAATCAATCTTTTGTATTGAGACATACGTCCGTTCAGGTACCGTGATAGTCCAATAGGTTGGCTAAAAAACCCCCCTTCTTCGTTTTCTATATCTAAATTCAGGACGAGGTACCCCCCCTAAGCTTTTCCATATCTTTCTACAAATTTATTAGAGCCGAAAAGGCTAATTTTTAGCTTTGGGAGTAATCCACTATGAGCAACATGGTTCCGTGGATAGTAACAATTGTGATTTACTAATTCATAAATTGAACACTATAAATATAATTTTTATACTATTATTCTTTCATTATTTCAAATTGTTTTTGCTTCACTTTTTCTGCCCATAGATAAGATTGGCTTTTCCTTTAGAAAGACCAACAATGACGGACTATACTGGTTCTGAATGGGATAGGCTTATGTCGAGGATACATAAAGAATGCGGGGACGATCATGGAATCGAGCTGGAAATTGAGGTACTATTAACAAAATTGAGACAGGCACTCGAAAGGAAATCCAACCTGTTTTGGCAGGTGAAATTTCTGGAGAGATACCTCAAGGAAGGCCTGAATCCTCAAGGCTTGAGAATTCAGGTCTTCCCAAATCTCTGGGAGACTAGTTTGGACTTTAAACAAAAATGGGAACTGAACTTGCAGGAATGTACTTCTAAAATGATGTTAGCGCTAATTGATCATTACAATAACGATATAAAGGATCTTGATATTGAGATCATAGAGTTTCAAAAACAAAATGTATCCCTATGTGCACACCCCAAGTTTCTGGAAAAGGATAAATCCTTGAAAGAATACTTGGAGAAATATAATAAGGATCTCATATATAAAAAGGATGTGAAGTTTATTAGAGACAAGATGGCGTTTAATGGGAAGTATGCCTACAGATGGCCTCAAAGGGGAGGGAAACAAAGAAAGAAAAACCAGAGAAAACAAGAAGGAAATATAGACAAAACACAGTCCCAAAGTGATGGGGACTTTAGAGATGGTACGGACTCCGATTCATCAAACTTTTCCTATTCAGCCCGCTCAAACCATCCCCCTTTCCCTACACGTGGGAGAGGTAGACAGAGAGGATCAAGGAAAAGGCAGACGACAGGCGATAACGCAAACAAAGGGGGAAAAGATAAAAAACTAAAGGATTATTCTACCAATGAAGATGAAAATCAGGGCACGAGAGGGGGTGGCCTAATGGGGATAGATCCCCGTATTCCAACCCAGGGTGAATACCCCGATTTAGAACCCTTGACAGGAGCCAATAGAGCCCCCCTACTCCCACCATCAACTCCCCTCCCAGGCTTCAATACTGCAAGAAACGGAGGAGCGATCTCTAAAAATATAAAAGACAAGGTTTTTCAATTATTTCCCCCCACACAAGACCCCCCAAACCGCCCAACAGCCTCGCAAAATCTGGAGAGATTTGCGTACAAAGACCGATAGAAGACCAGTTACAAGTCATTAATTTATCATCAAAATCTCTATCACCAATGGAACTAGAGGTTTTGGGTTTAGGTCTAAGCTTTTGTCCTACATCTCAGACTAACAGCTTTGAAGTCGTCAAGGACCTAAATTTGTTTGCTAGAAGACTTACCTACAAATTTATGTTTGACGATGAAAGGAAAAAGAAAAAACAAGAGTTCATCGAGCGTGAAAAATGGAAGGGGTTCACAGTCAGGGACTTTCTCGCCCTGAAGGACTTAATGGACCTCCTAGATGAGAGTGACGAATCCCAGGGTGGTCCTGCAGAGGAGGCTTCCCCGCTATCCCCGGGGGACCCCCCTCATACAATTCCACCCAGAGAGATACCGAAATTTTTAAATAAATCCACCAATTTTCCCTCCCTAAAAACGAACCCTAGTATCTGGACCTTTCTACAACAAGTAACAAATGAAGTCAAAAAATTAGACTTTAGGTCACAAAAAACAAAAAACTTAACACCAGACCAACAACTTGTGATCTCCCAACTTCAAGACAACAAAGAAATTACAATAAAAATGGCAGACAAGGGAGGAAATGTAGTAATAATGGACACCACATATTACAGACAAATGTGTCTGGACATCCTCTCCAATGAAGATTGGTACTGTCTCATTCCATATGAGAGGATACTAACATTCAATGGGGATTATGAGATCCTCATAACTCAAGCATTTAATGAGGGAATTATCGACAAAGACATATTTGAGGCTCTCAAAACCTCCTATCCTAGAGTCCCATCCTTCTACGCACTCCCTAAGACTCACAAAAATATTAATAAACCCCCGGGTCGCCCAATTATATCGGGCATAGGGGCTAAAAGTGAAAAAGGTAGCAGACTAGTGGATGCTTTTCTACGTCCCTATGTAACGCAACTCCCCTCATATTTACAGGACACTCTAGCGCTACTACGAGTCCTGCATAATAAAAAAGTCTCCCCAACCAGTCTTCTGGTTGCAATTGATGTAGAGGCTCTTTACTGTAGCATCCCCCACTCTCTGGGATTAATGGTGGTGGAAAGTTTCTTCAGGGACAGTGATCCGATACGGAGACCATACAATACATTCATATTAGAGTTATTAAAGCATATCCTAACTAAAAATGTTTTTTCTTTTGACGACTCCCACTACCTCCAGGTACAGGGAGTAGCGATGGGGACATGTTGTGCCCCATCCTACGCTAACTTGTACCTGGGGGGGTGGGAGCGTTCTCTACTTACCGACCCCAACCTATCGATGTACCAGACCAGCATATCTTGCTGGTATAGATACATCGACGACATTTTTTTGGTATGGGAGTCGAGTGTGGAGAACCTGAGGGAATTTATGAGAGCACTTTCCATTAATGACTTCAACCTTAGGTTCACGATGGAGTTCAGCCCGGAGACATTACCATTCTTGGATCTTACTATACAAAAACAAGTAGATGGAATAATTTCCACATCTTTATATAGAAAGAAAACGGCAGGAAATACCATCCTCCATGCAAGTAGCTCACATCCCCAAGCTTTAATTAGAAGCATCCCCTATTCCCAGTATTTACGCTTGAGGAGAAACTGCTCAACAGAGGAAACCTTCAGACTAGAGGCCAACCTATTGAAAACACGGCTACAGATACGGGGCTATAGCAATACCATATTAAAAAAGGCATTCAAAAAGGCCCTGGATAGGGATAGAACTGATTTGCTCTTTGGGGACAAACGCAATAAAAAGCAAGGAAATACCACTCGTGTCATAACTACATATTCAAGTAATCATGAGGAAATACGAAACATAATTGGGAAACATTGGCACCTCCTAACAGGGGATAGGATTGTAGGGAAATACATTGGGACTACACCCCAAATTACCTATAAGAAATGCCAATCTTTGAAAGACAAGTTGGTACATGCCCACTTTCAAGGACACTCGGAACACGAAGTGGATACCCCAGGAATGTTCAAATGTCACGACTGCGACTACTGTGATTGGGTGTTGGAGGGTTCATCTTATATACTCCCCAATGGAGAAACGCATACTATTAAATTTTCAGCTAATTGTCAAACAAAAGGAATAGTCTATATAGCTTTTTGTAAATGTGGAGCATTCTATGTAGGCAAAACCTTCAGAAATTTCTGGAGGAGAATTTATGATCACATCTATTATATACGGAAAAATCTACTATATACACCAATAGGACGCCATGTAGCCTTGTACCATAAGAATGATACTTCTATGGTCTGCTTTACGGCCCTTGAACATGTGATGGAGGACCCCAGAGGAGGCAACATAGATAAAAAATTACTGCAGCGCGAAGCTAGATGGATCTTCAAGCTAAATGCTTTAAGGGCCCCTGGCTTGAACGACTCCCTCAGCTTTCGACCTTTTCTATGATTACAATAAGTATCTCTCCCCCCTTTCCCTGTATTTCCTTGTATCTCCCATTGCATACCAGAGTCTAGCCTTCCTATGATTACAATAATTATCTCCCCCCCTTTCCCCGTGTCTCCCATTGCATACCAAATTCTGGCATTCCTCTTTCCCCTCCTCCATTCTAGGGACGATTTTGTTCAAACCAGGGGCCCCTCGGCCATAATGATTGATTAAACTCTCTTATTTCCCCCAGAAGTAGGACATACCCACTCACCTTCCTAGGGAACTCTTCTTCCCCCACCTTTGACAACTGACTTGGAGGGTTTCATTGGTACAGTACAGTCTACCTGTCTATGGACTCTCTATAATGAAGCAGACATTTTGAAGCATTATTAATCTTTTCCTTCCTTTTTTCCTTTTTAAAAAAAATAAAAATAAAATAATGTATAAATTGGGCTTTCCTTGATCTGTACATCTGTTGTTAATGTATGCAATATGCAATGCTATATGTATTTGATCTCTATGTTATCTACTTATAGAGGACTTGGGAGGATTACCTTGAGTGGAAGGTCAATAATATTATGGTGTTTTGGTTACCTCATCGGGAACCTATTTGGAACTCCAACCTTGCAGATTGGTATAATGATTCCAGCAATCACCTGGGCTATCGAGCCATTTTTTGATCTCCCTCTGGCTTGGATTTCAACAGGCAATATGGAAGGTAATTTCACCCAACCATAGTTGCCTCGGTGGAGGCGTTGCGGAGGTGGCGTCGGAGGAGGCTCTTCCCCTGTTTTCCATCTTGGACACGGGCTGCATATGTCAAAGAGAAATTGTTGTTCCTTTTTTTAGTTTTCATTTTTTATTATTATTTTTCTTATTTTTCTATTTTTTTTATTTTATTTTTATTTTATTTTATATTTTATTTTATTTTTATATTTATTTTTATTTTATTTTATTTTTTTCTTTCATTATAATTTATTTATATTTTTATATTTATTTTTATTTTCATCTTTAATATCTGTTTCTCTTACACTCCTTTTATTTTCTACAATATTCGCGCTCCTCAATAATTTCATTGGACTTTATTCCTTATATTTGTCATTGGTTCTAACTGATTTCACCTCCTTTTGGAGGATTTATCTTCCATCTGACTGTGTCTTCATCTTTACAAGTCAGTCACAGCCCATTATCTTGCTTGGAACGAGAATTACTCCCGCTTCACTACTGCGCATGCGCGTATCACCCATCGCGCATGCGCGTACTTTCGCTTTCGGCCGCGGTGGACGGGCCGCTTTACATGCGGACCCCATCCCCTCGGCCTGACCTGACGCATGCGCTCAGCGGCATCAACATCAGTGCACTTTAGAACCCTCTCTGGCGGTCTCTCCAGCTGATCGTACTATTTTCTAATTGGCTCTATGGGGCGGCTTCCTCCCTCCCCCTCCAGTTCTGGCGCCAAAGCAGACTATTTAACCAGCACTCCATCAGATGGTTGTTTGAGATGGAGTGCTGGGAAGCTGCTTTCACCATACTTTGTTCAGGTATATTTTCTCTTAAATGCTTGTTGACGACTATGCTGTCCCTGTTGTTCGAGGTGTTGCCTCTGGGACTAACCAGCCCTCAGCACACACTAAATTTGACATGAGCTTTGTTATTAGCTCTGCTCTATTTCCTTTTCATAAAGGGTCTGCAACTAATGGATTCAGCCATTGAAGTTTGATCTTACAGAGCTGGTGATTCTTCCCAGCTGGGGTGTTCCCCTCCTTACAAACGGCTACCAGGTATGTTTCTTGGACTAGCAAGGCTGTTTTAGATACTATATTAAACTCCGTTTAAACCCAATATATGCCTCTAAATATCCCATATTGGATATATACATATCCTTTCTCTCCTTGTTCACTTACAGCTTATTCATGTTATGCTGGACCTGGTATAGTGTTGACGCCATTTCCTGAAATCACTACTTTCCAAAGGGGACCCATGAATAGGGCCCTATTGGATTCTTAAGGTACATAGAGGATGCCTCTGGAATTGGAAGCTAATATATCTTTATCTATCTTTGATATTATCATTATTAATTACAGAACATCGGCACCACAGATCTGTCCGCATAATACCATTTTGCCATTGGCCGACTCGGCACACCCAAGCTCTATTACTGTTGTTTTCTCTCTTTCCAATTTTTTATGTGAGTATTCTTTTCAGATATACATACATACTTGTCTATACTACCTATATATGGGATTGGTTATTCATTAACCTTATCCTAGAATCTTTAGTGATCCATTTATTTTTTTTTTTTTTTTCTCTCTTTCTCATTTGCAGCCCATACCTTATTTGCTGACTTCAGATCCCAAACTCGGCGAGTTCTCGACGGCTTTCCCGAGAGACTCACTTTTAGATAACCGACCGGGTACTGCTGATATATACCAGTTCTTACCTTTTCAAACAAGAATTGTAAGGTAGGCAATTTTTTCCTAAAGCTCTTAAAGCATATATGCCCATTGGAACCATTTATATTTATATTTATATTTGATATTGATACTATATATATTGACCTAAACACATAATGATCTGCCTATCCACTCATGAATAACCCCCTTGTCTTCTTAATATGTACAACAGATATATGAACTGCTATGCTCTGGTTCTGAAGAAGCTCTAAGCGAAACGCGTCAACCAGCATTTTATCAGCAAGTTTTGTCCAAACATTCTGATTTATCAATAGCGATATGTATATGTATACTTTTGGACTGCAATGACCCCCACTGTTTTTATATGTGATATGTTTTTTGTATACTAAGTGTTAATAAAACTATTTAGAATCAATCTTTTGTATTGAGACATATGTCCGTTCAGGTACCGTGATAGTCCAATAGGTTGGCTAAAAAAAACCCCTTCTTCGTTTTCTATATCTAAATTCAGGACGAGGTACCCCCCCTAAGCTTTTCCATATCTTTCTATAAGAAGATGAGGGGTCATCATATTTTGTCCACAACAGATGTAAATAGATCGAGTGTGTTTTACATCGAGCCTCCAACAGGTTCATAGTAATGAGTTGTTTTATGTGTTTCACACAATTTCAAAGGAAAGACATTCAGTTGATATGAAGATAATATTAAGTATAAAAATGTTTCTACTTACACAGAAATACGATGGTGAGGAAGATGGACATGGTAGCCGGGACCTTGAAGTTATAAATGTCTCACTAAGAAGCAGAAGTTATGAACATCTTCTCACTTCCTGAGTTTTATTTATAGACGTTTCACCAGAGTGAAAACTGATGTTGTGAGATTGTAGAAAGAGGAATAATCTGCGATTGCCAATCATATCTCAGATCAGTGTAGCCAGTTCTGATAAAAGTGCCTTGTCGTGTATAAAAGCCTAAACAAAATTCAGAAGACATTTTAGGGTGGACACTGTTGGCCTTTTAACTTGGGTTGCTCGCTAGTCTAGCTGGAATATACAAGTCCAGTTTTAGCTGTCAGTGATACATGCAAGAGTCATCGCTCCAAGTGTCCACTGCTGCAAATCCAACTGAGTACTAGGCTAAGGTGCCCCTCCTCCCCTCGGGAAGGTAACACTGACAGAAAACGTACTCCACATACAGGGAAATAAATCACCACATTGATTCCTCCCATATCTGGAAGCTTCATCTGAGGTTTCAGTCAGACAAAGTAAGCTTTAAAGCAGAGGGCTCCAACATAGAAACCTTGCCACTAAGTGAGGTGCATGAAGCACTAAGCTACCCCTCACTGCCAAAACCTCCACAACCTGCCACCGTCACCGCTTCCTCTGCCAGTTGGCTGCTTTGCCTTCTTGCGTTCTTCTTACACCATTAAAATTATTTTTATCATTCACTCTTTTACTTTTTAACCCAGAGGAATAACCATGTTTCTAAATCACTGTTTACCTGTTCTTTTGGATACACCTTGACTACACATTTATGTCCTTCTCCCTGGCTCAAGTAAATGACACAAGGCAACTTCTTCTTTGAACAAGAACTCAGTTTACTGGATCAATTTGCAGAATACAGTTGATGTAGCACATTATTACATAGAATTCCTTTACATAAAAGGTTATACTTATACTTACAACTCATTATACGTTTAATTTGGCCCATCCATTGGCCTAGCTGTGCTGCAGGGTTGCCAACCTCCCGCAGCATTTTTTACTGACAAAACATAGAACATTTACGGGCGGAGCACATTTTTTACTGGCAACCTGAGAAATTACAGAACTCCTATTAAAAACTAACACAGTGAATATTTAAACAGTATAAACAAGATATGGAAACACTGACAATACCTATAACAAAGTAACTTGCTTGATTTACACTTAAAAAGTCAACACAGCATGAAATTATCAGTCCCTGATATTTACTGACAGTTGTAAAAAAAAAATCACAGATTTTTACAAACTATCAGTAAATTTACTGGCAGTTGGCAACCCTTCTGTGCTGTTTCCTTAGTGGTGCTGCCCATACCCTAAAGTTAGGAAAGTCCTCATACACATGGTTGCCCATAAGCTGTCCCCAATGGGTGAATGGACACACAGAGCTGCGGCTCAGCTTGGGTGCCCCCATAGCAAGGTATATGCTGTGGGGGCACTTGATGGGAGGAAGGGGCCAGGAGCACCGGTGAGGGACCCAAGAATAGGAGGATCTGGGCTGGTCTGTGCAAAACTACTGAACAGAGCAGGTAAGTATAACATATTGTGTGTTTGTGTGATGGGGGAGGACGTGCTGACGCGAGAGTAGCACGGAGGGAGGGGCTCGTCCCTGCAGGCGCCGCTATGAGGTGTGAGTGGAGAGGAGAGAGCACGCTTACGATCCATGGAGCGTGAGAGGCTCCGTGTTCCCACTTGCCGACCCCCTGGAGCCACGAACAAGCCGCCGGAACCAACACTAAACGGAACGGTCTGAAGGAGACCAGGAGTGTAACATCCTTTCCCCTCCCCGGACCTCCCCGGACCTCCGCCGCTGCCGCCACGCCGTAACGCTGCCGACCACACGGGGCTTCTCCCCTCTTCACCCCAAGGGATATCGGGGTTTGTGAGTATAACGCCTTACCCCAGCCCATTCTCTGCGCCCTCCCTCAACGGCAAAAGAGGTAAGCAAGCAAGCGTTTATACATGAACGGAATGAACAGGGTCTGTTTATTTTCATCTACGTTTCCCTGTGGTGCCTACCGAACATTGTCTATTGGGCTAGATAAAAGGAAAAAAAAAAAAAGCTTGACCTTTCTAAGGTGCACTAGCCATTTACAAAATGTGGGTCATCTCTCAATTGCAGATTCGGACAATCTTACAGGGATGGCTGTATTGCAGTACCTTATAAAGGTGCAGAGTAGAGAGATACATTTTGTAGGCGTGAGGCACCCCAAAGGATATTAAGAATATTAAGGTTGATGAACATAGCGTTTACCCCAGCCCACATTCAGCGCCTCTCCTTAACGACAGAAGAAGTAAGCAAGCAAGCGTTTTACTTAGGATTGGAACGAACATTGGAATGATCAGGGTTTGTTCTTTCTCCTGTTTTTTTTTTTATTTTATTTTTTTTTTTTTGGTGCCCTTCGAACACTGTGTATTGGGCTGAAAAGAAAAAAAGAGAAAAGGGGAAGAGGGTGGGACCTCCCTAAGGATTGCTAGCTCTGTACAAAATATGGGACATCTTTCAATCGCTGTTTTCGTCAACCCTTAGGGGTTGGTTGTATGTTAGTACCCTATAAGTGTGCAGATCAGAGTGTTATGCTTGGAAGATAAAAAAAAAAAAAAAAAAAAAAAAAAAAACTACGAATAACCCAAGGAGGTGCGCCTCTGAGAAAACTTTATTCGGTCGAAATATCTGTACCCAGAAATCTCCGGACCAGCTTGGGCCCCTACATTGAACATAGACAATATTGACGGCATCATTGTTTTACATACCCCCATGTTTTTGGGGTGAAGGTCCTCAACGCCAGAAAACACATAGACGCAGACTGGGATAAAGGGGATCCACGGGTAAAACGAAGCTCTGGATTATTGTTCCAATTATTATTGTTCCAATTGAAGGCGTAAGCTGGTCTCCCCTTTATTCCTTACTAGCCTATGGTCTAGTGGCAGCCTTAGGTAGTTTCCCCATAAAGAGGAAAGTCTAAAATCTGGGGAACAGGAGACAGGGTGGGGAGAAGCTACTGACAGGGCTGAAAGAAGGAGCCCTGGATTAATACCAGGGGATTCCCAATATAAGGGATTAAGCCCTATGTATGTATGCTATGTAGCAAAACCATCCTTTATCAGACTGGGCCTCCCTCTTTACCTGTACCCCTCCCCTGCCTTGATCTATAGGGGGTAGACGAGAATAGGCTATCCAAACAGGAGTCACAGGTTGCATAGCTTGATCTCGCCAGTGCGGCTTGCTCCATCTCAGATTAAATCCTACTCTTCCACAACAGAAAGTAGACATCCCCAGGAGGGGACTATAAACCTCCTTGACAGAAGGACAGGTGGACTGTCGCTATCTCCCCTTGAATCATCTCCCCCTGAGAGTGGGAGTAAAGTAGCAAACTGGGGAAAAGGATTAGAGGGCCTCGCAAAACTAATATGAGTCAAGCCCCAAAAAAAGGGCTACCAAAGACCCCTAAAACAGGCTCAAGTACAATAAAACAATACCTGAAAACAGGAATAAGCCCACACACTAACCGCTTGGATCAGACACAAAATCCCACTATGGAGAGAAGGAGGGGGAAGGAGAAAAAGGTGGGGGAGAAGGAGGACCCCCCCATAGGGGATAGTTCAATGGGGAGTGAAATGGATTCTACCAGAGCAGAAGAACAAGCGGCAATTGCCCAACTGCCGACAAAAGCTGAGATGGCAGAGATGCTACTAAGAATGGAAAACACCATAAAAGGGGAGATCAAACTAGTAAGAGAAGACATGGGATCATTACTCACCCGGGTGGAGTCAGTGGAGGAGAGAGTAGAAAAACAAGACCAAGATATAAACAAATTGGACGAGAAGATTAAACTACTTCAAACAACCCTAAGGGAAACTCAATACAAGATTGAGGATCAAGAAAACAGGAATCGCAGGCAAAATCTGAGGTTGCGTGCGATTCCTGAGCAAAGAGGTGAGGATCTCAGAGAGATTAGTAAAATCATTTTTAGTCCATTTCTGAGAAACAAGGAGGATCCATTCCCGGGAATCGAAAGAGTCCATCGAGTTGGAAGACCTAATGCAACAGATGCTGGAAGACCACGCGACGTTATTATAAGATTTCGTCATTACGACGAGAAAGCAGAGCTCTGGGCAAATATATATGGAAAAACACCTTTAAAATATAAAGATTTAGATGTACAGATATATGCGGACTTGGCCCCACAGACACTGGAAAGAAGAAGGTTACAAAAACCCTTATTGGAGGTGATGCGCGCTGCAAATATCAAATATAGCTGGGGGTTCCCAGCCTGCCTGATAGGAACAAAAGAGGGCAGATCAGCTAGATTGAGATACCCTGAAGAATTGATGAGTTTTTGTGAGAAACTAGAAATACAGGCACCTGAGCTCCCGGGATGGGCACCCTAGTGGGGGGCGGGGCGGGGGGGGGCAGGGGGGGGGAAGAAATCATAAGAGGCCGAGGGAAAAGCAGGATTGACCTCACATTAACATCTCATGAGACACGCCTGTCAATCCCATACTCCCCATGCCAATGGGGAGGCTGGGCAAGGATAGATCTAGGGGACTGAGCCCCACCTCACCTGGGAAGGTAGGAGTTACGAAGTGGGCCATATTAGGTTATGACCCACTCCGACTCAGGGACCCGAATTAGGGTCAGGGAGGGAGGAGGGGGGGGGGGGGGTAGGACATGGAGATAGGGAAGGATGGAATAGAAGGGGGGGGGGGTTCAAAAAGGGGGGGAGATTGGGAGGGGGAGTGGGAGGGAGGGGGGGGAAGGGACAGGAGGGTTTTGAAGTATAATGTAAGGGAGGGAGGGGTTGGGAGGACGGGAAATCTCATCGCTGTTTACCTGAAATCAAGAGATCCTGACAAGTGCCCACCCGAATATGAGGACAGCAGCTAAATTCATAACTTACAATGTAAAAGGCCTTAATACTCCTAAAAAAAGGCATAAAATTTTGGAAGAACTAAAAAACTACGGGGCAGAGGTGGTCTTCTTACAGGAGACTCACCTCGTCCATGAGTCGAATACAAGGCTATCGTCTAGCTCATTCCCAGTATGGTTCTATGGAGATGCAATCACAAGCAGGGCTAGGGGAGTGGCGATTGGCTTTTCTAAAAATATTGCTTTTGGCCTAGAGGACCGATTGGTAGACCCATTGGGGAGGTATCTCTTCCTGAAGGGAACTATTGGGGGGGGAAAATTCACCCTAGCCAATATATATGCTCCAAATATTAACCCTATGAAATATTTACGTGAGATTCTTAATAAACTAAGGGACTTTAGGGAAGGGTACGTTATACTGATGGGAGATTTAAACTTCGGCCTGGACCCGGGGCTGGATTCATCGTCCGGTGCGGGGGGGACGGATAGGAAACAGCTGAAACTGACTAAACAAAAACTTTTTTTAAATCAGCTGGTTGATGCTTGGAGGGTTCAACATCCTAATACAAGAGATTATTCCTTCTTTTCCCCCGCGCACGGGATGTACTCCCGCCTTGACTATGCTCTGGTAGATCACGGACTCCTGGACAGAGTCATCAGTACGAATATCGAGGTATTATCACTGTCTGACCATGCCCCTGTTGCCATGACTTTAGATATCTCGGAAGGCGGTAGTTTGCCCCCTACTTGGAGATTAAACGAATCCCTACTTCGTAATAAAGAGGTTGTGGAATACGTAAAAGAGGAATTGGAGTACTTTTTTAAACAGAATGACAATGGAGAAGTAAGCGGAGCATCGCTTTGGGATGCTCATAAAGCATTTATTAGAGGGATCCTAATTGCAAAAGGGACATGGCTAAAAAAAGAGAGAACTAAGAAACTAAAAGAACTAATAGAGGAACTAAATCAGGTCGAACAGGAGCATAAAGCCTCTCCGGAGGAGGACAGAAACCTATACCTTAAAGTAGTGGCAATAAGAGAACAACTAAAAGAACTTATGGAGCAAGAAACACAAAAGCTTTATAATAGAATAGCGAAGGAAAGATACATATGGGGCGACAAACCGAGTAAACATCTTGCCAGGACCCTACAAAAAAAAAAAAACGATCAATTATATAGAAAAAATACGAAATAAGAGAGGAGAGATTAAATACAGGTCTACGGACATAGCTGACTCCTTTAAACAATATTATGAAGATCTCTATACAGTGGAAAAAAGGGGAGCCCATAACAGGGAAAACGAAATAAGAACAAAAAGGAGGGACTATCTAGCCAGGGCAGGACTTAAAAAATTAACTGTAGAAGATAGGGAGATATTAGAGGAACCATTCTCTAGAGAAGAGGTAAGGCGGGCATTGAAGAGTATCCCGGCAGGAAAGAGTCCGGGGCCGGATGGCTTTACGGCGCTTTATTATAAAACTTTCCAAGAGGTACTTGTCCCAAGACTCTGCAATTATTTTAATGGCTTGGGATCAGAGTACAGAATGAGTGAGGAGTCCCTGACTGCCAGTATCACGGTGATTTTGAAGGAAGGAAAAGATGGATCAGTGTGCTCGGGATATAGACCAATTTCTTTATTGAATGCAGATACAAAAATCTACGCAAAAATATTGGCGGAAAGGGTCAAGGCCCACCTGAGCACACTGATCCATCCGGACCAAGTGGGGTTTGTGGCAGGTCGGGAGGGCAGGGACAGCGGGGTCCGGGCGCTCCTGCTTCTCCAGAGGATTCGGGAGGTGGGGACCCCCGGTCTGCTCCTGTCAATTGATGCTGAGAAAGCCTTTGACAGGGTAGACTGGGGGTTCATGACAGATACACTCGAGTTCATGGGCTTTGGCCCTGAGCTAATTCAACGTATCAAGGTGCTATATGACCACCCGAAAGCGAAAGTTAAAATCAATGGCATTTCATCACCTCCGTTTGAGATGAGGAATGGGACAAGGCAGGGGTGTCCATTGTCCCCGATGCTGTTTGTCCTGACGATGGAACCCCTGCTCGCCACAATTAGAGCTAACCCAGAAGTAGAGGGGATTGAAGCAGGAGGGGACATGCATAAACTAGCCGCTTTTGCGGATGATATCTTGTTTTTTATAGGGAACCCGCAGTCGTCTATGCCGCACCTACTGTCCGAACTCACACGTTATGGGGAAATGTCCAACTTCAAAATCAACCGTACGAAATCCTTTATCTTGAATGTTAACATAGAAAAGCTTGATCGGCTTTCACTACAGGAGAGCTTGGACTTTCCTTGGAGGAAGCAGATCAAATATCTGGGAATTAATCTGGCCAGTTCAATTAATAAAATCTATAATATTAATTATCTCCCGCTGCTCGATGAGGTAAAAAAGAAATGTAAAGAATACACCAATAGACCCCTCTCTTGGATAGGCCGCATAAATACAGTCAAAATGATGGTTCTCCCGATAATTACATATAAATTTCAGATGTTGCCTATCCCACTCTCCCCGGCTTACCTGAGAAAATTAAAATCTATAATCATAAACTTTATTTGGAATAATAAAAAACACCGGATCGCATTAAAGATACTAAAACAAGAAAAAAAACAGGGAGGTCTCGCGGTCCCTGACATAGCTAACTATTATCAAGCGATCGTTCTGTCCAGGATTCCTGAATGGGGTAAGGAGGAGACGGATAAAAGATGGGTCACCTTAGAAAAAGATATTAGCCAAGCACAGTTGGGTAGAACTATTTGGAATCCACCGACACATAGATCCTTAGATGCAAACACACATATTATCACATTAAATGCACTAAAAATATGGGATAAATGGCACAAAAAAGTAAATAGGTATTATAATTCACTATTAATAACACTAAAAGAGAATGTTTTTTTTTCAGCCTGGTAGATCAGAGGTGGGGGGGGACTGGATATTGAAAGATGAAACACGATTAAAGGATGTAATGCACGATGGGAAATTAATACCTTTCGAGGAACTACAATGTAAGAGGGAAATTTTCAGGTTGGACAGATGGCGGTATCTCCAAATACACCACTTTGTTAAAAGCCTGCCTCAGCCTATAAGGCCGGAAGGAGACATCACATGGCTTGAAAGTATTTGTATGGAACCCAATACAAAAAAAATGATCTCAAGGATCTATAAAAAGATGATTGGGTCAGAAAGGGAGGAAATCCCGCCATATGTCCATAAATGGGAAAGGGAATTTGGAGTATGTTTAGACACAGGCACAATAGGGAAAATTATTAGGATGACCCATAGTTCGGCAATTGACACTAGGACGGCTGAGGCCAACTATAAATGCCTTGCAAGGTGGTATATTACTCCTGACAACGCAAGCCGGTACCAAGTGGGATCCTCTCCGGACTGCTGGAGAGGGTGTAAAGAAAGAGGGACTATGGCCCATATATGGTGGGAATGTAACAAGATTAAACCTTACTGGACAAAGATCTTAGGATACATAAAGGAGATCACCCGGAAGACTATAGATAATGATCCGTGGGTGGTTTTGATGCACGCCACAAGGGAAGAGATAAAGCAATATGAAAACTCATTGGTACCCCATCTATTAAACGCAGCAAAAAAACTGATTGCAAAAAGGTGGAGAGAAGTGGAGGCCCCATCCATGTGGGAGTGGGTGGACGCCGTCGAAAGTGTTCGACTCATGGAGTCACTTAAAAGAAACTCTGATGGGGACAACAAGGAGTCGGGAGGGTGCTGGGACAGCTGGAAAAGCTTTAAGAGAACATGGAGCTATGCTGAAGCTATTAGGCCTTAGAAACAAAAGTAGGACAAGGACGAACATAAATAAAGTACAAATTCAGGAAACAGCGATGAGATTTTGGTGGGGGCGGGAGGGAGGGTAATATTAGGATAGTTGTTATAAAAAGGAATTAGGATACAAACAAGTGGCATGTAGAGAGGAGAAGATAAAAATGGCACTCTGAATAGTTTATAGATGCCTGCTCTGCTGTGCCGTATGTACGTGAATAAATGTATGTTTCATAAATATGCCACAATGATGTGACGTAAAACAAATTGGACAAAAATTGATTGGTGTAAACCGACCTAGGTCCGCTTGGAATGCTGAGCTGAAGTGGCGCAAAAAAAAAAAAAGAAAAAAAAAAAGCTGAAGTGGCAAAAAAAAAAAAAAAAAAAAAAAAAAAGAGAAAAAGAAATTGGCCACATGCGGTACTGCATACAATAAAAGTCAATGTGGAACAAATTATCTGAGTTTCCATTGATTCCTATGGGGAAACTTGCTTTGATATACGAGTGCTTTGGATTACAAGCATTCTTCTGGATCAAATTATGCTTGTAATCCAAGGTACCACTGTATATATATATATATATATATATATATATATATATATATATATATATACAATATATATACACACACACACAGATATGTGTTTGTGCTTTGGGGTGCACACCCTAATGCAATAGGCTGCGTACACCTATGTAGACATGGTAGCTGGGACCTGGAAGTTGTGAGCGTCTTTCTGAGAATTGGAAGTCACAACTATCTTCTTACTTCCTGAGTTTTATTTATAGACATTTCACCAGGTGTTAGGGAATTGACACTCCTGGAGTAGTCTCACTTCTTAGCAAATTCAAAGGTAAGTTGGAAGTGAATAAAACATTATTTAGAGAGAAGAGAAATGTTGCGAGGGCACATTTCAAATAATTGATTTGTCTGCACTTTACCTGCAATTTTTTGAGTTGGTAACAGGGGTTCTTTCATTTCACATGTTTCTGGGTTCTGCTTAATATTTATACCAGACCCAAAGGACCTGGTAATGGACTGGGGGGGACCAATGCCATTTTTTTTCAATGAGTTTTATCTATATTGCCGAGACCCGACAATTCATTATAGCAGCGATCAATTTTAAATTACTTTTTTTCCTTTAGAAATTTCATTTTGCTGTGGTAATGTTCTAAACACGGAAAATGGGCGCACCTTTCCAGGCATACTATAGACACCCCCAAGGCACAATATTTAAAGGAATATTTAATTTTTATTGTTTCACTTTAAGCATTATTAAAATCACTGCTCCCCAAAAAAACTAACGTTTTTAAAACTTTTTTGCACTGATACATGTCCCCTGGGGCAGGACCCAGGTCCCCAAACACCTTTTATGACAATAACTTGCATATAAGCCCATAGACTTTAACGGTGTTCATCCAAATTTTTTGCCTGTTCGCATGTTCTGGTGCAAACCGAACCGGGGGTGTTCAGCTCATCCTTACTCAACATCAATGGTCATGGCTTTGGAATGAGATGTCCAACAAACCCATATAGCTGTGATGGCTCATTGCTCACAAACTTTTGGCCATAAATATTTAGAGGTGCTTTTTAGGAATATGGTGTTTTTTATAATAGGTGAAAATGGGCATTTGCCCAGTGCCCCCATATTGAGAAGGATGTTTGGGGTGCAGTTTTTCTTATTATGGGATGGATCACTTGATCTCAGTATAAAGTTTCTATTTCTTACTTTCAGGTCATGCTTTAACCTGCGCAATGCTATGCCTCATGTTTGAACACAAACAAAAACTTCTGACACCAGAATGTGAAGATTTCCTCTACTATAGGCTGTGTGTACAGGTCAACCAAATGACACCAAGGCTCCACATGGTTCAACGCACATCTTATACAGATTAAACATAAGGTGCGGGTATGAATGTTGATGACACATTTAATCTACCCTTAGACTCCAGAAGGCAGTGGACCTAATCTTCTGACACCACACATTGAATCCTGGGAAAGCTGAAAGTGTTTTCTGCCAATGTTTGGAGGTCTCATTGACTTGATTTACTTTTACACCCTTACCATGTATCTGGATATAGAGCCCATCACTCATCTTCCTCACAGTCTGAGATACCGTCCTCACTTCACAGGTATATTTCCCAGAATCCTCCAGCTGAGATGACGGCACTCTGTATGTATCAGATACATTGTATCCCTGCACAGTCCGTCCATCTCTGTAGAAGGCAAAGTGCAACTGTGTGCCGCCTCTGAGTGGATCCAGTCTGGTGTCACATCTCACCGTCATCTCATGTCCTTCTATTACCCTGGACGGGGTCACTTTTATTTCTGGAGGCGAGAAGATATCTGGCAAAAGAAAAGGATGACAATTATTGGTCAATATTCCTCCCTGGCGGTATGATTATTTCAGATCTTAGGTGCTGAAAGTGGTACCATTGTTTTGCATGGAAATTTGGGGTTTTATATTGTAGGCCTGTAATTCTTATGCCGCGTACACACGGTCGGAATTCTCGTCGGAAAAAGCTCTGATGGTTTTCCTGTCGGAATTCCGACGGAATTTTGCTCAAACTGTCTTGCCTACACACGGTCACACCAAATTCCGACGGTCAGTAACACAGCGGCATAAAACGCGTTCGACATCACTATAAAAGGGAAGTTTAATGCTTCCGAGCAATGCGTCGAATTGTTTCCGAGCATGCGTCGGAATTTTGCGTGTCGGAATTGAATACACACGATCGGAAAATCCAATAGAAAGGTTTTCCGTAGAAAAAATTGAGAACAGGTTCTCAATCCAAAGTCCGTCGGAAATTCCGACAGAAAAAGACACACGACAGGGCATACACACGGTTGGAAAATCCGATGAAAAGCTCCCATCGGACTGTTTCCATCGGAAATTCCGACCGTGTGTGCGCGGCATTAGAAATAATTCACTTAAATCCGTCCAAACAAGACATCCCGGGTATGATAACGTTTGAAATATGAAATCATAAATTATAATATAATATATATACATTTATATATATATATATATATATATATATATATATATATATATATATATATATATATATATATATATATATATATATATATATATATATATATAATATAATAAATAAATGAATATAAATAATTATAACAAATTATAACAAATAATGATATAATAATAAATATTATTCAATAATGTAATCAAATCAAAAACACTGAAATTTGCTCAGTTGCAGAATTGTCGATGTCATTACTTTTAGTGTTTGATGATAAATTTCCCCACAAATCACTATCGCTCAATTCTGCAAGTGATTCTAATTTATTATCGCTGTTTTCTAGCTGGTCTAAAAGCGCTTTTGACGTAAACAGACATTTTTTGGTTGCTATCAACAATCTCCATTTTCCTGGCATAAAGAATAATATTTATAATATAAAACTGCATGCAGGACACTGGACAAACCACTAGGGACAAAGGGGATGTGTAATAATTTGATACAGTACTGTAATCTGTAAGATTACAGTAGACTGTATCTATACTGTGTTTTTTACTTTTTGAATTTGGCACCAAACTCTGTCCCCAATGCGTCGCAATGCTCACAGGGAATGGAGGTCAGCACTGTGACAGATCGAGCGAGACACGGTGGCTCGCAGATCACATCGGGGAGACTTTGCAGGATACAGGGGACAAGGTAAGTAAACCTCTACATGGATCCTTCGATGCGATCCTGAGTCTGGCTCGGGAATACCGCTTTTGTTACTGAAATCTCACCCCGAGCCAGACTCTGGAATATCGCCAGGGAGGTTAAGTGAATATAGATAATTGATTTGTACAGTATAACCAGTGGCGGCCCATCCATAGGGGGTGCCCGGGCACCGCCCCCCCTCGCCCCCCAGACAGTCCAAAAAAAATTATATAAAAAAAAAAAATAGTATTTAATCTTGTCCCGTTAAAAATTTTTTTTTAAAAAAGGTCCTTTTGTGCACTGTGTCCCAGCGCCGGGCGCCGGGCGCAGTGCAATAATGGAAACGCCACGTCTAAGCAATCATGAGATTGCAGACGAGGCTCTTCATTTGCCCAAAAAAACTTGCTTTGTGGCGCGGTCGATCGTGCCACAGGCTGCTGGCACGATGGACTGGCCGGGCGAGTCTAAGCTAGGACCTGAGCGGGGCTTCCCGAAAGTGACGTTCCACTCGGCTGCTCTGTCCAAGTCCACTCTGCTGCTTCTCGCCTGCTCATCAGGTAAGAGCACAGAAGCGAAACAGAAACCACTTTTTGGTCGGTCGGACCCCCCCCGCTAACGTACTTGTATGTATGCTAACTTACTCCTCACTTAAGTCGGACGGCAATCCTTCCCCCCACCGCTTATCATCTATTCGCGTCCGGCTTCGGCACCCCCCCTGCTTATTAAGTATGGGTTGTTGTATGCTAACTTACTCACCTAGATCGGACGGCAGCAACCCCCCCCCCCCCCCCCGCCGCCCGCTTATCAAAGTTTTGGTTGTTGGATTATATAATATTAATATATAATAATAGATGTGTCGGTTTTCATGTTTGCATGTCAAGTATGGTGCAGGTTGCAGGTTGGTCAATATTCCTTCAACATGTGAATATCAGGGAATAAAGAAATGTTAACTGAATACAAAGATAATGTACAGTATAACTGGTCGGGAGGTATTCATTTAGGTTTATATCCTCACCATGTATCTGTATATAGAGCCCATCACTCATCTTCCTCACAGTGTCAGACGCCGTCCTCACTTCACAGGTATATTTCCCAGAATCCTCCAGCTGAGATGACCGCACTCTGTATGTATCAGATACATCGTATCCCCGCACAGTCCGTCCATCTCTGTAGAAGGCAAAGTGCAGCTCTGTGCCGCCTCTGAGCGGATCCAGTCTGGTGTCACATCTCACCATCATCTCATCTCCTTCTATTACCCTGGACGGGGTGACTTTTATTTTTGGAGGGGAGAAAAGCTCTGGAAGAGGAAAGGATGGCAATGATTGGTCAGTATGATTCCTATTACCTCAACACGTGACTGTCAGGTGTGGTAGAATTTTGGCTGTATGCTATGCACTCACCCATATCTCTTGTGTTCATATAAGCAACCATTTCCGTCTTAAAGATATAATACCCTACCTATCAACCCACTCATCCAAATAAACAGACATGACCATCCTTCTTACATTCTCAGCTCCATCAGCATCACTTTTCCTGGGAGCAGGGAGCCTGGCTCTTTTGGGGATGTCCACTCACGCTGTTTGAGATAACAGCTGAGGGGCTTCTTAGCAGCATCAGTTATTATCCCAAGAAAGCCGACCGTCGGCTCTAAAAAAACAGAACTGTGGTGACGCGTGCGGTACAACCCCTTCAAACCGAGGAAGCATATTTGCGTATGGTCAGTGCAATAGGATTAACCGCTTCCCGACCGCCCACTGCATATATACGTCAGCAGAATGGCACGGCCAGGCAAAACAACGTAAGGTACGTGGCTCTTTAATTGCCTGCCCGTGGGTCGCGTGCGCGCCGCCAGCGGCGCGCTCGCGACCCGGTCGGGAGCTCCGTGACCCCAGGCACGGGACCAGCGGACCCGATCGCCGCTGATGTCCCGCGATCTGGTCACAGAGCTGAAGAACGGGGAGAGGTCTGTGTAAACAAACCTCTCCCCGCACTTCCTACACTGCCCGTCATTGATCGGCTTTTCCCTGTCATCGGGAAAGCCGATCAATGACGTCAGACGTCAGCCCCGCCCCCTAATGTAAAAAAACACACACACGTCACAGCCCATAACCCCTCCCCTCCCCCTAGTGGTTAACTCTTTCACTGCATGTGTTATTTATACAGGAATCAATGCATTTAAATAGCATTGATTGCTGTATAAATGACAATGGTCCCAAAAATGTGTCAAAAATGTCCGATGTGTCCGCCATAATGTCACAGTCACAATAAAAATCGCTGATCGCCGCCATTACTAGTAAAAAAAAATAATATTAATAAAAATGCTATAAAACTATCCCCTATTTTGTAAATGCTATAACTTTTGCGCAAACCAATCAATAATCGCTAATTGCGATTTTTTTTACCAAAAATATGTAGAAGAATACGTATCGGCCTAAACTGAGGAAAAAAAAATGTTTTTTTATGTTTTTTTGGGGATATTTATTATAGCAAAAAGCTAAAAATATTGATTTTTTTTTAAAATTGTCGCTCTATTTTTGTTTATAGCGCAAAAAATAAAAACCGCAGGGGCGATCAAATACCACCAAAAGAAAGCTCTATTTGTGGGAAAAAAAGGACGCCAATTTTGTTTTGGAGCCACGTCGCACAACCGCGCAATTGTCAGTTAAAGCGACGCAGTGCCGAATCGCAAAAAGGGGCCTGGTCCTTTGGGTGCAAATTGGTCCGGGGCTGAAGTGGTTAAAATGCCCGTGGACTGGGTGCACGTGAATTTACCACATGCACTGAGAGGCCGGACATTTAGCAGTAGCGGGCCATAGGTTTCCGACCCCTGGGCTATTGTATTCCTTACAGCAATACACGGTAATAGAGAACCCGGTAGGGTCAGTTTTGTCACTTATTTATTCTACCTGTATATTTAGATTGTGATTGGTCAACCAAGATACTGGAGGAAACCAACACAAACTTACAGACTTCAAACGGGCAATGTCCTGGGAGGTAACTAGGCTCAGAACCCCAGTGCTGCAAGGGGAGGCTGGTAATAAGTCTACTTGATTGCATTAGGGCTTATCAGTCTACAATCAACGTAACCAGTCAGTCACTTCTCATATTATTTCTCAGTTATATTTCCTGTCTCTTGGCTTTAAAGTGATATTACACCCTACATTTTTTAACACTTTCACTAGCGGATTTAACCTCTTACTGAGTATGCAGCTTCTTCATCTTTTAATCCTTGCCTATGCTGCAGTTTTAGCTAGTGCCATGACCGTTGCCCCAGGATTTCTGTTTAACCACTTCAGCTCCGGAAAGGTTTTACCCCACTTCCTGACCAGGCCATTTTTTGTGATTCGGCACTGCGTCGATTTAACAATTGCGCGGTCGTGCGATGCTGTACCCAAATAAAATTGTCGTCCTTTTTTTCCCCACAAATAGAGCTTCCTTTTGGTGGTATTTGATCCCCTCTGTGGTTTTAATTTTTTTCGTTATAAACAAAATGAACCAACAATTTTGAAAAAAAAAATGTTTTTTAACTTTTTGCTAATAAACATTCTTCATCAGTTTGTATTCTGCTACATATTTTTGGTAAAAAAATCCCAATAAGCGTATATTGATTGGTTTGCGCAAAAGTTGTCTACAAACTATGGGATATAGATAGATAGATTTAGGGACTTTTTTTTATATATATTGTTCTAGTAATAGCGGCATTCAGCGATATTTAATGGGACTGCAACATTGCGACGGAGAAATTTGACACTAAGTGACACTTTTTGGGGACCAGTGACACCAATACAGTGATTAGTGCTAAAAAAAAGTACTGTCACCGTATAAATGACACTGGCAAGGAAGGGGTTAACATCAGGGACAATCTGTGTTCCCTGGGTGTGTTTTCTTACTGTGTGGGTGATGGGTGCACTCGAGGAAGAGAGATATCTGTGTTCCTGATTAGCAGGAATCATAGATCTCTCTCTTCCTGTCTGACAGAACGACGATCTTCCTTGTTTACATAGGCAGACCATCTTTCTGTCTCTCCAGCAAGCGATCACGGGTGACCTGCAGCCATTGCAGCCACCGGACCCGCTGATTGGTTCCCACTGTGTCCAAACACAGCAGGAGTGCGGTTCCGGCGGAACGTCTCAGAGCTGTGCACGAGAATCACGTACAGGTACGTGATTTTGCGCTTTAGGGCTGCCCTGCCACAGTCAATGTATGTGGGGCGGTCCTTAACCACTTCCGGGCCGGGTGGTGGTTCAGTTATCCTGACCGGACGTCATATGACATATTTCAGGATAACAGCCAATGCACACCCAGGGTGCACGCAGCGTGGCGATCGGTGGTGCATTGTGTCAGTCTGACACACCGCAACACCAATCTCGGTAAAGAGTCGCAGGGCGCCCCTTTCCCCAAAGCACCCACCCCCCATGTTGAGGGCATGCGGCCTGGTACGGCTCAGGAGGGGGGGGTGCTCGCTCATCCCCACCCCTTTTCCTGACCGGCTGGGCTGCATGCTCATATAAGGGTCTAGTATGGACTTTGGGGGGACCCCCACGCCGTTTTTTCGGCATAGGGGGTTACCCTCAAAATCCATACTAGGCGACGGGGCTTGCAAGGTGTCAATCTCGCCGATGAAAGCAGCGAGATTGACTTACTTCTCTAGACCCGTTGCACCTCAAGTCACGTTCAAAATGAACAGACTTTACTCCATGTGTGGGCAAGTCCGTTCATTTGGAAAGTCCGTCAGACCTGCATACAGACGAGCATACTTTTTTACCGGACTCGAGTCCGGCGGACAATTTTGAAGCATGTCTTATTTCTAAGTCCGCCAGACTTTTGGGAAGAAAAAGTCAGCTGGACCCCATACACGATCGGAATGTCCGCCAGACTATGGTCCGCCAGAAAGTCTGATCGTGTGTACGCGGCATAAGGGTTTGATTTTACTTTAAGAAGGAAACTTTCAATATTTGGAATGTTAGTACAGCTATACCCGTACTTAGCTGCTCCTCCCATCCGGTACTGGAGGAGTCCCCAGCCTCACTGCTGGAGGTGGTTCTGGTTCCCGGGACAGGTGTGTCTCTATGGGAGGCTGTACAGGTCTACTCTGCCCCTGGAACTAGCACCACATCCAATATTCACACAATGGCGGCCTCCAGAGCTGAATGGAAGTCTTGGCACACATATACATCACTTTACAAGCTACTGTATTACGACAAGTTCCTCTAGGAAATTTTTTAAATCCATATGATTTTTTTTTAAGTTGTGAGCCCAAATAATCATGTCTTCCATGCTGAGCCACTTTTTGCTGTGTTTGCATCCACCTCGGAGATGCTTCTTTGATGGTGGGGGGGGGGGGGGTGCAGCTAGGGAAAAAATGGGCTTTAAATGGTTTATGAAAGTTAGGAAAGCACACTTTTTGCAACAAAGTCAACTCTAAAGAGCAATTTTTGTGGGAGTTCATCTTTCTCTGGATCAACCAATATTTCTAAGGATACAGTTTTAAATAGGATTTTAGTTTACCTTTCACAGAGATAAAGGATACATCTGAGTGCTCTTGTACATTTAGACTATCATAACGTCGTATTTGTTTAGTGCATTTGTACAGTCCAGATTGACTCCTCGTTATATTAGGAATATGGAATGTGGAGTCAGATTCTGAGGATTTTATCTCCTGATCATCCTTGTAGAATTTTGTGTTTATTGCATTAAAATCTATTACATGATGACATCTCAGAGTCAGGGGGTCTCCTTCATATATGACAGATGGAGGTCTCTGCAGGATGACATGACCTGAAATGTAATAAAATGATACTTTAGGTTGTTCTATTCACACCCAACAATCTGTAATGATGGAGATGAGATGATGACTCACTTTCTGTAACATTTAGGAAGACGGGATCACTGATATCACCACCGATGGTCCGGCACTGGTAATCTCCACTGTCCTTCAATACTGAAGACATAATGATATGAAGTGTCTGTTGATCTCCAGGTATTGGTCTCTTATCTTTGTACCAGTGATAGGTCCGGGGCTCCTCTGGTACAGTAGACGGCACATCACATCTTAGAGTCACACTGTCATGGTATAATATATTCCCCCAGTTGGGTGTGAAGGTCACCACAGGTTTGATGGCCCCTCCTATAGAAGAAAAGAGATCACACAGAACACATAGAGAGCACAGTGTGCAGCAAAACACAGAGAGGTGAACACATCTTGTATGAGAAAAAACATTCTCTATAGAAATGGGAATGATTGTAATCCCGGGTAGAGATTTTCCTCACATGTTGGTAAATCTCTGTTTACAACAATGAAAACTAATCTTCTTTTTCCTTTTGCTGACAGAACCATTTTGGCATTTAAAAAAAAAATCATTTTCACCCCCTTCCTGCCCAGGCCAATTTTCAACTTTCAGCGTTGTAACATTTTGAATGATAATTGCGCGGTCATACAATGCTGTACCCATATAAAAATTTGATCACAAATAGAGCTTTCTTTTGGTGGTATTTGATCACCTCTGTGGTTTTTATTTTTTTGCGCTATAAACAAAAAAAGAGCGACAATTTTGAAAAAAATAAACTAAAAATATTTTTGACTTTTTGCTATAATAAATATACCAAATAAAAAAAAAAATTTTCTTCATCACTTTAGGCCGATATGTATTCCTCTACATATTTTTGGTATAAAAAAAACACAATAAGCGTATATTGATTGGTTTGCACAAAAGTTATAGTGCCTACAAAATAGGTTATTGATTTATGGAATTTTTATTATTATTATTTTTTTCTAGTAATGGCGGTGATCTGCGATTTTTGTCAGGACTGCGATATTGCGGCGGACAGACCGGACACTTTTGACCCTATTTTGGGAACAGTGACAATTATACAGCGATAAGTGCTATAAATATTCACTGATTACTATATAAATGTCATTGGCAGGGAAGGAGTTACCACTAGGGGGCGATCAGGGGGTTAAATATGTTACCTAGGGAGTGATTATAACTGTGGGGGAAGGGACTGACTGGGGAGGTGACAGATCGGTGTTCCTATATACAAGGAACACACGATCTGTCTCCTCTCCCCTGAGAGGACGTGGATCTGTGTGTTTACACACACAGATCTACGTTCCTGTTCTGTGACCATCAATCGTGGGTGCCCGGCGCATATCGTGGCTTACCTAGGCGCACGCGCCCCCTAGACTGCCGGGAAGCCGAGGACGTCATTTGCCAGCCGCCCGGGATGGCAGAGCCACCTTGCGGCCCTCATATTGCAATACACGGGATGGGAAGCGGTTAAACCTGAAGATGAATTAAAACCCCCAGTAAAAGCAGTAAGAATAAAATGGATGTGTTCCAAATTTTTTGTCATACAATCTTAGCAAACGTAATATAGTACACCATTTTTTGGGGAAAAATACTAAAGAGGAGGCTGCACCAAGCAAAAAGATACCAAACATGTCAAGACTTAAAGTGGTTGTAAACCCCCTACAACCACTTTAACCTACAGGTAGGCCTAGATTAAGGCTTACCTGTAGGAGTTTAGGAGATATTTGCAAGAATAGCGGCACCACATGCGCCGTAGACATCGTGTGCAGGTGCACTGAGCGTGCCATTTCTAACGGCGATCATGGCGCTAGTGGCGGCACCAGTGCACATGCGCGGGAGTGACATCATCGCGGCTCCAGCCAGTCACAGCGCCGGAGCCACGATACCCGGAAGTCACTCCGGGTATCATGGCGGCAACGGAGGAGGTGACCGAGGACCGCTGCGGGGGCTTCGATCTCAGGTAAGTAATTCATAATGAGCTAGTATGCTATGCATACTAGCTCATTATGCCTTTGCCTTGCAGGGTGTCTTTTTTTTTTTTAATAGGCGTTACTGTCCGGGAAATGGGAAAAAACTTTGGTGTAACTCTGTAGAGAGACAGCAAGTGAGAGATATCTAAAATTGTGATGTGAGAATAATGCCCCGTACACACGATCGGACTTTCCAAAAAAAAACGTGGATTTTTGTTTGAAGGGTGTTGGCTCCAACTTGTCTTGCATACACACAGTCACACAAATGTTGGCCAACAATTACAAACGTAGTGACGTACAAGACGTACGTGATGTCTCCATTACGCTAGTTTTACAAGACCGAGCGCTTCTAGTCCGTACCTGATTCCGAGCATGCGTGGACTTTTGTGCAACGGACTTGTGTACACACGATCGGAAAATCCGACAACAAACATTTGTTGGCGGAAAATTTGAGAACCTGCTAGCCAACATTTGTTGGGGGAAAGTCCGACAACAAATGTCCGATGGAGCGTACACACGGTCGGACTTACCGCCAACAAGCTCACATACAACATTTCCTGTCGGAAAATCCGATCGTGTGTACGCAGCATAAGAGAAGATCTTAAAACAGTGACACTTTCTGGTGACAATTATCTAAACAGGATTTTCCCTAACGGAGGAGATTTCCTCTTACTTCCTTGATATGTCTACAAGACAGGAAGAATAATCTCCAAAGGGACACAGATGGCAACCAAAATAGAAACTTTAACCTTTCCCTACTATCCAAATGAATAATCATTGTTTACTTTATTTTGCTGTTCCACATAAAATTCTACATAAAAATCTAGAAGTTTCATTCTTAAAACTGAATGTATCATTATTATTTTTGGTCTTTTTTTGGTCTTGCTCACACATTTCTAAAATAGGACAAATCTCTTTCTCTTAACTGCTTCCCGACCGGCGCACGACGATATACGTCGACAGAATGGCACGGACAGGCATAAGGGCGTATATATACGTCTCCTTTAAGATCCCGCTGTGCTGGTCGGGACCCCCTTGAGGCCGGTCGCAGGTCCTGCGGACTGGATCGCCGCGGGGACACCCGCAATCGTCTCACGGGAAGGCTGAACGGGGAGATGCAGAAATAAACAACATCCCTGTGATTGGAGCAGAGATCAGCATTCACTAGCTGACAGCCACGCCCCCCACAGTAAGAAACACACCGCTAGGCACACTTAACTCCTACACTGCCACCTAGTGGTTAACCCCTTCACTGCCAGTGTCATTTATACAGGAATCAATGCATTTAAATAGCATTGATTGCTGTATAAATGACAATGGTCCCAAAAATGTGTCAAAAATGTCCAATGTGTCCGCCATAATGTCGCAGTCACAATAAAAATCGCTGATCACCGCCATTACTAATAAAAAAAATTATTAATAAAAATGCTATAAAACTATCCCCTATCTTGTAAACGCTATAACTTCTGCGCAAACCAATCAATAATCGCTTATTGCAATTTTTTTTACCAAAAATATGTAGAAGAATACGTATCGGCCTAAACTGAGGAAAAAAAATGTTTTTTTATATATTTTTGGGGGATATTTATTATAGCAAAAAATAAAAAAGAATGCGTTTTTTTCAAAATTGGCGCTCTTTTTGGTTTATAGCGCAAAAAATAAAAACCGCAGGGGCAATCAAATACCACCAAAAGAAAGCTCTATTTGTGGGAAAAAAAGGACGTCAATTTTGTTTGGGAGCCACGTCGCACGACCGCGCAATTGTCAGTTAAAGCGACGCAGTGCCGAATCGCAAAAAGAGGCCTGGTCCTTTGGCTGCCAATTGGTCCGGTCTGAAAGTGGTTAAAGCAGAATTAAATTGTTTTATACACAAATTTCTAGCAGGAAGGTTTTTTTATAGTAGACTCTGTGGGGTTGATTTACTAAAACCGGAGAGTGCAAAATCTGGTGCAGCTGTGTATGGTAGCCAAACAGCTTCCAGTTTGGTTAGTCAAAACTTAATTGAACAAGCTGAAGTTAGAATGCAGAGCTGCGCCAAATTTTGCACTCTCCAGTTTTAGTAAACCTACCCCACTGAGGCTTTTTCTTCCATATAAGATTCTGTTAGCAATTTTCTTCTAATTGTAAGATGAGTCACACTTGCTCAGCTCAGTTTACATTCTCGGCATGTCTTAATGCCAGGATGTATTACCGCCTGTGCATATGAGTGGCAGTTAAGTCTTCCCAGGTTACTTTAATTAATCCACTGGAGAAGAAAGAAGAGGTCCATGCTGCTCACAGGTGAGCCGACTCCAACACCATGATCTCCGAGTCCTCACTGCGGGGTGCTCACCCGGTCGCAGCTGAAGCAATAATGAAAGGAAAGTCCGGATAGCTGCACACCAAACTGAGATTCAAAATGCCTTTATTCACATAAAACTAGAACACGAGGGACACTACATGTACAAGCGAGGGAGGCACAGCTTACATTCGAATTGTGCTTTATCAAAGCCCACTGGTGAAGAATCTGGGCAAAATTCCATCAACTCCTACGGGAGTAAGCACTGCATGTCATATATTCCAGTTTACCAATTTAGTGGCTACATTCGTTTTCTTTTTAGGCTTTATTCCCTCCTGGTTATCCACTCAGTAACATGCCTCCTGTATTAGAGCGCCCCCACTCTAGATGAAGGAGAGCACAGGGGGCAGATTTGGACAACAGTCTGGGGGGGGGGGGGGTGGTTAGAAGTACTAGCAGATTTATATACAGTAAAACAGATTGGAGTCAAACTCCAGTTAATACTTTATATTCAGTTACAGCAAACATCTTTTTCTTTTTGGGATAAAGGTTTTACATTAACCCCCCTGGCGGTAATCCTGAGTCTGGCTCGGGCGGAAACTTCAGTACCAAAAGCGGTAACCCCAAGCCAGACTCGGGCTGCATTGCAGGATACAGGGGGAAGTTACTTACCTTGTCCCCTGGATCCTGCAATGTCTCCCTGCTGTGTGTGCGAGCTCGATTCCCACAGTGCCGAGTGCCGCTGAGTGAATGTAATTTATTCTGTCAATCCAGGCAGTGATGGTGGGCGTGTGTGTGTGGTCTCCGTTCCCTGCAACGTTACGGCGCACGGGAGCGGAGATTGCCCTGCCGAACCAAGAGAAAATTCAAAAAAGTTAAAACAAACACAAAACACATACAGTACTGTAATCTTACAGATTACAGTACTGTATAAAAAAATAATTCACATCCCCTTTGTCCCTAGTGGTCTGCCCAGTGCCCTGCATGTTATTTTATATAATAAATAAAAAAAAAAATCTGCCTGGAAACTGGAGATTGTCCATAGCAACCAAAACGTGTCCCTTTATGTCAAAAGTGGTTTTAGACCAGCTAGAAAACACCGATAATAAATTAGAATGACAATTCATCATCAAACACTAAATTTAATGACAGCGAGCAAATTTCAGTGTTTTTGATTTGATTACATTTATTGAATCATTTTTATAGTTATTTATTATATTATAATTTATGATTTTGTGTTTCAAACTTTATCATACCTGGGATGTCTACTAGACTCTGGTTTGGACAGATTTAAGTGAGTTATTCATAAGAATTGCATGCCTACAATATAAAAAAAGCCAAATTTCCATGCAAAATAATTGTAATGCTTTTGGCACAAAATTCCAGACATAATCATACTGCCAGGGAGGTTAATAAATAAAAGCTGATCATTGTAAGGACCCCTGTCAGTGTTATGTTGTCTGTCTCATCCCTGTAACTTCAAGAGAGCTTTTCTTGGAAAACAACAGATTTACTGACCGGATGAAAACCAGATGAAAATAGATTAAAAAGCCCAAACTAATACAACCATTGCATGTAATTAGCAAGCTGAAATATAATAAATGTTTTCTTTGGGGTATAAATACGGCTTTATTGCAAAGTTATTAACAAGATTATAATCAATGATCCAAACCTGTTCACTATTTTTCATTAGTATTATTGTATTTATGACACATTGTCCAGTATCAGATTTGTACTCACCAGATCTTCCCACGTTCAAAGCTGAAAAGCCAAAATGCACTTCTTAGAAAATATTTTGTACAGTACATGTCATTAAAACATATCTAATGCATTTCAATATTTTATCTTTCTTTCATTTTCAGTTAGAAATTATAAAAAAAAATTATAACAAAGATGTTTGGATCCCAGTTTTCTCAGGTCACCAGAAGAAGATCAGAACTTCCCCTCCCTCTTATACCATGTATACACGACCGGACTTTTCAATGGACTGAATTCCATCTGACTTTTCGATGGACTTTCAACGGACTTTCAACGGACTTCCGTTGAATCAGACTTGTCTACACACAATCACACCAAAGTCTGACGGATTCAACCGTGATGATGTATGACAGGACTAGAATAAGGAGGTTCATAGCCAGTAGCCAATAGCTGCCCTAGTGTTGGTTTTCGTCCATCGGACTAGTATACAGACGAATGGATTTTTCGACCGGACTCGAGTCCGTCTGAAAGATTTGAATCATGTCTAAAGTCCGTCTGATTTTTAGACAGCAAAGGTCCTATGAAGCCCACACACGGTCGAATTGTCCGACGGATTTGTTCCGTTGGACCTTTGCTGCCGAAAAGTCCGGCCGTGTGTACACGGCATTAGATGACAAGCAATGGTTTGTAGACATGGGAACTGTCAAAAAATTTGTTTCGTTTCGTCCCGTTTCGTATATAAAAAAATTCGTAATTCGTAATTCGTGTACGAAATTCCGTTCGAATTCGTACGAAATACGAAATTCGGACGAATCGTGATTTTTTTTACGAATCGTTAGTAAAGTTACGAATCGTTACGAATCGTTACGAATCGTTACGAATCGTTAACGCGGCTAATGAATTGTTGGTTCTCATAACACAGAGAACAATTCGAATCCAACTACAAATATCGAATTTCAATTTCAAGTTACGAATCGTTATGAATAGTTACGAATCGTTACGAATCGTTATGAATAGTTACGAATCGTTACGAATCGTTATGAATAGTTATGAATCGTTAGTAAATCCAACTACCAATATCGAATTTCAACTAATTTGAACGAAATTATTATAGCAGATATAACGAATGAATTCGAATGACAAAGTGTCATTTTTGCAGAAAAAAAAAAGCGTAGGGGTCCCCCCAAATTCAATAACCAGGCCCTTCAGGTCTGGTATGGATATTAAGGGGGACCCCAGCCAAAAAAAAAAAAAAAAAAATGGCGTGGGGTCCCCCCCAAATATCCATACCAGACCCTTCAGGTCTGGGATGGATTTTAAGGGGAACCCCGGCCAAAAAAAAAAAAAAAAAATGGCGTGGGGTCCCCCTCAAAATCCATACCAGACCCTTTATCCGAGCACGCAACCTGGCAGGCCGCAGGAAAGGAGGGGGGACGAGAGCGGCCCCCCCTCCCGCCTGAACCGTACCAGGCCACATGCCCTCAACATTGGGAGGGTGCTTTGGGGGTCTAAGACCCCCAAAGCACCTTGTCCCCATGTTGATGAGGACAAGGGCCTCATCCCCACAACCGTGCCCGGTGGTTGTGGGGGTCTGCGGGCGGGGGGCTTATCGGAATCTGGAAGCCCCCTTTAACAAGGGGACCCCCAGATCCCGCCCCCCCCCTGTGTGAAATGGTAAGGGGTACAAAAGTACCCCTACCATTTCACCAAAAAAGTGTCAAAAATTGTAAAAATGACAGGAGACGGTCTTTGACAATTCCTTTATTAAAATCTTCTTTCTTCTTTCTTCTGGTCTTCCTTTCTTCATCTTCTCCTTCCGGCATCTTCTTCCATCTTCTTCTTCCTTCGATTCGCTTCTTCTTCCTCCGGTCTTCTCGTCCTTCTCGTCCGGCGTCGTCCTTCTCGTCCGGCATCGTCGTCTCTTCTCGCAGGCCGCTCCTCGCAATGGGAGGCTCCCGCTCTGTGAGGCTCCTCTCCGGGTGACAGGTCTTTTATAACAGAGGGCACCTGGTGACCCCGCCCCCTCTGAAGCACGGGGACGTCATGTGTAATTCCCTATGGCTTTCCCCATGACGTCAGAGGGGGGGGCGGGGTCACCAGGTGCCTTCGTTATACAAGACCTGTCACCCGGAGCGAAGCCTCACAGAGCGGGAGCCTCCCATTGCGAGGAGCGGCCTGCGAGAAGAGACGACGATGCCGGACGAGAAGGACGACGCCGGACGAGAAGGACGAGAAGACCGGAGGAAGAAGAAGCGAATCGAAGGAAGAAGAAGATGGAAGAAGATGCCGGAAGGAGAAGATGAAGAAGGAAGACCAGAAGAAAGAAGAAAGAAGATTTTAATAAAGGAATTGTCAAAGACCGTCTCCTGTCATTTTTACAATTTTTGCCACTTTTTTTTGGTGAAATGGTAGGGGTACTTTTGTACCCCCTTACCATTTCACACAGGGGGGGGGCGGGATCTGGGGGTCCCCTTGTTAAAGGGGGCTTCCAGATTCCGATAAGCCCCCCGCCCGCAGACCCCCACAACCACCGGGCACGGTTGTGGGGATGAGGCCCTTGTCCTCATCAACATGGGGACAAGGTGCTTTGGGGGGGACCCCAAAGCACCCTCCCAATGTTGAGGGCATGTGGCCTGGTACGGTTCAGGCGGGAGGGGGGGCCGCTCTCGTCCCCCCCTCCTTTCCTGCGGCCTGCCAGGTTGCGTGCTCGGATAAAGGGTCTGGTATGGATTTTGAGGGGGACCCCCACGCCATTTTTTTTTTTTTTTTGGCCGGGGTTCCCCTTAAAATCCTGGTATGGATATTTGGGGGGGACCCTACGCCATTTTTTTTTTTTTTTTTCTGCTATAATAATTTCATTTGAATTTGAAGCTTTTTTTTTTTTTTTATATCAATGAATGACTGTTTTTTAAATAGCTTTTTTTCTGCAAAAATGACACTTTGTCATTTTCCAGCACATTTGTGTTGCCTTTCCACCATTGGGTAGGCATCAGTTCGTAAACGGAATTTTTCCTGCAAAAATGACATTGTCATTCGAATTCATTCGAATTCATTCGAATCATTCGGCGACGAAATTCGTAATTCCGTACGGAATTCGTAAAAAAAAAAATTCGTACTTTCCACACATCAGTTGCCCTTTTATTCACCCCATAAGCCCTCTTACACAGTAGACATGTTTATTTACCCATCAGAACATTATATGAATCCATCATAACCCCCTTACCTAAACACTTCTATTGTGCCTATACGTAGCCACCAGCCAATCCACCACCACCTCCTTTATAAAGCTTATTTCCACCAGCAGCTTTCCCTTCACCCTTACGCAGTTCCAGTGACATAACTACTAGAACCAAACTATGAAACCACCAGATCCCCCTTTACTAACCAAACAACCAGTCCACCCAACCCTTCATAAGCTGTAAAAGTCCAGGGGTGGAGATACTGGGATTCTGAGATGTACTGTGGATGTGAATATAACTTTAAACAATATTTCAATGACATGAGACAAGGAGCCCTCAGCAGTAGACCGAGGACACATACCCCGGCATCATGCCCTAGCATTGCCCTAACCTTACTACAGTTTTCTCCTTAGAGCTGACAGTCATCTCCCATCATCATTTACGTTGGCAACTAAAACAAAGCTCTTCTGAAAATCACATTTGTGGTTCTGACTTATCTAGATAAATGGGAAACTTGCAGTCTGTGTGACAACAAGACCACAAACACAGCTTACAAGAAATACTTATAAAGTAGCACAAGTCACAAATATGCTCTGCCCAGACGCCAATAGCTAATTTCCATCTTTCCCTTTAGATGGTGAACACAAAGTAAGAAGAAGAAGAAAGGTCATTATACTTTGTTTACAACAGATATAAATATAATGAATGTGTTTTATGTACAGCCTCCAACAGGCTCATAGTAATGAGTTGTTTTTTTTTGTTTTTCATACAATCTCAAAGGAAAGACACTCAGCTGACACTCAGAATATAATAATAAAATACTCAGAATGAAAAAAAAAAGATCTTTCTACTTACAAAGGAGCACGATGGCGAGAAAGACAGACATTGTAGACGGGACCTTGAAGTTGTGACTGTCCTTCTGAGAAGCAGAAGTTTTGTCCGTCTTTGCACTTCCTGAACTTTGATTAAAGACATTTCACATTTCGTGAGAAGGTAGAAAATGGAATAATCTGTTATGGCCAATCAGATCTCAGTTCTGCCTTATCTGATATGAGACATGCTAGACAAAACTCATATGACATTTTAGAGTGAACACTGCTGGCCTCGTACCCAGGATTGCTGGTCTAGCTAGTTCATACGATAGTAAAGACTTTGTTTGGAGTCCATTGTTGTCACTTTGGCAAGGTTTGGCTTCCATTGCTATCTTACTGAATAGTACACTCGGGTGACACCATACAGACAACCCTTTTTGTAGATGAATTGTAAACACAGGCTGGAGCCTACAGGCAATCCTTTGAGGTAGATGTACAGATAAAAATAGAAACAGGCGCTCATTTTGGTTGGGTGTACCAATATGAATTGTAAACTCGGTTACAACCTACAGGAAATCCTCTGATGTAGATGTACCAATAAAAATTGTAAACTCAAGTTACAACCTACAGGCAATCCTTTGGTTAAGACGTACTGATAGGAATAGAAATGAGCACCCTTTTGGGGGAAATATGCCGATAAGACTAGTAAAGACTCTTTTGGCTGCTACATATGCTGGGCCAGCATAGACAGGAACTGTTACTACCAGAAGAGAGAGGGCTATGATGTGCTATGAAGGAGGGGGCTATGCCAAGGAATCGACACTAATGGAGTAGTCAATTTTTTTAGCAAATTCAAAGGCACATTGAAAGTGAATAAAACATGGGGCGCATGCACGCGATCGCAGGAGATGGCTGCCTGAACTCCGCGCTCCGCGCCACCGGGCACTATATACCTGGCTCTCGGCAGCTGTTCCAGCTTCCCCAATGGATAGCCTGATGCTCGTAAGTCCAGCTTATACTGACCCAGAGACACTGCTCTCAAAATTCCACTCTATAGTGCGGGATGAAAGATCCACGGCCTCGGGCAAGCTCTCTTCTAATCTCATGCGAGACCTTAAAGAGATAGGCCACCGCACAAACCAGAGAAGCAGATGGACTTAACCACTACTGTGCTAGAGGGACATGAAGATGAAGTGGATAGGCTGAATGCTGAACTTACAGTCAATGGCAACCATAAGGAAAAGCACTACTCGAGCCAGTCTTGTGCGGACAGATAAACAGGCAAAAATCAATAAGAAGTACCTTTTATCGATTTATTGTTGCCATAAGATGATTTTTAAAAAAAAAAATCAATTAAAATTCTCCTTTGCATAGATGATAGAAGGGTGAACTTGAAGGCTTACATGATAAGCTGGAGGATGCCGAAAATAGGGCCCGCAGGGACAATCTCCGAATACACGGGATCCCAGAGGTTATAACAGACCTGCAAGGCACTGCCACAGCCTTTTTCCAGGTACTAGCACCTGATCTCCCACTAGAGCACCTGGAATTCAATCGCATTCACAGATCCCTTGCGCCTAAACCTACGGATGGCCCCCCCAGGGATGTTATTATAAAATATCACTTTACCGCACTAAAGAGAGGCTTCTGCAAGTGGCAAGAGAACGCCCTGATCTTTCCTTCCAGAACCATTCTCTCCAATTGTTCACGGATCTTTCTCCAGTCACAATCGCAAAGCGACTGAACCTGAAACCATATCTACAGATCCTACAGAAGGTGTTCAGAGAATGGTCAAGACAAGCCAGGTCTGGAGCCGATCAGCAAAGCAGGAGGCCAATGGAGCAGACAGAAGCGGGGGTCAGGGGACAAGCCAAGGTCAGTGCAGGTGTTCAGAGAATGGTCAAGAGAAGCCAGGTCTGGAGCTGATCAGTAAAGCAGGAGCCAATGGAGCAGACAGAAGCAGGGGTCAGGGGACAAGCTAAGGTAGGTGAAGGTGTTCAGAGAATGGT
This sequence comes from Lithobates sylvaticus, assembly GCA_028564925.1. Lineage (NCBI taxonomy): Eukaryota > Metazoa > Chordata > Amphibia > Anura > Ranidae > Lithobates > Lithobates sylvaticus. Next base: position 3,545,139 of record CM053038.1, read on the forward strand.
CAAGACAAGACAGGTCTGAAACCAATCAGTAAAGCAGGAGCCAATGGAGCAGACAGAAGCAGGGGTCAGGGGACAAGCTAAGGTCGGTGAAGGTGTTCAGAGAATGGTCAAGACAAGACAGGTCTGGAACCAATCAGTAAAGGTTCCAGGAGCCAATGGAGCAGACAGAAGCAGAGGTCAGGGGACAAGCCAAGGTCAGTGCAGGTGTTCAGAGAATGGTCAAGACAAGCCGGGTCAGAAACCCAAAACAGGATACAGATTCACAGGGTCACAGATTACACAGGAGGCTGAAGACAAATCAGCACTGATGCTGAGCACTGGCTGAGTTTAAATAGCCTGTTTGTCGCCAACATCTGTCACAGGAGCATGCAAGCACGGGCGTGTAGGAGAATGCGCAAGGGCACGAGTGTGCATATGCATTAGCCAGTACCAAATTCTTGTGAGTACGAGAGGGAACATGTATTAGCCTATGCACAGAAGTCCGTTCAGAGAAGTTATCTCCTCTATTTGCAAGCCTTTCCTTACACATAATTTATTAAAAAAGAAAAATGCTGTAAGTACACATTTAAAATACTTGATTTAGCTGTGCTTTACCTGCAATTTTTTTGAGTTTGTGTAAGGGTCTGATTAGCCTTACATGTTTCATTGGACAATGTGTTTGGGTGTAATGTGAAAATTCAGTAGACTGGCTCTGGGAGGAAGTAATTTCCACCACCTTTTCTATTAACTGCATTGTACTGATCTGTACAACAAAGGTGAACTTCAGGCAAACAATTGAATACACAGATGATATATATACTGTATATGGGAGCTGTTCTTCCTTCCAAAGGATTTGTATTTCTGTCCATCCAGTATTGAAATGACTTCTGCTTTGTGGCTTGTCATGTTTGGTGTACGATTTAATTGGTTTCATTGGTTAAATTTGTATTCTTTTTTTTTTCCGCTGTCTGGCTAAGATTATTATTGAGTTCTAGCCGAGAGTTCCTTTTAATCTTTTACATCAACCTATACGTTTTTTCAGATCCTCAAAGTTTCATGAAGGTCATCAATTTCTTAGAGGTTCTTCCTCGTCTCTAACGCTTGTGGAAGTAGATGAAATATACAGAAGCAGCTAAAGCACATAAATGTATTATATTTTTCACCATGTAATCTGAGGAAGGAAGCAGTGAGTGATGATACATGGTTTAACCCTTCTGCTCCCAGGGCCATATCTGTGTTTTTTGCTTAAAACTTAACCACTTCCTGCCTGTTGGCCATCACATGACGTCCTGGACTTTGAGTAGGGATATCTGAAAGACACCCCCCCACTGCCCGCCGTGCGATCGGCGAACCAGAGAATGAAACGGTTGTCGCCGGAAGTTGTGCATAGAGATTTCCGGTGAGCAAATGGTCCCCAGTCATCTCTATGACTCTCGGAGACCTGGGCGCGACGTTATGATGCCACGTTCAAAACACGGCAGCCAACAGCGGTTCGCACGTCCTCCCCCTAGGATCTGGAGACAGCTATCAGTGGATGGACTGTCCATAATTGTGATTATCTCTCTACCTGTGTGAGTAGTTTTTAATTATGTCTTTTCTTAATAAATGTGTCAAAGGATAATGCACAAGGATGGTGCGCCCTCTCTTTTCTGTTTTCCCGTTATGACGCCATGTCTTGCCAGTGGAACTAAACAATGCCGGGGACGAGTCTGGAAAGGCCGAGACAGTTTTTTTTATCTCTGTATTTCCAGCCTGAAGGAGAGATGTGGGGTCTTATAGACCCCACATCTCTCAATAAAGAGGACCTGTCACGCATTATCCCTTTTACAAGGGATGTTTAGTAATAGTAATAATAAGTTTATTTAATATTTAATAGTAATAGTAATACAAGTGATAAAAAAATAAAAAATCTAAATAGAAAGTGTAAAATTAAAAAAGTTAAATAAAGAATAATGAAAAAAAAGATTAAAGTGCCTCTGTCCCCACGTGCTCGCGCACAGAAGCGAGCGCATACATAAATCGCGCCCACACATGTAAACGGTGTTCAAATCACACATGTGAGGTATCGCCGCATGCATTAGAGCAAAGGCAACAATTCTAGCCCAATACCTCCTCCGTAACTCTAAATAGATAACCTGTAAAAAAATTAAAGCATCACCTATGGAGATTTTTAAGTACCAAAGGTTGGCGCCATTCCACTAGTGTGCGCAATTTTAAAGCATGACATGTTAGGTATCTATTTACTTCGCGTAAAAATCATATTTCACATTATAGAAAAAAATGGGCTAACTTTACTGTGATTTTTAGTATTTAATGAAAATCGCTGCACAAATACCGTGTGACATAAAAAGTTGCAACAACAGCCATTTTATTCTCTACGGTATCTGCCAAAAAACATATAATGTTTTGGGGGTTCTGAGTAATTTTCTAGAATTTTACATGTAGGAGTGAAGTGCCAGAGTTGGCCTGGTGGGGGGAGTTAACACCCCCCAAAACATAATATACGTTCTGAAAGCAGACACCATGGAGAATAAATGGCAGCGCTTACAATTTTTTATGTCACACAGTTTTTCAAATGCAAAATTTCAGAAAAAAATATCCTGAAGTTAATTTTCTAGCAACCTAATGACATATATTAGTGTTAAAGGGAAACTTTAATAGGTTCCCTACCAGCGCAGTGGGAAGGTGAATAATAAATGAAATTTTAAAAAACACACAGTATAAAGCTGCCCGTTCTAAGGTTGTGGAACCAATAAAGTGAAATATATGTGTGTTGAACCGCGCTTATTATAAAACTATTAAACAGTGCAAGTGAACAGTATAAATCAAATATATGCAACCACCGGGTTCACTCCAGTGGGAAATGCTCAATGCGTTATGTAAAAAATAAGAAAAAAAAATGTATTCAAACATCAATCAAGAACTCAATATATTGCAATCATAATGTCCAAAGTGATAGACTAACATATAAATATGAGTTCAAAAAAGGTTCATCCAAAAATTTTCCAGTGATAAGGTGCTTAGTCCAATGTGACTGCTGATAACGTCAGACGCACTGATGAAATGTGTAGGGTGTGGTCGAGCATTATATGTCACTTCTGCCCATAGTGTAACGCAGGTGGAGTGAAAACGGTGTCCCCGCATCCATCTACATGTTTTAACCTTACTGCATGTTTTTTGGCTTGTTGATGCCTTTTTTACCGAATAAAACCCCCTTTTTTTATGAAATACTTTACCATGGGAGATTGTTCCTTTTTTTTATGTTCTACTTGGATATGAGCAACTATCCTTATCCGAACGATTGATTGGAGACACCGCCAGTATTGCTGAAATGGATCCATTCCAATATCTTAAAGGCTCTTATAATCTCTGTAGTAGGGATCATTTCTATCTGGTGAGTAGGCTGTTTGCTTGGTGTGGTGGAGGATTTCTACAGTCACCTGTACATTGGACTAAGCACCATATCACTGTAAAATTTTTGGATGAACCTTTTTTTAACTCAAATTTATGTTAGTTTATCACTTTGGACATTATGATTGCAATATATTGAGTTCATGATTGATATTTGAATACAGTTCATTCCGTATTTTTTACATTACACATTAAGCATTTCCCACTGGAGTGAACCCGGTGGTTGCATACCATATATACTCGAGTATAAGCTGACCTGAATATAAGCCGAGGCACCTAATTTTACCGTGAAAAAATGGGAAAACTTTTTGACTCGCGTATAAGCCTAGGGTAAGAAATGTGCAGCTACTGTAAGTGGAAAAGAGGGTCAACAATGCCCATTTGCAGTCTCACTGTGCTCATTTGCATGCCTCACTGTGTCCATTTGCAGCCATAGGTTCCCTGAACTTCAAACTCGGTAGTTAAGGGTTCCTAAAT